>VDFB02000013.1:6855959-7381657 GCA_007258455.2 Sequoia sempervirens | reverse complement strand
CTAAGAAGATATTTCAGAGGATCTATTTTAGCAATCAACATTGTTGGATGGTTTAGCATGTAGTGTCACAGTTTTTGGGTAGCAAATACTACTGCAAGACAGGCACGTTCAATGTTACTATAGTTGAGCTCATAACCAACCAAAGTCTGACTGATATAATAGACTGCCCTTTCATGACCTTCATCGTCATTTTGTGCAAGCAATGCTCCGAGTGATGAATGGGTTGCTGTGATATAAAGAATCAAGGGCCTTCCTTCAACAGGTGGCATTAAGACAGGTGGTGTAAGTAAATATTCTTTAATCAGTTGAAAAGCCTCTTCACACCTAGGTGTCCATGCAAAGGGTACTCCTTTCTTAAGTAGATGTTGAAAAGGATGTGTCTTGTCTACTAGCTGCACTATAAATCTTCTGATAGATTGCAACCTTCCCTGTAATGTCCTTAGTTGACTGAGATTGTTGGGTGGTGGCATGTCCATAATTGCTTTTACCTTAGCTGGATCTACTTCAATGCCTCGTCTAGAAATGATATAACCTAACAGCTTTCCTGACTTGACTCCAAACACACATTTCTTTGGATTGAGTCTCACATTATACGTCTCTAGCCTTTGAAATACCTTGTCTAAAACCTGTAAATGTTGTGCCCTTGTCTTGGATTTTACAATAAGGTCATCGACATAATCCTCCATACAAGTGTGTACTAAATCATGAAAGATAGTGGTCATGGCACGTTGATAGGTTGCTCCTGCATTCTTGAGTCTGAAGGGCATAACATTCCAGCAATACATTCCCCAAGGACAAGTGAAGGTTGTCTTAGGTTGATCTTCAGTGGCTATTCTGATCTGGTTATATCCTGAGAATCCATCCATAAGGGACAACATCTCATATCCTGCTGTCATGTCAACTATCATGTCTATATTAGGCAAAGGGAAGTCATCCTTAGGAAAAGCTTTGTTGATATCTCTAAAATCAGTGCAGATGCGGATGCCCCCAGTTGGTTTGGTGACTAGTACAAGATTGGAAATCCAATCTGCATAGTCAATAGGTCTGATGAAACCAACGTCTAACAATTTCTTAAGTTCTGCCTTGACTAATAAAGCAATCTGTGGATGCATTTTTCTCAACTTCTGTTTCACTGGTTTAGCACCTAGTTGTAAAGGTAAGTGATGTAGAACAAGTTCAGGATCCAAGCCAGGCATGTCGGCATATGACCAAGCAAAATTAATTTTTCTTTGTTCAAAGAAGTTGTGGAACTCCGATTTCTCTTGTGTTGTCAGTGACACTGCTAAATAAATCAATCGAGGATTCTCTTTTGTGCCTATGTTGACTTCTACTGATTCTTCCACGAGCATGGGTGACTTTTCCTGTGCAATGGGGAGAATGTTCAAACCTCCATCCTTAGGCGCCTTAGAGAGGTTTTCACCTTCGGATGCGTCATTTCTTTTTACTTTTTCATGGTCTAGAGGTGCCTTGCGGTTTTCACCTAGAGACTCATCCTTTTTATCTTGTTTATTCTTTTTCTCATTTTTGCAACTGGAGGGTTGAACAGATTCCCCAAAATATGCTTTATTGTCCAAGTCAATGGTAAAACCAGCTTTATGATCCCCATTAGGTATGCCTTCACGTAATCCCAGGAACTTAGCAATCGCTTCATTGTTCTCAAAAGTATCTAAAACGGGTGTATCTTGTTGATCCCAATCTATGAGTTGGGGATAAACTAAAGGCATGTCATCGTCGGAGTTATCAAAGTCTAATGGGGTCAAGGTAAGGATTGAATTATTCATGTGATCACAAAATTCTTGTACCAAGTCCTTTTTGCTCTTGGGTTTGGGTCTAGGTGGATGAATAGGTGGGCCTAATGCCTAGTTTTGACAATCAGAAAGAGGTGGCTCAGGTTGCCAAGAGGTAGGATCAAGTGATTCCCAATAGTAGTGTTTAAACCACTCCTCTTTTGTCATTTTCTTTGGTGGACAGGAATTTAAAGGATTTGGTGAGGAACTTAACAGCAAGTCAAGTTCTCCAAATAACTTGTCAAGGTCCATGGAAGAAGTAGAGGATAAGGAATCCCACTCATAATCATTAGAGTCAGGCAAGTTAGAATTATTTTGGTCTATTGGTTCGTGAGATGTCTTAATGTCTTCTGAAGCACGTACTTCCTCAAGTAAGGGTAATGGAGTACTAGGAACGCCAATCTGAATCGGTTGAAACCCTAGCCCTACTCCTTTTGGCCACTGAGAAACAAATATTGGTTCAATTCTGCCATCTTGGTTTAAGCCTAAACCACTGTGTCCATCATATCCTTTGCTTTGCATGATTTTGAAACCCTTTCCGTATAGTCTTGTAGGAATATGAGCAAGTAAAAAGGGTTCTTGATTATCTTCCTTATACAGCCAGGAAGTAACATCTTTTGTATCTACAGCCTCTTTGCTTAATTCACCCCATTTAGTGAAAGTTGTTGTGGGGGGAACATGTATAGTGATTATAGACTGTCCCCTACCTGTTGTAGGCAAACCATATGACTTAGGAGGGACCAAGTGGCTAACACAATAGGAAGTCTTCATATAATACTCTCCACAACCCTTGTCTTGGATCTCAACCCTAGGAGTAGTGGGAAGTGAAGGTGCAATAGATGTTCGAGTGAGCGTGGACGGGTCAACATAAGAAGATGGATTAGACGATGAGGCCTCTTGGTTGACTGGCACTTGACATTGAGGGATGTCCTTTAGGTTAGTGCAATACTGAAAAGGATCAGGATCACCATCGATAGTTATTTTGGTGCCATTGTAAGGGAATTTAAGGCACTGATGATATGTGGAAGGGACTGCCTTCATGGCATGAATCCATGGTCTACCTAGCAAAAGGTTATAAGGGAGGGTGAGATCCAAGACCTGGAACTTTGTCTCCATTACCGCAGGACCAATTCTGATAGGAAGTGTTACCACCCCCTTTGATTTTCTTTCTTCATCATCATAAGCCTTAATGACAATACTCTTGGTGGTGTCTACGCATGCTTCTGAAATACCTAATGCCTTAATTAGTTTTAAAGTGCATAGATTTAACCCTACTCCTCCGTCTACCAAAACTCGTCTAACTTTGGTGTCATCAACAAGGACTTCTAGATGTAAAGGGTCATTGTGGTTCATCTTATCTGTGGCATAGTCTTGTTCAGAAAATGTGGCATGATGATTATTGGTCAAGTAGCCCACCATCTCCTGGAAACGATTGACATCAAGGTCATTAGGGACCGTGGTGTTCTGTAAAGCCTTATCGAGGATAGACCGATGCTCGGGGGAGATACGCAACAATTCCAAGATTGAAATTTGGGCTGGGGTCTTCCCCAACTGGTCAAGTAGGTTATATTGTAACTTGGAAGGTTGTGATGCTTGCTGTGATGGAGGGCCTTGGATAACAAACTTAGTACGATGAGTATTGACCGCACATTCCGGATTAGCCTTGATAGTAATGGTATTGATGTTGTCCTTGGCGGCGCGAAGGCAATGAATGATTTTGCCACTATCATAGTCATGTTTTATATTCACATAATTGGCTGACATATTGGTCTTAGTACTCGAACTGGGGACAGTTCCTTTCCCATGGTCATGTAGTGGGTCTGAAAAGACTTGATGATCAGTGTTCGATGTCTTTTGTTTTTGTCCACTAACTTCAATGATTCTCTTGTCAACAAGGTCCTGTATGATGTTCTTCAGTTGTCGACAGTTTTGTAGGTTATGTCCCTTAGTCCTATGATAATCACAAAAAGCGTTGTCATCCCACCAAGTTGGTTTAAACTGTCCTGGATTGTATTGTCTTGGTTCCTGCAGTTGTATGAGGTTGTGTTGTAAGAGCTGTTTGAACACCGACTCAATGGGTTCCCCTAAGGGAGTGAACTCACGTTTCTGGAATCTCCTTGGTGGTGGACGTTGAGTGTTTTGGACCATGTTGGGAGGTTGATTGACAGCATTAAGCGTGTTACAAAAGTATGAGGTCCTTGTAATGTGAGGAGGGGTCTTGCTTGTAATGTTTTAGCATCAACCACCCCATCATTGGTGACATTTTTGTTGCGAGACCAGAATCTGTTTCTGTCGGTGGGGGCATTTTGTACGACCGTGTTTCGATTGGGTGTTGTCATCTTGAGTTCACCCTTTTCAATGAGATCCTTCTCTATTATCACCCCCTTTTCCACTAGTTCCGAAAAAGATATGCAGCAATGTACCCTTAAGTTACTCCTGAGTTTTGGATGAAGGTTTTCTTGAAACATTGTAACCTTTTGTTTTTCAGGTATCTCGACAGGACATCTACTAGCAATGGTTCTCCATCTCTGGAAGAAAGCAATGAATGTTTCACCTTCGTCTTGTGTGGTGTGGCACAAAGTTGCTATATTTATCTCATGGTCAATGTGGAAGGAGAATTGCTCCACAAATTTCTCGACTAGCTCTCCCCATGATCTAATGCCAGAATCTAGACCCGAAAACCATTCTAGTGCAACCCCTACAAGACTTCGTGGAAATAGCCTCATAAGGTACGTGGGGTCGTAAGCAACATCAATGCATATGGTAGAAAATTCCCTGATATGTTCTACTGGATTGCGTTTGCCATTGTACTTAGGAAGATTTGGTATGACATATCCGTGAGGGAAAGGTGTCATGTACAATGATCTATCAAAAGGGAATGGGCATATGTCCTTTGGTGAAAATGATTTCTTAGTTGACACTGACATGTTATCCATTTGCGTTTGTAATGCCTGCATTTGTGTTTGTAGGACGTCAACTTGAGTCAAAGATGTGCTAGAAGGATTATGCGGATCCATGTATGTATTCTGAAATCCAAAGTCTCGTGATGGGTTTTGATTGAACGTTGGCATCTGAGGTGGATTTGGATTCGGAATGTTGGTAAATGTATTCTGGTTTGGAATCGACATAGATTGATGTTGTCCTGGATTCTGTGTAAATGGATTCTGAGTACCACTCTGTACAAAGGGATTCTGATTCGGAACCGATGTGAAATAGTTTTGGCTTGGAATCTGGGTAGACGGATTCTGACTACCAATCTGTGAAAAGGGGTTCTGATTCGGAACCGATGTAAATTGGTTTTGACTGCTAGTCTGGAAAGGTGGATTTTGATTGCCATATTGGAAGGAGGGAATGCCCCCTGTTTGTGTAATCCTTGGTATAGTACTAGTGACCTGAACACTAGGTATGGCCATCGACTGTGGCAAGGTACCTATAATGCTAGCAGTAGGTGTGGTTGTTGATTGCGCACTCGTGACACCGACATAAGATGTATGGGCTGATGTTTTAGGTCTTTTACTCCCGCTAATAGGACCGAAGGGAATAGATGATGAAGCCCCTGTAGTGAAACTAAATCCCGATGTCATTGTAGGTGTACCAAATGGGGACGTATGGACTGTCGTACTCTGTGTAGACGTGCTAGATGGCATAGTCGTGCTGACTTGAGGTATAGTAGTACTAGCAGTCGTGGTATTTGTCCCTTGTGTAGGTTGAGTTTGTAAGGTACTAATATCAAATCCTAGAGGTAAGGTAGCACCTTCAGCTAGCAATTTTCCTAAGAACCGTTGACGATCGTTTGCTAGGTACTCATCTACAAAAGAGGCAAACTCAGGGTCTTGTGCGGCAGCCTCTATGTCTTCTGTTGTAACATGTCCTTGAGTGTTTCTAGTGGTAAATTTGTCTAATAGAGTCTTATGAGGTCTTGAAGAAAATGGGTTGATGAACTCGCTTGGGTTCGACATGTTTTCTCTCTCTCTTCTCTTAGACCTAGTTTCAACCATGTAAGACAAGCTCAATATGCGGGAAATGCAAAACTATATCTAGAAACTATATGACTCTATTCTATGTTTTTGGGGTTTTCTTATGCAAAATAAGGGATGTCCTATGATGATACTAGTCTAGACTCCAAAGGTGTAAGAAGTCTAAATGAGACCCTAAAATGATCAATTCTATAAACTCAAGGTGGAAGGACCAAGTACCTAAAGTCAAACCAAAGTGTCAATTTAGTTAAGTCAAGGAACCAATGTAGGATGAAGATCAGAGACAAGTTGAGTTTCCTAACTAGACTGATGAGCTAGGACGACTCTCTGTAGGACAAAGTATATGATGATAAGACTAGGTTCAATGACAGATTTCGTTGACACTATGACCTTTCTAGAGTATAGATGGTAGACTACTCCTAAAGTTTGTAAAAGTGACCTCTCTAAAAGTCTAATGCAAGGTGATATGTACCCTATGATGAAGCTAAACTCTAACTGAAGAAACTATGGTAATGACTAAATGAACCTAAAGGATGCAAAATTGAGCAAATCGTTTCAGGTTTCTATTTTTGAAGACTGTTTGTATGAAGACCACTGGAAACTGGTATAACCCTGCTAACTGGACAGTGAAGTGAATTTTTTTTTCTGGTACTCGACAGATGCGTTTCAAATTTAACAATGCCATTCAAACTGAAGATGACTCAAAATTTACAGATGCGATTCAGCTGACAGATGCCTAATATAACACACGGTGTTTCCAAAAGCAGTGACTCACACTATGCGATAGATATTACAGAATGGCTCAAAACAACCAGATGCGACCTATATAAATCAGATGCGAGCCAAACTGACAGATGCGACTCAAAATTACGATGCAAAACTTACAGATGCGACTCAAAATTAATAGATGCGACTCTAAAAATCAGATGCGTGTTTCTGGTGAACAATTGCGACTCTGTGAATTTTTAGTGACATGAAATTTAAACTGACCCGGTTTTCTATGATCAAATTCTGACAATCAAAGACAATCGTAAGACAAAGTGTTTTCAGTTTCAATTTTGGACTCCAAGAACGTTTAAAGTGATAACAGACAAGTACATCCTAATAGGCCAAAGGCCTAGGGTTTGTATACTTGGTATAGCCCACCAGTTATACCCCGGATTGGTGATGAACACCTTTCCTTCTCGAGAGCGGATAGCTTAGGAATTTGGTGGCATTGGCTCCCCTCCACGGCTCATTAACGTCTTTCGAGCACACCAATTCTGAATTCATTGGGTAATGACATCCCAAGAACCACTATCTCTACTCAAGGGGATCAGTAGTGAGTAATCTTCGGGCATGATACTGTACCCTGCACTAATACCAAGCAACGGCCACAAATAGGTTGGTCTCTACAACAAAGGGTATTTAATTCGGGCATTCCGTTCGTGGGGTGTGATCCATACGCGAGTCCCCTTTCGGATCCATCTCGTTGGAACCACACTCGTGATTCTTGGGGTTTCCCCAAGAACCCACTTTTGTATACCGGTTGGAAGTCCCTCGGGTTCAGGGTGCTACCGGTCCGAGTCATTCTGGGGTGAGTACTTTTTCCCACCAGAACAGGCCCAAGTTCTAGAGTTGGTAACCATTTCTCTTACACCCAGGATCGCACGGATGCGCAAGGGGAGAGGATACTTTGATATACCAAATCGTAAGGGTAACCAGACTTGTGCTTTCACACCAAACACAGTAGACACTTGTTAATTTTAACCAAATGAAAGATTTGCTACGCTACCAAACAATCTATTTCAAAATTTAACTAGGGTCTTCGACAAGCATCCTGTAGAAGATATCATTAGTAATTTTCAATTTTGTCTTCGCCAATCATCCTGCAAAAGCTTGTTAACTCCAAATGGCCACATGCTGAAAATCAAATATCAGTAACACGAAAATCAATTGAAAATTCCAGATTGCCTAAAGCAGAAATAAAATTTTACCAGTCAATTGCGTCGTTTTGTTACCAGTCAGATGCATCGTTTCTTTTTCAGTTGCGGCTCGGGATATCACTTGCAATTCAAGAATTTCCAGATGCGTCGTTTCTCTGTCAGATGCGGTTCATAAACTCAATCGTGGTTCAAAAACTTCACGTGCAGTTCCAGAAAATCAATTGCGGTGCACAAACTTCACATGCGGTTCAGAAAATCAGTTGCGGTGCAGAAACTTCACATGCGTCATTTCGTACGAAAAATCTACAAAATTGAAAATTAAAAGATCTACGGATTCGTGAAGATGGTGTCTTCACGTCGGGTTCACCAAAATGTAACGTTTGAAATAAGAGCTTTGCACAATAGACACACCAGAAAGAAGATTAGAAGCACACATGCAATACAAATACTAAGATCTAACATGCAAATTCATACGTTAAGCAACAAAGAACATGGGAAAGTCAAAAACGTAATTAAAAACTAGAACAATCTCACCAATCTTCGAACGTATTTCCATGAATTATCTCGATTTCCCTTCTCCATTTCGCTTGTATGGTATAATTGCCCTCAGATTTTCAAGTAATTCGTGCAAGTATAGCCTAAGATAGTGATTAGCAAAATATCGAAGATTCAAGACAAAAGTGCTCTCCAAAGTTATCAAATTCGTGAGAGAGATTTCGAGAGAGAGATTAGAATGAAGAATGACAAATCAATTTATAGAAAATTTATTATTCGAATGACAGGCCAAGATTGAAAGATCAACGGACGATTGAGATTGATAGATTAGACATGCAATTAGATAACTGATAGAAGTGACATGAGTGATTCGAATTAGAAATAGAATTAAAGATTAAATAAATGGTTTAATCTTCAGTTCGGCATTCGAAAATAGAAGAAATATCTTTGCATGACAAAGATGAAGATTGATTAAAGCAACTCTCTGTTCGAATGCACACACAACAATTAATCAATTAAATAAGAATATTTAATTAATCCGCATGTACACGCAATTGAGTTAGAAGTGGACGATTGCATGATTAGATGAAGAGATTACTCGAGAATGCCACTCAGACATTAAATCAATAGTTAACTGAACAATTAAAATAGATGTCAAGTTGAGTAAAAGTGAATATTTAGATAACTTACATAATTATCTAAAATATAGAAGAATGTGTTAAAATATAATTAATGAATTAAATAATTCATTTAATTCAAGAGACTCAATATTCGAAGGATAATTAAATAAATAAGATTTATTTAATTAAGTGATGAAGGGATTTAAATGAATAATTAAATAATGAATTTATTTAATTATAGTTGAAATATGATAAAGAATAAATTAAATAAGAATTTATTTAATTTAACCAGAAGAATAAGGTTAATTAGTAAGATAATTAAATAACAAGCGTTTATTTAATTAATCAGATAGAATAAAGAAAAGTGAATTAATTAAATAATTGACATTATTTAATCATGACCATGAAGAATAAGAATTATGCAGAATATGGAAGTCGCAGGATAATAACCAGATTTCGGTGTCTACAAAGAGCAATCAACAAGAAGAAAAAATGCTATAGTGTTGTCACTAGAGGACAAAATAGGGACGAAGAAAAAATTGTATTTTAGATTGTAATATATTGGGGGGTAGGTAAAACCCTAGTTTGTAGTGAATCATGGCCACACAATGAGGTTAAATATTGGCCATTCATTCTACCTTTTGAGCTCTATAAATAGGGGGTATCCTCTCATTTTGAAGAGAGAATTGAGTTGTTGTAAAGACATGCTTTAGAAATTTCTAATGAAAATACATTGACTTGTTGCATTTTCTGAGTTTTTCACATGTTTCATTATTCAATCTCCATCGTTAGATGCTTATTTAGATTTACATTGTAGTTAGATTTAAACTACTTAGATAGATTTTGTTAGATGTTGGTTTGTGATTGTAGAAATTTTTGCTGTGTTGATACTTTTCAGTCCATACTTTTTGTTGTTTGCTACTAGTAAATGGTCTTGTAAAGTTATTTTGGGTTGAAACTTGAAGCTTCTTTTAGACTTTTATCTTTATTCATGCATGTATGTGGTGGATGAATGATAAAATATATGTAGACCTTTGAAGATAGCACAAATTATATGTTACTATAGGTTTCTTGGTTAAATAAGATCCTGTTTGAAGGGAGTTGTTCATAGTAGAACCTCCATGATTACTATTCACAACTAGTTGCAGATCCAAGAACCTTCCCTCTTCCTTGCTCTTTTTTCCTTTTTTATAGAAAGAACCTATGCTAAGGTTCATTGCACATTGTAAATCCAAAACTTAAGGAAAACATTGAAGTTTTAGATTGTTGTTCGAACCTACAACAAAGTGCACCTTAACTCCATTCTTAGAAACTTCTGATTTTAAGATCCTCTCTGCATCCAACTATGTAAGTCTTCCCTGTGATTACAGGAAAAATCACATCAAACAACAACTGAGGAGTTCCATACAAGTCATGACCTGACACCCGAGAGACCTTGGGGTGATTTTCAAAAAATTGTTGTTGGAGATTTTCTTTCAAGAGAGGTAGTGCACATACGCATTGCCTGTGTTGAGAGAGTGTGCAAAAATACCCATCAATAGAACTAGCGCTAGAAGGAGGGCCTTGTGAATCTAGATCAAATTGGATCATTCTCCCCGAAAATATTTCAAAGAGTTCTACGGTCTACACCAAATAAGGGAGAATTTCAAGATTTGTATGCCCCCACAAGGGAAAAATGAACTAAGGGAGGGGATGCTACTTCTTCCTCTTCCTCTGCCCCACCCACTTCCCTTCCACCTTCACCTCCATTTAGATCTTGTCCATCCTCCACCTAGCCATACCAAACTACCTTTTCACCCCTCATTTCCGACAACCAGGGAGTTGCCTCTCTCCCGACCCTTCAAGCTCAAGGTGCAGTCCTAGGCTACTATATTACTACAGGTGTAACTCTAGATTGTTGTCCCTCAACAACAAATACCACCTCCACCTCTCGTCATGGATTAGTTGGAACAAAATATCTCACCATTAAACTTTGGTGCTTACCACAACATGCCTAAGAATCCAGAGGGCTTCTATTCAAAATTCAATCCTCGTGACCCGCAAAGAACAACAAAAGAACATATCAAGATATTTGAAACAATGATTACATATATGCAGTTCGGTCATGAAGACGTTGCATGCTACCTTTTTCCATACTCCTTAGGCAAGGAGGCTTTTTTTTGGTACATCAATTTTTTGAGGGGGTCCATTACTTTGTGGGACCTCATGAAGAATGCATTCCTAAAAAAGTATAAGATTCCAATTAGCCCTTCAAAGCTATACTAACAATTTATGTCAGTCCAGAGGGAAGTTAATGAACCTATTGGATCCTTTAATGATCATTTCCATCGTGCCTTCATGAGGCTTCAGGATCCATACATACATAATGATGTTGCAGCCCTTCTCATCTACTATGCTGCATTAGATAATCTCACGTCAACATTGGTAAAAAGGATGCGTTCACTGCTCACCACACAAGTAACTCCTTATGTAAAGGATGTTGTCGCCAGTGTGGATTTGGGACATAACATCTTTGGTCCGCTGCCTTCTTTGGGATTGGAAGCTTACCCAATGCAAGTTCAAGGGATTAATGAAGCATTCGCTCACCAGAGCCCTCTTATAAACTAGGTGCCTCAGTTGCCCATCGTTCTGCACCCTAGACAGCCAATGAATTATGCATTTCCTATGCCTTCTTATTTGCAACCTCAACAACAAGAAAGCTATCCTCAGGCTCCTCAACAACACCAAGCATACTCTCAGTATCCGTAAGCACCATTGTACTTGCTGGGACCAGAATTCCCTCTAGCATATCAAAATCAGTCAGTGACCCCGCCTGTCTTTCTCCAAAATCCAGTACCACAACCAAGCAATGTTGGGAAGGACAAGCTTGAAGAGCTAACTGAGATGATAAGGAAAATGTCTATGGAAATGAAGCACTTAAAGAATTAGAATAATCAGTTGTAGGCATCCCAGCGTAGCCTCCAAGATAATCTTAATTGAGAAAGCCAAGACAACAGGGATGGTAGGGACAGTCAGGAAGCAAACACTTCTTTCGGGTAGAACTATGATAGAGGACAAAATTCAAATCAAAAATTTGAGAGGAGACCTTCTCAGAGGCAGAATCACACGTGGAATACAAGGCCCAATAACGGAGGTGTCCCTAGCCCTCTTTATCAGCCAAATAACAATGAAAAGATGACTAGTGGGGTGAATCTCACCGAGGCAGCTTTGTCTGGATGGTGCCAGATTCACAAAACCAACAGACACTTTGAGTTGGATTGTCCTGAATTCCAAACAACTGCTGAAATATTCCAAGTGCAAGTCCAAAATGTTGTTGATAGTGCCAATTGCAGAGACATCTTTCCATCTGAGCCTTATGACTCCTCATGTCTCGTGGTTAACCAAGCACCATTTCCGCGAAGCAACCACAACAACCCTGAGGTTGAGCCCACCCAAGTTAAGAGCGGAGAAGTGCAAGAGGTAAGTAACGAACAAACCTTGGCTCAACTTTTGAATTCAGTAGATAGTGGCCCACTAGATAAAGAAGAATTGCATATAGATGAAGTTCACATGTTCCACCAAAGAACAAATCCCTACTTCCTCAGAAATAGGTAGGCGAGTGGACCCTTTACAACTTCTACACCACCGAACAATTTTACTACCCCACCTGACCCTAATGCCAACAACAACCCCGGGCTTCCCCATGTACCCAATCAGTATCTCAATAAGGATAGGCCCCAAAATTAGTCATAGAATCAACCTCAAGGAAAATAAAAAAACCAGTCAAGTCAAATGAAATCCCAACCTTCTAACTCCACCCTTCGAGCCTTCGACTCTAAGATTGAACAAATGGGTGAATATGTGGCCGAAGAGTTCAAGAAAGTAAAAATCAAATTTTTTGGCTTCGAACTACTCAAAGTCCCTGCTATAAGGAATGCCCTTATTAGGGTACTTAATGGGACCCCATCCTCTAGAGCAACACAAGAGGCATCAACTAAGAGAGTCACCTTTGAAGAACCTAGGTAGGAACCTATGGTTCAAGACAACATAGGGAAAAGGAAGGATGTTCCCTCAAATCAATCTGCAGGTAAGCAACCAGAAAAGGAACCAGATCATAACAATAGGCATATTGCCAAGGATCAGCCATCTAGGCAGACCAAGGATAGAACTGCCAATAAGAACAAGATGTAAGTAGCTCAAATAGATATGTCTAAGGGCCTCTTCCAAGGAAAATTTGAAACTCCCCCATTTCTCACCACCGTCCGGATATTTGGGAAGAACTTGCACAACTTCCTGCCCAATTCAAGAGCCTTCACCAATGTTATGCCTCTGGCAGTATGCAAGGCTCTTGGTATTACTCCCACACCCTCAAGAAGGAAGGTGACCCAGTTGGACAAGTTAGAGATCAACATTGTTGGAGAAATGAATCGGATCCCGATGCAAATTGTTGAATATCCAAGGATACAACAAGTCATTGATATTCAAGTGGCTGACATTCCCGATGCGTATAGGATTATGTTGGGAAGAGACTTCACTAGAACGTTGAATGGATATGCTGCCACAAACCATTTTCACATGTGGCTGCCATGGAAAGGGTTTCCAAATAAAATTTGTATAGACCACGAGCCTCGTATGAAATACATGATCACATAACACAACAACCTAAACGAGGTGTTGTTTTTCGAGACAGAATTGGGAAACTATTGTCCCTTTGTCTACAAGGATGAATTTGATCCCCAAGAGGAGTGTGCTATCGAAGTACTCTTGGTGCATTGTAGTCCTCCAACAGACTTCACTCAAATACCTCAGAGTACAGAGATGCAAGTAGAATCAGATGATAAACCTGATGAAGATAACTTGGGACTACTTAATGGTTTCTAGGAATTCATGGAAAAGTGTGCAAAGGATCAACTTAGCTTGGGTGCCCAAATGGATTTCTAGGATCTTTTGCTACCAAATTGGTGCAGAATTCACAATGCTGCCCACTTTGAGTTTGATTGCTGCTTGTGCCAAATGGTGGTTGAGCATGTCAAAAAATCAACTATCCCTTAGAAGGAAACACCGAAGGATGTGCAAGTAGAACCAGCTGCTGTTAAACACACTGAGTTGAAAATTTTCTCGAGGTCACAAGGGCAACCACCTAGCCTAAAAGAAACGAGAGCCTAGTTGGGCCTGGAGTCAAAGAGCTTTCTAAGTTTCAGACACTTCGATTTAGTGGATCTAAATCAAAACAAGGAGCTGGTGTCGGGTTCAAACTCATCAGCCCAATGGGTAAGACCTTTCTTGCTACCCATAGGATGCAATTTCATTGCACCAATAATGTAGCATAATATGAGGCGTTAGTCCATGGTCTTCTTATGGCTTTAAACAAAAATGTCAAGATGTTGTAAGTGTTCGGGGATTCCAAACTCGTAGTCAAACAAGTTAGAAATTTGTATTCCTATAATGATAAAAGACTTGCAAACTATAGGCATAGGGTCTGGGACCTCTTAGAAGGTTTAGATGCATTTAATATACAATTGATCCCTCGTGCTCAGAACTGTACTATCGATGCATTGAATCAGGAAACCAACACTTTGCAACCCCTCTCCTTGTCTGGGCTTAACAAATTTATAGTTGAGTTGATGTCCACACCATCAGTCCCATATAATGTCACTCATTTTTAGGTATTCAATGATGATAAGCACATCCTTTAATTCATCATGATTTTTGATGTATTTGCGAAGCTAATCTGGGGGAGGCCAAATTGGATATAGAAGGAGTTATCAACCTCAAAACCAACACAATTCCTAAAGGCATAGTTTATCTTGAATGCATATTTGATTTACACCAGATCAGAGACCAGGATCGAAAAACAATGAAGGAAGCCATAAGCAACCAGTGCGATGCTCACAACCTCGAGACAATCGAGGAGATCAAAAATGTTTTTGTTGGAAAAGTGTGCATGCTCGAGGAAAAGAAGGGAATCATCGATGCTTTGCAGAGGTATTACGATGTGGTGGCATGGAGCTACAAGGATCTAAAGCCTTATGACACCTCCATCATCACACACACCATCCCTCTTAAGATAGAAGCTAGACCCTTCCACCAACGACATCCTTTTAATGCCTTGCTAGAGCCCATCATTTACAAAGAGGTACATAAGCTTCTTTTGGCTAGAATTATCTTCCCATTCAAGCATTCCACATGGGTGGCCAACTTGGTCTTGGTCAAAAAAAAGAATGGAGAAATCAGATTGTGTGTAGACTTTCACAACTTGAACAAAGCTTTGAAAAAGAATAACTATCTAGTGCCTTCATTGGATGAGGTGTTACAGATCATCAATGGCTCCCAAATGATGTCTTTCCTCAATGGGTACTCTGAATATAACCAAGTTATGGTGTAGTACAAAGATCGCCATAATACAATGTTCACCACTAAGTGGGGGACCTTCACTTACAAGAGAATTCCTTTCGGGCTTATCAACGCTGGTGAAAATTTTCAACATGCCATGGATATTTCCTTCAAATATTTGATTGGGAAGTGCATAATCATCTACATGGATGATTTAACTATGTTCTCTAAAAGGCGGAGTGATCATGTCTCTGATTTATGCAAGGTGTTTCAGAGGTGTAGGGAGTTTGGAGTTTCCCTTAACCCAAAGAAGTGCATTTTTGGTGTGACTAAGGGTAGATTGCTTAAACCTGTTATTTCAGAGTAGGGAATCTCCATAGACCCTGAATGCATGCAATATTTACTAAAGATCCCGCCATGAGACAGTCAGAAAGAATTAAAATCCTTCTTCGAAAAGATCAACTTTGTCAGGAAATTCATCATGGGTTTTGCTAAGATTGTTAAACCACTCAACGCCATGTTAAAATAGGATACCAAAGTTGAATGGACCTCCGAAGCCAAAAAAACTTTTGAAGAGATCAAACGGGCCATTGTTGGGGTGCCTGTGCTTGTCATCCCAAACTATATGAAGCCATTCTACATCTATTCATTCACTTTAGAGCATTCCTGTGCTAGCATTTTGACTTGAAGAGATAATGAAGGAAATGAGAACCTGATCGCCTTCATGAGTGCTCCTTTGAAAGATGTTGAATTATGCTACCACAATGTAGAAAAGCAAGTATATTCCCTCGTTAGGGGAGTAAAAAAATTTAGGCATTATATCTTACGCAATAAAGTGTTCACCATTGTCCCCAACCCAACAGTGAAAACACTACTCATACAAAATGAATTGGGCGAATGAAGAGCTAAATGCGTCACATTGCTCTAGAAGTATGATATGGAAATCCAACCAATGAAGTTGGTGAGAGGAAAATCACTTACCCACATAATTGTTGAAGCAACAATAGAAGCAGGACCTAAACTCACAGTGTAGTAATACCAACATGAGGATGTTTCCCCAGGAGAATGGTATGAGGAATTCATTTATTATTTGTTGAACCAAAAGTGTCCACCCTACTTACAAGGAGTCCAAAAACATGCTCTTAGACTGAAAAGTAGCAGTTACATGTTATAGGGGTCCATTTTATACAAGAAAAATTATGAAGGAATTTACTTGAGATGCCTTGGAAAGGAAGAAGCAGATCGAGTCTTGAAGGAGTTTCATGACAAGTTTGGCACTAGTCATGGATCTAGACCTTCCACTACACATAAGATATTAAGGGCAAGGTATTATCGGCCAACTGTCTTCAAGGATTCTTATTGTCATGTTCGCTCATGTCACACGTGTTAGACAACCACCACCAAGGAAAATAATGTTATTGTCCCATTGCAACCCATGTTGGAGGTGAGGCTATTTGCGCAATGGGGTCTTGATTTCATTGGCCTGGTAAGCCCTACATCATCTGCAGGATACAGGTACATTCTTACTGCTACTGATTACTACACTAGATGGACATAAGCAATTGAATGTAAGTAATGGACAACTGAGGTATTTACAAATTTCTAGAAAGTTTCATTTTAAATTGCTTTAGTTGTCCTTATGCATTGGTGTGTGGTAATGGACCTGCATTTGCTTCATTAAAATTTGCTAGTTGGGCTTTTGACTATGGGATTGCCCTTAAATTTTTGTCTAATTACTACCCTCAAGGCAATGGCCTTGTTGAGTCCACAAACAAGAACTTGATCACAGTGATCAAGAAATTGCTCGATAGGAATCCCAAGGATTGGCATACCCAGCTACGATTCGCCCTTTGGGCATACCACACTCACCCTAAGGCTATCCTCAATGATTCCCCGTTCCATATTGTTTACGGACTAGAGCCCATATTTCCTATCCAACTAAAGATTCCCACTCTCCAATTTATCAACTTCTACAAAGGAGGGGATCATAGAGAAGCTCGGTTAGCTGAGCTCTTGCATTTAGAAGAAGTTTGAGACCGTGCAATAGAATTTTTTTCCAAAAATCAGGCATGGTTAAAAAGTGATTCGACCGCCGAGCCAAAATCAAGGCCTTTAGGATTGCAGATTTAGTCCTATATTGGGAAAAGGCCCATGAAAAGAAAGGGGGAAATTTTTTTTGACAAGCTTTGGCTTGGCCCCTTTCAAATAGCTAAAATTTTGGAAGACAATGCTTTCTGCCTAAAGACCTTAACAAGTGAAGACATCCTATTGCCAGTCAATGGGCAACACCTCAAGCATTACTTCCAAGCCTGAGCTTTGGCGAGCTCTTCCTTATAAATATATGTACATAGGTTAGGGTGGGTCACCTTTTGGTTTGCTTGTGTTTTTCTATTTCACTTGTTCCCCGACCGTTTTGTTTTGAAGAGGGTGTTCTTCGTCCTGGTGCAGTGGCCATGCTTGTTCAACAAACGGCTCGCTTTGCTGTCCATCCTTGGTGTTCTTCAGCTAAATATTCATTCTCGACTGTTGGTCCCTAAAAGCTACCTAGGAGTGGTTTTCCCATTTGAACTCTTCCTTAGAACTTGACCCTTGATTGGATCTTTTTACACACATCTCAGATCTTGCACAAAACACATATTAATTATTTCTAAAGGAATGTACAATGGATACTATGATATCCTAGTAAGTGAAAATCTTAAGTTTGCTCTAGTGACCATTGTATTTCCCAAACCCATTGTAGGCTTAGGTGCTTAAGCGGTCTAGAAAAATACAATTGGGAAAAAGAACGTTGAAAAAAATATCAAAACAAAGAAGAGGAAGAAAATTCTAAAATCAAGCGACCGTATGGGTGTGTGGATAACTCTATCGGGGCTATGGATGCTTGACTGACAATAGAGTAATGTTTGTGGGATTGTAGCGACAACTCCACCAGGGCTGTGGACACCTGATTGGCAGTGGGGCAATGTCTAGGTTACTTTTGGTGTTGGACGGTTTATGTAGCTTGCTCAATTGGAGTAGCAGCCACTTGTCACAGTTCCACGGAAAGGAATGAATTCACCACACACACTTCTGAGATGTTTTGTAGACTAACCCAACTGAAGATCCTATTCTCCCAGTTCACTCTTGGAATTTTACTTCTAGTGTGCGAAACCAAAGATTTTGGGTCTTGGATGAATACTTATCCTTAGAATGCTTGAGAGCGTTTCCCAGCAGAGTCACCATTTTTTGTGCCCTCATCATGCCCCATTTGGAACGGGGACCCTCTTTTCTTTCAATTTGTCAGGTCATTTTTCCACCATCTCATTTTGCATGCCCTCGTTTTGGTGTCCTAAATGGTTAACGTGCCTCCAAATTCTCATCTTAAGTTGACCATGTTTCATCACCTCCATTTTCGCTAAATCCTAGTGCCTTGTAGATAATTGCCTAGTAGTTTGCTTCTACCAATGGCCAAGGGGCCTGTTAGGCTTGCCCCGCTGGGTTTCCCTTGTCAGGTTTCCTCTGGGTGTTCATCATACCGAGCAGTGGAAGGCTTCTGCCTTCCCGAACCCTAGGACTTGAATCCCTATTTTCTGTCCAGTTTGAACTTACGATGAAAATCGCCCGCTTTTTCTCATGTCAGGCTCGGCTATCTGGACTTCCACCCCTGGAACTGCGTATTGACTTCGTTGTTTTGAAATGGAAAAAATACGATGGTGCTCTGCCCTTAGGTCCCTAAGATTCCCTTTTTCCATCAGCTTCCGAAATGTATTTAGAAATAGCCTCAGGGTTGTGTCTTTTCAGACCCCGGGCCCTAGATTTCTCACCCCCGTCCGTGAATTTGAACTTCACCAACCCTCCTGTCATCTGTATGAACATTAAATGAGGATATTAAATGCATATTTGGGTATATATACCTGGCTCAACTTGTCATTTTCATTCATCATGTTTTTCAATGGAGTTAAGAGTAGTTTCTAAGGAGTTGACTGCATTCGTCGCCCACCACTCTTGCGTCTGTGATCATCATTTGGTTGTCCTTAGTAGATTTTGAAACTTCCCTCATCTGACTTTCAAGGTAGGTTTGTTGTCTGTCCTCCTGTGAGGTTTTTTGTAATTTTGCATTTAAAACAATGAACAAATGTGGGTTAAAAAGCATTAAAATGATAAACGAAGACAACACCTAAAAAAACCTCCAAATCATCCTCCAAAGTAAATTTGGAACTAGACGTCACCACTTCCATTCTTTGCATAGGGAATTCACGCCCTTCAGGCCCGCATCAACCCATCGCCATTGAGAACTTAGAAAATGAAACAAACTTTTTCCAAACAGGAGGATGCCTTCTCTAGCCTGTCACCTCCGATTTCCATCGGCAAATTGTCATAGTTGAAACTTGAAGACCGACCTCCATTTCTACTTCCCAAGTTCGCGCCACCAGGATTCCATCCCCTGGGTGTTGCATTGCTTTTTCCCTTCCCAAGCGGCAGAGTAGGCCCATCTTCCCAACCTCTAGGGCCCGCCTCACCTTTTGTTGTCTGGTGTTGAACTCAAACGGATTGATCTATCATGTTGCCAGGTCCCGGTCCGCGGACTTCCCTGGCAACTTCACCCCATCAAAATAGCCATTTGATGATGACCTTCCACCTCCCAGATCATGAGCCTTCATTTTCCATAGAGAACAAATGACAATAGAACTTTGGTGTCCTTTCCCTTGCTGGGCCTCGCCCCTGGCTTTCGTCCCATCTCGGTCGGTATGCAAAGGAAAACAAGCCCGCCTTTCCGACCTTCGGGTTCCACCCTACTGTTTTTCGAGAAACTTAACAAAGAAAATTTGGTGGAAAAATTTGATGGCCGGGTCTAGACCGCCGAGCCGCTCTTGCTAGACTTTTGTGCCTTGACCGTAGTTTCAAACGGCGAAATCCTGACAGTTTCCCACCCCTTCGGGCCTGAGCACCTTGAAGTAGAAAGTGAACATTAATCACCCTCTAGCCCCCCGATTCCTAGACCCTAGAATTTCGAGCTTGGAACTCCATTTCTTCTTGGCCATTTCAAATAGCGAAGCCCTAACAGCTTTCTAGCCTTGTATCTCTGGGTGCCCCAAAATCAACCAAATGACCTCCAATTCAGAAACCAATATCGACCCACATGCTCAAATTCAGCCCTCTTCAACACGAGCCTTTCAAACCATAAAAATATGAAGTTGGGAGAAATCAAACAGCTTGCCCTACCTTTTTTTCCCTTCAAAATAGCATTCATGCTAGGGAAGTCCACTCCCTGGGCCCAGATTGTCCAAAATCCCTCCAAAAAATGACTAACGACATCTTGAAGTAAAAGTTTAATTTCATGAATGATAATTTGTCTGATTGGATTTCGTCCATAGGATTTCAACTAATGTTAATGTTCTCATAATTGGTTATACTTATTACGTCTCTATTTGTAGGATATATGGAATTAGGTGCAGGACCCTCAGGGGGTAGCTAAAGAAAAAGACAAAGGAAAGAAAGCGAGCAAGACTCCTTGTGGAAAAGAGAACAAAGACCAAATGAAGTACTAGTTCTAGGGTGAACCTCTACATTCAAAAATCATCACCAACTGGAAGGAAATCATAGATACCAATATCGGCCACGTCGATATTGATGAATTTAAGCAAAGGGTTAGAGTTCACCCAAAGACTAACAATGCTAGACTAATCAGACAAAGTGGGATTGCAAAAGATGCAGGCTTCGCTCCATCCCTCATAGCCCCCCAATTGGTCATGGCTTGCTGGTAGGCCTACCAGCCACAAATATGAACCATTATTGATAAGGATGGGAACATCCTTGCTGACATGTTAGGTGAGGCAATCACAAAGACCTTTCACATCCCCACCTTTGGGGAGATGGAGATGCCCACCATAGAAGAATGTAAGGAAACATGGGATGAGGACTTGATGGGCTGCAAGAAACTAATAAATTAGTAATGACTCAAAGAAAAAAGGGGTAGCATTGCAAAGGTGCCTCAAGAACTCTTCTGCAATGACTTCTATGAGGACTACCATGACTTGGTAACCATGTTGAGTAGGGTGATGGTCCTCCCCACTGCTATGTATTTCCAAGAATGGATGGTATATTTCATTGAGCAGATCCTCCATGGGGATGAAGATGTCACCACAAAAGCCTCATTCTATTGGGGAGGCATCATAAGCGACTACTTTCATGAGTAGTTCATGAATGTCGAGAAAACCTCTAGGTTCTACATGACCTCTTATCTAGTGTACTCATTGGCCGAGCGAAGGAAGTATAGTGGATTGTTTGTGGCACCCAATGAGGAGCCAGGTTGAAGATTGAAGGTCTATGACAGATATCCCTAGCTCTAGTTCAGGAACTTCAAGAAAGAATATTGCAGGGTGAACGACACCTTCATCGGCCACATCATCAGGTTTTATGAAGGGTATTTTGAGAGAAGGATTTCTCATAGTGCTCGGGCATTCTTAAAGCAATATGCCTTCTTATTTATATAGTACCCCAAGTTTACGTATATTCATGCCCAGGGTTTTATAGAAAGGCCAAATAAGTTGCCTCAGTACTCTAGCAATTGGATTATACTGTTAGAGCTTTCACGGTAGTTGTAGCATATACATTCAGTCCTCGGCGAGAAATACTTGGTAGGGATCCTATATCCCTTAGCTTTCATCCAAGGGATGTACAAATTGCAAAATTCCCAGTGTGCTGGGAATTCTAAGAAGGAATTGGTGGAGTACTATTTCTACCTACACACTGCTCGCCCACGGATGGAACCACATGGGCATGTAAGAAAGGCACTAGGACTAGGGTATGCCCATTTGCATCACATTGAAGATTTTTGGGCAGATTGCCAAGATGACAAGGAGGTGCATGCAAGACATTACATGTCAATGACAGCGTACTTCATAAGAAGAGTGCAACTATTTCCTATACCAGACTAGGTCAATAAAGATGAGAGCACCATAATGGACCCTAGGTATGCCACAGTCACTAATTTTCTGCTACCAACAATTGATTGGAATGAGCAGGAGGTCGATGACCTAGATATTATAACCAAACCAATTCTGGCTCATACCGAAGAATGGGTTAATGGACAAGTAACTCGATTGAAGCAACAAGGGGTTGTCCTGACATATGAGGGGCCCAAGAGTGAGCCTAGTGCTATGGAAGATGTCGCTGCTACAACTTCAATAGGAGGGACATCCAAATCTCCTTCACTCACAAGATCGAAGAAGAGGAAAGGGATTGAAGCAGAATAGTCTCCAGATCCTAAGGTTTATTTAAGAAAAGATTCAGGAGACTCGCCCTCTAAGAGGCCCAAACGAACTGGAAGAGTCGTAGAGCAGCCAACAATTCAAGAGGGTCCCCTTTAAGAGGGTGAGGAAGGGAAAAAAGATCAGCCCAAACCTCCTCTAGCTCTCCTTGTTTTTGCCATCATTCCATCTGTTTCCCAGGCCATGGTCACCACATCCCCACCTACAGTGGACATCTCAGTCCATGTCACCTCCTTTCCCCTGGCTAGGCCCATAATAGTGGTTGACTCTTCCTCCACCACAACTTCTCCACTTTCCTCCACCACCATGTCATCTACTACATTGATTCCACTGCAAGCAACAATAATACCAATTCCCACACTCACTTTGCCAGAAGATTTTTCGAGGCATATGCAAAATTTCCCCTCTGAGATTTCTTAGACATTTTTGGATCCCACCATCCAAGCTACCTTAGTGTAGTTCCTCACCAGTGCTACACCCTCGCAACCCCCAATGGGACCGCCAATAATAGAGGCCATGATGCTAATATCAGAAGAATGGGAGAAGCTTCAAAAGCCATAGAGGAAGAAGCCGATGAGTAACATGAACACCCAGAGTATGAACACTGGCAAATTGACAGGGTGGTCTGTGAAGAAGAAGAAATAGGGTCTTCTGAAAGTGGAGACGAGGAAGAGGGCATCAGTGGCAAGGTTATTACATTTTATGATGATTTTGAGGAGGAAATGGCCCAAAAATTGAAGGACAATGAGGAGGAGGCAGAAAGATAACCTCCCAGAGGAGAAGGGCATGAAGGTAACAGGGCGACAGAAAATGTGGAACTCCCCATAGGGGAATAGCAGGAGGATGTGTCATCTCCTCATAAAGAAGGAGAAAATGTAGAAGACAACAAGCCTGAGGGTGAGGCTCAAGCTGAAAAAAGCCTCAAAATTGGACAGCCCGAGGAGCATGTGCACAAGGATGAACAAATTGAAGAAAGGAAAGGGAAAGAAATTGAGAAAGAAGAAAGTCCCCGGGAGCAATTTCCTACTAAGCCTCCCATCAAATGCCTCATGTTCATCCAAGACTCTGATGAGGAAGAAAGAGACAACACTAAAATGGAAGAAAGGGCTCCAATAGGTAAACAAATAGAAATCCAAACAAAGGAGGGTGAGGATGATCATGAATCGCCTAAAGAAAAATCTGCTATGCTCGAATGGTTGGAGAGGAATCTTGAAAGGAAGACTCTTGCCCCAAAGGATCCAAGAGCAAGACTGGAGGCTATCTTAGCCTGAGCACATATTACAACTAGGAAAGAGAAGAAGCCCAAAATTAGGTCCAAGGTAACAATGGATGATTTTGGGTCCCTAACTATGCAAGTAGCAACACTAGCAGTAGGTCAAGAAGGAGTAAGCTATAATATATCCACCATTGACTTGGGAACTGCTACCAGAGAGCAGAAGGAAAAGCACCTCAAGGAGTCTATTGCTACAGTAGTGCATTTGATACAACAAGATAAAATTTTGAAGGATGAGCTTAAAACATAGGTAGCTGATTTGACAGCTTACATCTGGCAATGGTCCTCAGCTGAAGAAATACCTACCACATCCGCAGCTCCACCGCAACTATTGTCTAAGGAACAAAGTGATCAATTGGAGAGGAGATAGAATCTGGACAAGACTATAGAAAGCTGGTTCTGACAAGTTCTAGATATCAAAAATACAAGCATCGAATAGGCTATCCAAATAGCCAACAAGTTCCTAGACTTACAAAAGTCTCTTGAGAGCACAAGAAAGCTCTGTGCTAATTTCCCAGCAAGATACGAGTCCACTTATCCAAAGATCAAGGCTATCCTCAAGCTGCCAAGCATGACATGGGAAAAGGAACTTGCACTCAAAAGGGACAACCATTGGCTAATGGATATATGGAAGCAAGACTTTGATAACAAAAAGGAAAGGTTGGAATAGATGATTGATAAAGTAGATCCTGATATTGAATGGGTCAAGGAGATTAGGGTAGATTGCATTCGATACTTGAAGTTAATGATAGGTTATGAAATGCGTGTCATGCAAATGGACCCAGATAAAGTAAGGCCCCATTTCCAGAAAAAAGATGGAAGATGGGATGTTAGATGAAATAACCACAGACTTCATGAGTTTTGCACCCTGAGCTGTTCCAAGACCATGCCGCTAAGTACGAGGAGGATTGGGAAAATCTCACCGAGCAATCCAAGGAGTGGAGCTATCAAGTTCTGCGGTCTGAGATCATAGAAGTTGACAAACTCCAACCGGTAATCTTGAAATTCATGGAGTATGCAACTTTGAAGAAGCAGGAAGGCCACCATATTTTCAGTGAAGAGCTTCTAAAGGAATAGGTACAACAAAAGAGCAATCAACAAGAATACAAAATGCTACAATGTTATCACTAGAGGAAAAAATAGGGATGAAGACAAAATTGTATTTTAAATTGTAATATATTGGGGGGGTAGGTAAAACCCTAGTTTGTAGTGAATCCTATCCACACAATGAGGTTAAATCTTGGCCATTCGTTCTACCTTTTGGGGACTATAAATAGGGGGTCTCCTCTCATTTTCAAGAGAGACTTGAGTTTTTGTAAAGACATGCTGCAAAAATTTCTAATGAAAATACATTGACTTGGTGCATTTTTTGAGTTCTTCACATGTTTCATGATTCAATCTTCATCGTTAGATGCTTTATTTAGATTTACATTGTTTTTCTAGTTAGCTTTAAATTGCTTAGATAGATTTTCTTAGATGTTGTTCTATGATTGTAAAAATTTACGCTTTGTTGATACTTTCTAGTCCATACTTTTTGTTGTTCGTTGCTGGTAAATGGTCTTGTAAAGTTAGTTTGGGCTGAAACTTGAAGCTGCTTTTAGACTTTTATCTTTATTCATGCATGTATGTGGTGGATGAATGATAAAATATTTGAAGACCTTTGAATATAACACATATTCTATGATACTATAGGTTTCTTAGTTAAATGGGATCCTGTTTAAAGGGAGTTGTCCATAGCAGAACCTCCATGATCATTGTTCACAGTTAGTTGCAAATCCAGGAACTTTCCCTCTTTTTTTCTCTTTTTTCCTTTTTTTTAGAAACAACCTATGCTAAGGTTCATTTCACATTCTATGTAAGGAAATTAGAGTAGCAGAAACAATTTCCTATGCCAATCTTGAGAAGAGATTATGCAAAATTTCAAACACTTGATCAAGCAGTTACAAAAAATAGCACATTCAAAACATGAAATAAACAGTGAAACACAAAACACCAGATATATGTGGGGAAAACCCTTTCAGGAGAAAAACCCCACCCCAAAGCCTACTCAATGTATTTCAAATCCAACAACAAGATTACATACACTTGCAGAGCAAGTCTTTTATAGGAGTATCACTAGTTAACAACTCTAGAAGAATTCCAGTAGCATTCTAGCAACATAACAATACCTGAAAACTCAATTGAAACTACTCTTCAAGCCTTCAATTTATAGACCTCCAACAATACAAGAAACCACCAGTGGTTTACAAAACCATGTGTTTGGCTTCTCTAGCAAGATTCTAGTCTAAAAATAAACTCTCACGTCCAAAATGAAAACCCCTATTTTTAACCTTATAGATGTCATAAATTTTGTCATAATATGCCTAAAAATAGGCCTTTCATAATATACCACTATGTGGGCATCTTATGACACCTAATAAACCAATTTTCAAAGCATCAGCAATGCGTAATAGATGTAGGAAAATATTAAATGAAAATAACTATTATGGGAAATATGCAGCAAGGTTGAGATACCTCATTTCCCAACATTCTCCCACTTGTCAAATACCTTGCAAGGGCCAAGGGAAAAAACATCATCATGGATCAACTGCTAGGGGCCAAAAGGCCCATAGACTCAGAACACCACCTAAATTTCACTGTGCTCACGGGCTTAGTTAATGCATCTACAACATTTGCCACTGTCTCTACCTTTTCCAACTTCACCTTGCCATCCTTGACCATATCTCTCACAAAGTGATATTGAACATCAATGTGTTTGGTCCTGGCATGAAAAGTTGGGTTCCTTGCAAAGCAGATTGCACTTTGACTGTCACAATAAACTGTAACTGCACCCTGTTTCAATCCAATATCTGAACACAAACACTTTAGCCAAATGGCTTCTTTATAGGCATGAGTAGCTACCATATACTCTGCCTCAGTAGTGGACAAAGCAACCATAGCCTGTCGCTTGCTCATCCAACTGATTGCACCACCATTAAGAGTAAACACATATGCATTGGTGGACCTTCTACTATCGACATCACCAACCTAATCTGAATCCACAAAACCATGAATACTCAGGGAATGTTGATCTCCTGTACCATGAAAACATATAGAGTACTCTTTTGTACCCCACAAATATCTGAAGACCCTCTTAACTGCATCCCAATGCACTCTTCCAAGATTAGACATAAAACGAGAAAGAACTCCCACTGCTTGGGCAATATCTGGTCTTGTACAGACCAGAGCATACATTAAGCTTCCTACTACACTCTAGTAAGGAACTCTGCTCATGTCTTCCATCTCTGATGGGGATGTTGGACATTGTGAAATAGAGAGTTTCATTCCCAATCCAACAGGAACACGAAGTAGTTTACAATCCTGCATGTTAAACCTTTGCAAAACTAAACAAGCATACTTACCCTGGCTAAGCCATAGCTTTCTGTTCTCACGATCTCTTCTAATCTCCATCCCAAGTATGTGTTTTTCTGCACCAAGATCTTTCATTTCAAATTTCATAGAGAGCTGAGATTTCAATTCTGCAATCAAACCTTTTCCTTTCCCAATAAACAACATGTCATCAACATATAAAGCAATTACCAAGAATTAATCACCATCAGATTTAAAATGTACACAGTGATAAGATTTAGACCGCACAAGTCCCAAACTCAATACATATGTATCAAACTTTTGGTACCACATCCTATGACTTTGTTTAAGGCCATACAAAGATTTCTTTAACTTACATACCAACTTGCTTTTACCTTTTACCATGTAGTGCTCTGGCTATGTCATATAAATTTCTTCCTCCATATCACCATGGAGGAACACAATTTTCACATTCTTTTGTTCCACCTCTAGATCATAAGTTGCTGCAATAGATAATAAAAACCGAATGGATGTCATTTTAGCAACAGGAGAAAAAATCTCACCATAGTCAATACCCTCAACCTGAGAGTATCCCTTCGCAACCAACCGTGCCTTTTACTTTTCAACATTTCCATCTGAACCAATATTTTTCTTAAACACCCATTTACATCCAACAAATTTTTGACCTTCGGGCAATGGTACAAGGTCCCATGTTTCATTCCTTTTAAGAGTTGTCATCTCTTCATCCATGGCTAATTTCCAAGACTCTGCATCATTCATATCCAATGCCTCTTGCACAAATCTCCGTTCATCAATGTTAGTACTCAAAGAAAATATACACTTCCAATCATCAAGTGAATACCCATACCTTTGAGGTGGTTTCATTTGCCTTGTAGACCTTCGAACAAGTTGAGGTGGAGGTTCTTCCACTTCTTCCTCCTCTTCAGAGCTTGATGAGCTCTCCTCAACTTCTTATCTATTTTGGGGTATCGTTTCAACTTCCTCAAGCATAAAAGGAATTTGAACCACATCCTTTTCCTGTTCAATTTCTTTATGTTGTTCTGGCTGAAAATTAATAGGAGAAGATTTAGTCTCTCTAAAAATAACACTTCTGGAATAAATTACCTTTTGTGCAATAGGATCCCAAAACTTGTATCCTTTCACACCATAGCTTTAACCGATGAAGATACATTTGACAGCCTTAGATTCCAACTTTGTTCTTTTCTCCTTAGGCACATGTGCATATGCCTCACAACCAAAAACTATCAGATGTCTAAGTGAAGGCTTTTTCCCAGAACATGCCTCCATTGGCGTTTTATCAACAAGCGCTGATGTAGGAGATATATTTATCAAATAACAAGCAGTGGCAACAACTTCAACCCAAAACTTTTTTTCTAGATTAGCTCCACTCAACATACTCCTAGCCTTCTCCATCAACGTTCTGTTCATTCTTTCTACAACTCCATTCTGCTGCGGAGAATACAAAGTTGTCTTTTTTCTTTTCATCCCACAATCTATACAGAATCTGTCAAAGTTTGCAGAACAGTACTCACCACCAGTATGAGTTTCTACCATAGCCTTGAACTCCTTAAAACAACTGAAAACTTCAGATTTACTCTTTAAAAAATATACCCATGTTCTCCTACTAAAATCATCAATTAAAGTAACATAATAAATTGATTTACCAATAGAAGAAACATCAATAGGACCAAATACATCAGAGTGAATCAAATCCAAGATACATGAAGACTTATGAGACGATGAGTAAAATTGAATGGGGTTATGTTTACCATAAATATAATGTTCACAGAAATAAAACTCTAGATTGCAATCATTCAACCCTTCAACGAGGTTCTTATTTTTCAGGGCTTTTAAACCCTTCTCTCCAATGTGGCCAAGCCTTTGGTGCCATAACATGGTCTTCTTTGCAAGAAATTTTGATTCAATAGACAGAGCACCCTTGGGTACCCAAAATCCACGACCATCTGCAGAAGAGGAAACCTTCTCTTTTTTCAGCAAAGTAGTTTCTGGCTTAATCTTATCAGAAGTGCTATTGCACTCAACTGTGCATGCATCGAGCTAGTACAATGTACCCAATCTACTTCCTCTTGCTATCACCATAGCACCTCTCACCATTTTCACACCTGCTTCAAAAAATTGTACATGCACACCCGCATCTATTAGCTTGCTACTAGATAATAAATTTCTTGCTAGTCCTGGGATATACAAGACACCATCAAATCATCTAACTCTACCATTAGTAAAATTCACATGAATACTACCACGACCAACAATATCAAGGAAAGAATCATCTCCCAAATACACTTCTCATCTTTACCTTGTTCTTTTTGTCTTCCTCGAACACTCAAAGCCTCTTTGGTGTTTAGAGAGACCTTCCTTCTCATCTCTTCGGAGAGTAGAGAACCAACAACATCCTCCATCTTCAAGATGATAGAAGTGCTCCCAATGACCATGACAAGGCTATCCCATGAGTCTGGTAGTGAACACAACAAAGTTTGGCACCTTTCTTCTTCATCCATCTTAACCCCAACTGAGGTCAATTGAGTTACCAACATATTAAATGTTTCGAGATGCTCAGAAATTTGTCCACTTCTATTCTCAAGGAATACAACTTCTTCCTCAAGAAAAATTTATTTACTAGAGATTTGGCTTGGTATATCTCACCCAACTTCTTCCAAAGATCCTTCAAAGTGGGTTCTTCATGGACATTTATCAGGATTGAATCTGCAAGACACAGTCTAATGAGACCTTTACCTTTTCTATCCATTACATCTTATTTTGCAGCCAAAGCTGCATCCTTAGGCCTTTGGACATTTGCATCCACTGCATCCCATAGATCCTAATCAATCAACAGATCTTCCATTTTCAGCTTCCACATTTCAAAGTTCGTACCAAAAAACTTCTCTACCTCAATCCTCCCAGATATGCTCACCATTCAAAAAATATATCTGCAACAAGATCACAAAGTATCCTCTGCACAAGCTCCCACTCAAAACCTTGATTAGCTTAAAAAACCCAACAAACCCACAACTGAAACCAAAGATGATCAAACTCTGATACCACTTGTAAGGAAATTAGAGTAGCGGAAACAATTTCCTATGCCAATCTTGAGAAGAGATTATGCAAAATTTATAACACTTGATCAAGTAGTTATAGAAAATCAACACATTCAAAACATGAAATAAAAAGTGAAACAAAAAACACGAGATATACATGGGGAAAACCCTTTCAGGAGAAAAATCCCACTCCAAAACTTGCTCAATGTATTTCAAATCCAACAACAAGATTACATACACTTGAAGAGAAAGTCTTTTATAGGAGTATCACCAGTTAACAACTCTGGAAGAATTTCGATAGCATTCCAACAACATAACAATACCTGCAAACTCAATATATGAAACTACTCTTTAAGCCTTCAATTTATAGACCTCCAACAATACAAGAAACCACCAGTGGTTTACAAAACCATGTGCTTGGCTTCAACAAGATTCTAGTCTAAAAATAAGCTCTCCCATCCAAAATGAAAACCCCTATTTTTTACTCTTACAGATATCATAAATTTTGTCATAATATGCCTAGAAATAGGCCTTTCATAATATACCACTATGTGGGCATCTTATGACACCTAATAAACTGATTTTCAAAACATCAACAATGTGTAACAGCTGTAGGAAAATATTAAATGAAAATAACTATTATGAAAAATATGCAGCAAGGTTGAGACACCTCATTTCCCAACATTGTAAAGCCAAAACTTAAGGAAAACATTGAAGTTTTAGATTGTTGTTCGTACCTACAAATATACCACTATATACTCTTACATAATATGTCATAAATTTTTACTCTTACAGATGTCATAAATTTTGTCATAATATGCCTAAAAATAGGCCTTTCATAATATACCACTATGTGGGCAACTTATGACACCTAATAAACCGATTTTCAAAGCATCAACAATGTGTAATGGCTGTAGGAAAATATTAAATGAAAATAACTATTATGGAAAATATGCAGCAAGGTTGAGACACCTCATTTCCCAACATTGTAAAGCCAAAACTTAAGGAAAACATTGAAGTTTTAGATTGTTGTTCGTACCTACAACAAAGTGCACCTTAACTCCCATCTCAAAAACTTCTAATTTTAAAATCCACTTTGCATTCAGCTACGTAAGTCTGCCCTGTGATTACCAACAAAATCACACCAAACATCAACTGAGGAGTTCCATGCAAGTCATGACTTGACACCCGAGAGACCTTGGGGTGATTTTCAACAACTTGCTATTGGAGATTTCCTTTCAAGAGAGGTAGTGCACATACACATTGTCTGTGTTAAAAAAGTATGCAAAAACACCCATCAATAGGTTGTAAAAATAATATTATTATATTCTTCTTTCTCCTTTGTAGTTTTTGGTTTTTTATTACCAAAAGGTTGTCATTTTTAAAAGGCAAAAGAAGGGAAACAAAGCTCTATTATAACAAGGAAGAACAAGGAAGAAGTAGGATGAAGGAAGAATTAAAGCAATGAAGCTCTACTGTAACTTCTCAGTTTAATACATATATAAATCTAGTATCGTCTATTTTCTACTATGTTATTTGTGTGTGTTGTGAGCAACATTCAAATCTTTTTATTTGTTTTTTTTTTTACTTTTTTATGCATATTTTAGTGTGCTTTGTTTTCACTTCCCTATTTTTATATCAAATCCTCTGCCCCTTTCCCACAATCCGGCTTAGATCTCCTTTTCTTTTGTTGCCTTGGCCGACCAAAATTTGTTTATGTGGTAGCTAGATCTGAACCAGATGATGGCGGCTTAAGAAATCCCTTATTTTCTATAGATATCTCTCTTGCGAATAGGCTCTTTCATGCATCAACAATAGCTTATAAAACTATTTGATTTACCTTTATCTTGGCTACAATTGTGATGACTTTAAAAGACTGAGACAGGTGCCTTAAACTTGGACTATGCTTCCTATCTCTTTTTCTTGCTACAACAACCTTTCAAACAACGAATTCTCTTCCTTTCTACAACGTTGATTTAACTTAAATCTAGACAATGATGGCGGCTTTATTCTATCCTTCCTAACAACGACTCCTTACCAATTGATAAAGAGGATTGCAATTTGCATATCACAGATTTTAAATAGCTAGAGGAAGCCAGCCAAAGGTTCAAGTTGCTGCCATTTATGAGATCGCGGGATGAATCAAGGAAATTGATCACAGACAATAAAATAGTAAGTATCACTAAACTTAGTTTCATAAGGCTGCCACCTAAATTGAGTAAGAAGTAGTTCTAAAATCACCAATAGAGATTATTAAAATTGAAGACAGAGAGAGATTGCTTCCTAAGCCTAGAGTTGAGTAAGTCGCCACTAAGGACATTCAAGAGCTATTTATGCCGATAGGGAATAATGAGAACTGTAGGAGGATAAAAGAGATCGCTCACCTAGAGGTGTTGATGAATTTAAAGTTGTTATCAATCGATGAAAGAATAAGCCGCTATTTGTTATAAAATTATTGAAGATCTAGTGGAGAATGCTACTAGAAGCCCAAATCTGTTGCAGATATGATAGAAGTTAGTTTAAGTGAAATCACAATTTTTAAAAGGGAAGACCACAAGACAAGAAATTGCTTCCAATGATTGTAGTAAGGGCAAAGCCATTAAAGGAGAGTGAAGAAGGAGATCGAAGAAAAAGATCACAACTGCTAATTTGGAGATTGTATTGTTAAAGACAAAGGTGAATTGGAGGAAGTTGCAGAGTTTCATAGATGTAGTTATTCCTCATAAGGATGGATAGGAGAAGAAAGTAGGAGATTGTAGAAAGCGTTCCACTCTAAAGTTGTAGTGTTTTATTTTGACATTGTTGTTAAGGGGGAGAAACCATAGATCTAATTGTTTAAATTGTAAATCATAGTCAAAGTAAAGAGGTATAGTTGTTGAAGAAAAGGGAAATCGTTATAGTAGAATTTAGAAAACAAACAAGGTGATTTTTTTTTGTGTCGATAGGTAAAGTTGGTAAGAGAGTTAAAGAAAGAGAGATACTTTGGAGGAAGAACTAAAAGAGCTTAACAAAATTTTAACCAACAAGTTTCAATTAAAAAATGGACAATTAATAAGAGATTAATTTAAAAGAAGAAAATACTTTACAAAAAGAAGAAATATCAAAATCAAAAGAAGAGTGAAAACCATTAGCTTGTGACATTTCTTGTGACACAGAAGACTTGGTTTGTTTCATTGATAAATCAATTGGTTTATGTGATGTTGCTAAAGTTATTTTTGATGAAGAATGTAAAGATGAAGATGATGAATCTATTGATTTTGTTAGTTGTAATGAAAATGATGTTGGTTTCAAAACTATGAAAAGAATGGGATATAAAGGTCAAGGATTAGGAAAGCATGAGCAAGGAATGATTAGAGATCTGATTGAACAAATAATGAGGGAAAAGTATGAAGATCTTGGATATGTGACGGGTAAAGGAAATGATGTTACAAGTTCAAGTAAATTTATTCAAACAATGTATAATGTATTCGATGTTCACATTGTAATAGGAAAGGACATACAAAAGATAAGTGTTGGGATATTCATCCTTGTACAATATGTGGTTTAAGAAATCATTGTGAGAAGATATGTTGGCAAAGATAGTGGAAGAGTGAATCTATGATAGGATGCATGATTGATAAATTGTGAATGGAGTTATAGATTGAATAGAAAAAATGTTACAAATATATTCAAAAGGTTGTTAAAGTATAAATGTTCATATGCGAAAGATGATAGAAATCAAGCAAGGTTTGAAGGTCTTGCAAGATGTCATCAAAAGGTAGAAATAGAAATTTTGCAAAAAAGAGGACTTCCAATTTGAAGTTGTTGTGAAGATTTGAAGATCAAAGGTTTGAAAGATTGTTGCAATAGTTGGTTAGAATTGGAGAGATTTTGAAAAAGATCCACATATCTTAGAGATGGTTTGAAGGTATCACGCAAGAAAAATATTTGAGTGAGTCTGTAGACTTGGAAGACAAAAAATTGGATTGGTAAATGTTGAAGCATGTGGTTAAAATTAAGGGGAGTTTTGGGATATGTAACTTCTCTCACACTGGCAATATTAAATGAATGAGAATGTTCAATTAAATGTAATAAATTATAGAAATAATAGGATAAGGATAAAGAAAGGAAAATGTATCAAATATTTATTTAGTCAGCCTAGGATCTAATAAGATCCAAAATGAATCTAGATATATATTAAGACCTCTATAAAGAGTAAATTGTAATCAGTTTTGAATCAATCAAAGCAATGAAATGAGGTGCAACATCATGTGTTGAGAAAATTATGTGTTTCTCTGATTGATATTCCTTTATTCATCTCCATCCACCATAACAGTTAATAGGGTTGTAGTAGGAGAAGATAATTATTGTAGGTGTTATTTAAATACTAGAATGATAGTTTTAATTGAATAATCTAAATTTGAAGTTTAATCAAAATTTTAATACTAGACATGTAAGGTGTAAGCTCATTTTTATTCATGGAGTGCAGTAAATACACATCACTCTCTATAAAAAAAATGAAAGAAATTTGAGCAATATTCAATATTGGAAATACAAATAGTATATTTAAGATAAAATTGGCATTATGTTTATAGAGGGGTGTGTATTGGGGCTTTAAATGAGTGAAAAAAGGGTATAACACTTAAATAGTAAGTGATAGTGGGAAATATAAATTATATATCTCTATATAGTTAATAGAGTTGTCGTAGTAGAAGATAATTAGTGTAGGTGTTATTTAAACATTGGAATGATAGTTTTAGTTGAACAATCTAAATTTAAAGTTCAATTAGAATTTCAATATCAAAATTGTAAGGTGTAATACCATTTCATTCATAGAGTGTAGTAAATACACAATCTACAAAAGATTTGAAAGAAATTTGAGCAATATGCATACATATCTCATTGAATGTTTGGTATTTTAACCATTTGGTGACTTTTTCCCTTTGTTTACCTACCTCTTTACCCTCTTCCACTAGAGCTTTCTAATTTTTGAAATCATCATAATTTGTAATAAGGTTTTATATGAAATAATACGTTTAAGTTGTATGATTTATATTTCTAAGTGTTTAATGAGGGTTTTCTTCTTGAGAGAGTGATGTTGGGAAAAAGTATTGTGTTTCAATAATTTTCCTTTGTATTATGTATTACATTGATTATCAAGTTTGGTTGCACACATAATACCAATTCTATTTGTTTGAAAGCTTCTAAAACTTTTCAACAAAACCATTTTTTGGTTTATGCTTTATGCTTTAATGGATGTCCATACCCTATTCCAAAGCTCCCATTTTGAAACATTTTAGGAGGATTATAGTAAATAGTAAATATAAGATAAAATTGGAATTTTTATAAAGGGGTTTGTATTGGGGGTTTTAAATTAGTAGAAAAATGACATATCACTTAAATAGTAAGTGATAGTGGGAAGGATTAACTTTGTATATATCTATATGTAGGTAATAGGGTTGTAGTGGGGGAAGAGAATTAGTGTAGCATATAACTATTGAAATGACAATTTTAATTGAATAATCTAAATTTGAAGTTTTATTAGAAATTTAATATAAAACATGTAAGGTGTAAGCTTATTTCCTTCAAAGAGTGCAATAGATACACATCATTCTATATAAAATTTGACCTATATGCATATAATTTGAAAAGAAATATTTTTTGTCATTCTTGATCTAATTGCAACTTTAGTATTTTAAACATTTGGTTAATTTTTTATTTTGTTTGGTTACCTCTTTACCCTCTTCCATTAGAGATTTCTACTTTTGAAAATTATCTCAATTTAAAATAATACTTTCTATGACATAGAACATTTAAGTTGTATTATTTTTATTTAATTAAGTATTTAATGTGGGATTTATAGAGAGAGTTATGTTGGGAAACAGTTTTGTGTATTTCAAAAAATCTCTTTTGTATTATACAACTCTTGAATTTAAGTATTTTATTTTTGAAGATGATGCTAGCATAGATTATCAAGTTTGGTTGCACACATTATACCATTTTCATTAGCTTGAAAGCTTCTAAAAAATTTTCAACAAATTCATTTTGTGCTCTATGCTTTATTCTTTGATGGATGTGCATACCCTATTCCAAAGCTCAAATTTTGACATATTATAGAAGGATACTAGTAAAGATTCATGCCGATTGCATTTCTTGAAAGTTTCTAAATGTATCAAATAGCTCACATGACTTTTATATGCTTTCAAATTTTACAAAAAATTCTACCAAGGCATTTGAAACTATAAAATTTGACAAAAATTCCCTTCCTTTATGAGCTTTGATGGATGTCCATATCCTATTCCAAAGCTCTAATTCTAGCATAGGCAAGTAAGATGTTGGAAAAAGTTAGTAAATTTGAATTTACACTTTCCAGTTATATTTTATTGAAAATTTCTAAATCCTTTGTAAAAATAAATCTTGTACATATCTTGTAGCCATTATAGTTCATGAGACCAAATCTCTAAGGAATTCTATTGACCAATTCACATGCTTTGCCTATGCTTCAATATTTTGCACACACATCTATTGGCCCATGCTTTTTGTTAAACCAAAAGGTCTTGACCTATTAATTTCCAAAACAAACATTGGAGTTAATTGATCTACAAGAGACAATTAGTCCATGTCAAGAACCCTGAAGGAGGATGTTGAATATACTATTCAATTGTCCCCCCCTTAGCGTTACCTAAGGGGATTCAAACCCAACACATTTGGCTCTGATACCATTTTTTGGTCCACACACACCATTAAACCAAAATATTGACATATTATTTTTTGATACAAACATTAGACTTAATAGATCCATGGGAGGCAATTATTCTATGTCACGAATGATGTAACCAAAGAAACATTCAACATAATTGAGCCATTATTGATTAATGAGAACTAGAAAGTAAAAAATTGATTTCAAATTAAATTGTTCTATTATCTATCTCTTCTCATACAATGAAAAAGAATTCCCTTATATCTAAAAAACTAAGAAAAAACCAAAAATCCAAAAATTACCATTTTTGACAAATTTTGATAATTGCCATATTTGTCATTTTTTTGTAATTTCTATACATATCCCTTTGAGTCCATATTTTTCCTAAAAAAAATCTAACAATAAGGTGACATGAATTTTCAAATTACAATTTAAATTGGAAACATGAGTTCCATGTTATTATAAAAAACAACTTTCTAAACATTGGAAAAAATAATAAAAGCTGACTTTGAGGGCCCAAATGAAAGATTTAGCTCCTAGAGAAGCGTCCAAACAACCACCTACCAAGCTAATCTCAGTCAGTAATTAAAACAACTCCTCATAACACATTCACCTATAAAATTTGAGCCCAAATGAACTTTGGAGTCAAAAGCTATGACCTCTAGAAATCCTTGCAACAATGAACCCCAAAGAGGGACATTGAATATTGTTCAACAAAATATACCAATTTTTTTTTAACTAAAACATATTGTTATATTTCTCTATCCTTTGTTCTTTATGAATTTCTGAACCCTATTCCAAATATCCTAAAACCACTCCTAATGGGGATTCAAATGGAAGGAAGCTCCAAAATCTATCATACATGTACCTTGATATGCTTGTGTTGGCAAGGCCATATCAAAAGCATTTGTACTAGTTAATATTTTTAATAGAATCATTCTTTTTCTCCTCCTTTTTGTCTCTTCGCTAGTCCTTCATCTTTCCACATTTTCAAAAAATTACCTCAAACTTTCCAAGATATGAGATATCCCATAATATTTGTATCTACTCTTTCTTCCTTTGCATGGACTCTTCCTTTCTCCTTTTTCTTGCCACCACATCCTTCACTCATATTGATTCTTTCTCAAAAAAGTGAGGATGCTGTAAAAATATTTCCTTTGAGTAGATTCATCCTTTCTCCTCCCTCACATTACCACATACTTCACTCCTCATATTGATTTTTTCTTTAAAAAGAGTGTGGATGATGCAAAAAGAAAAATCTCTACTATGTAGATTTCTAACTCAACTACCCCTCACCATGATAGTTACAAGTTTCCCATCTCTACTTTGTAGAATTATCTACCCATTACCATGATAGTTACATATTTCCCAATTCAGAAGGTGAAATACATGTGTATCCATTGATTACAAAATTTCCTTTCCTATATCAATGTTGCAACATTTATACTATTAATTCTTTCCTATTTCATCGGTTCAACCTTATTCCATGAAAAAAATCTTTGTTCTCAATATTCATCGCCTTGAGAAATTGTTATATTATGTGGAAAAATAAAATGACATGCCACATATGCTATTATCACTTATAGTTAGATCATTTGTGGGTCAAGTGATGCCATGATAGTTATATCATCCTTCTTAGTGACACCCTAGTAGTTGATCTACATGCTATTTTGTGCAAGAAGACTACTATTATGACATGTTTTTTGAGGATTACAAAAAGTAAAAAATAAAACCATATGATTTGACTTAAAATCTCACCTTGTATTCATGGGTGCATAGTTTTCATAAATCTAGTGTTTGCAAATGTTTTGTCATTTAGAGTAAGTATAAAATTAGTGGTAGAACTTGATGGCAAGGAAATGTACATATATCTTGTTTGGTTAGTTAGTTGAATAATAATTTAAAATTATCTAAGGATAGGTTGACAAAGTGAAGAAAAAGTCTATATTGTGATTGGCTCAAAAACATATTAGATTGTGGGGTGTTATTTGAGAGAAATTTTATACCTATAAATGTACATTTTAAAAGAAAAGGTGTCTCTCAAAATATAAAAAGTGGATTTTTTTGCAAGACATGACATATGAGAGGGGTTCAAATAATAAGATGGAATAATGGAAATAAAGTATTTAATTCTCATGATGAAATTAATCTATTAGATAAGTTAAAAGATGTTGAACTTCAACTTTTTTGGTACAAATAAATAAAGGGTTAGTAAATGTACAAGTATGATTCCACATATCACCTATTCATACAACTTAAATCTATCAAATAAATTTTAATCTTGCTATAGAATCCTAAGAACAATATGTACAAGTTAGAGGAACTTTTTATGCAATTTAGACAAAAATAATTACATAAATTTTGAAGATATTTTCATAAATATAATGTGAATTTTTCATTAAGGTGAATTTTTCATCAAGGTGATTTTTTCATAAAAATATACACATAGATAAATAGTTAGCATTATGGTATTTGTTATGTTCATTAAAATTCAATGGTATGTAATCTTTAAACTAGATTAAAAATTAATCTTTTAATCCTACAAAATATTTTATTATTCAACTTTCATCAATGTAATTATCTTTTACCTACCAAACAAAAACCAAAACCTATTTTTATCATGTCTTGACTTGAAACTAATTAACAATAAGATTAATTTATGGAAATGACATTGTTGAATGTATGTGTATAGTTCTTACATTGACAAGTAAGCTAGAAGGAACTAATTTTACTTATATAAAGAAGTGAATAAGGAAATAACTAACACCTAAGATTTTTTTACAAGATTGTGTATTTTTATGGAAATTGTAACTTCTTATGGCAACTAGAAACACTTTTCAATATTGTTCACATATGTATCAATCTTGAAAATAGATTTTTTTGATATATTAGGTTAATATCAAACAAATGTATTCCTTTTATGATTCTATCATATTTTTTTTTATCTCTTCTATTAATAATTATGTTATTATTTATTGTTATAAGTAAATGGAGCTTATCATTCCTCTCTTATTTGTATAGAGAACAATTGGTATTGTAATTTACTATGTAAGAGCTTACTCATTTTATTAATATCATTTAATTAAGTCATTTATCTAGATCATTGTCTTGAGAAAAAACATTAGACTCTATATTGGACCTCAAATTCTAATTTGAAGTATATGAGATATTTTTTTAAAACAACCCCCTTCCCTTGGTTTTTTTGGTTGGTCTTATAAAAATGGGATTCGTTGTAAAGGATTTTTTTTATTAATCATATTTATATGTAATACTTTCCTAGGGCTTCCGTCCTCTTCTTTGGTTCATTTTTTCCTATGTTTGGTTTAGATATTTTTTATACTTCCATTTTTTTTAATAATAGGGGTATCTTTTTAGTCACCTTATTTCTGTATGTAATTTTTTAATATTTGAACCATCTATATTTCACATTAGAAATTATGTTATCTTTGTTGAATGCATAAACCTTATCCAAATAAAAATAAATAGGATTTTTTTTTTAATCATGAATCATACCATCAATTATGTATGAATGGTTTATGATATTTTTTGTGTGGATAATTACAAGATAAAAATTAAAGATATAGAGTGAATAGATCAACAAAATTGGGCATTACTTCAAGACACTTTCATAGGTCTTTGAAAGACATGAGATGGAAGGATAAAGAAGACATTGGGAATTCAATTATTTATTTAATTTATTCTAGTGGGAAATATTTTGTAAACCTTGAATCCTAGTATTTGTATTTATTTATTTATTACTCGGTTTATTAATTATTTATCCTCCATTGAAAAATTGCATGTCATCTATCTTATTATGTGTTTAAGAAGTTGTAATATAATCTAGTTCCATAATAATGTGTAAGAGCATCTTATGGAATTGTAAGGTGTGATATTATTATGAAATATTATATGAGATGTAAGAGAATAATTAGGGGGGTGTATATTTGAATCTTGATCAACAATATGACAATTGCAAGACCATCTTACTATTTAGAGGCCAAGATAGATTGGGATATCCAAGTTGAGATTCCCTATGATATTTATGAAGAAAATGGTTTCTTACTCTATTAGTTGCATATATCCTTTGTTTGCCTTATTTTTTTATAAATAAGGTTCTTCCAGGATGAAAATTTGTATAAATTTAATTGCTAAAAAAAGTACTCCAGATTTGAATGCCAATTATTACTCTTGTTAAGAGTGTAGAGACTTCTATAAATATGTTGTAACTACTATTGTTGTTGAGTAATACATTGAATTTTATTTGGAATTTTGTTTTTATCCCAAAATTATTTTCCCTATATACATAATATTTATTATAGTTGTATGATTTTTTGTTAATTTATTTCCTATAACCACATAATCATTTTATTATACTCATTTGTCTCATAGATTAACATAGGAAAAATTTCTACATCTTAGATTCATTTATTTTGGTATCAAATATTGAACAAATCAATTCCTAAGTGATATGAAAGAAATTATTTATATTGATATTCATTTCAAAAGGATTAGTTGAAAAAAATATTACCAAAACTTCTAGATAGGAGATGGAGAGATTCAATAATATTAACTATGAGCAATGGAGGCTCAATAAAGAGGATTTTATCATAGATTATGATCATAAGGCTACAATTTTTAGGTCCGAACTAGCTATAAGATAAATAATGATTGGGACATGTGTTAGATAGAAAAGTGAGGAGAATCCTTAGGATTTCCTTGGAAGATTCTATTTTTAATGTATGTGAATAATCTATTATGTAATCCGTCTAGAATAATTTGGGCGATTTATAGTAAGATAAATCCTTAGTTAATATTTTTCTACATAGTAAGCTATACATCTTGAGAATTGGTGACAGTGATTTTATTACTAAGTTGAACATGTTCAATATGATCATGAACCCACTACAGTCTATTGGAATAATATAGAAGGATTATTTATATATGGATCTTCTATATTCATTACCATAATTAGAAGATAAATTGGTTATGGATATCAAGAGTGTTTCTTTAAATATCATATTTTATGAGGTATTGACTACTTTAAATTTTTGGAGGAGATGAGGACAAAAATATTGAACCTACCAAGGATCCCTTAATTATTCATGGAATTCTTAAGTAAAATTCTAATAATAAGAACAATAAGTGGGATAAGATTACGGGTATGTGCAGGATCATGATGGGCCAAAAAGTGGCAATATGATGGGTATTTGTAGGGTATGTGGCTGACGACTTTTTTTTTACCCAAAATTAATGAAATGAAAAGGGTTTTTAAAGGATATTCTCAGCTTTCACCAATATAAATTATGCTTTACTTTTAATTTAATAAATAATTATTATTCATTTTTTATTTGAATTACGACTAAAGTCCTGATTGATAGGCTGATTGTAAAAGATCTATAGTTTTCAAATGGTATCACATTTTTTGAATCTAAAACATGTGTCACATTCTATATTTCCTATACTATAGGATTAAAAAAAAAATTGAATTTCATGAAGTTTTGACCAAGTTAAGATGGTTAGACATACAAGTTTTATATTTTTAAAAAGTTGTAATAAAAAATCATAATTAATTATTTACTTGGAAAAAAATTACAAAAAATATGCATCACATCGGGACATGAGTCCTCTACTCATATCTAAAATCTTATTAAAAAATATTATCATTTTATTGTGGTTAGGGTGGTTAGACAGACACCCACTTCTTATTTTTTCCCTGAAATTGAAGTATTACTGCATTGAAATTTCAAATTTTCACCAAATAGATTTTGTTCTTTTAAAAATAAATCTAGTAGTTTAGAAACTACATTCAATTTTCTACAAATTATATTGTTACATCTTTTTGAAATAATATAGACAACTTATTCAAATTTTTACATCAAGTTGCCTAACTCTAATTTTTCTAAATTTTTTGCCACTTAAGGGCCTATTTTTTCCATGATGATCATGCACATACCCTTACATACAAATATTATAGGATATATTCATCTCTTGGAAAGTTAAAAGTAAATTTTTGAAATTGTGGAAAGAGGACTAGAAAAGAGTCAAAAAGAAGGAGAAAAAGAATGATTATAATAAAATGTTTAAAAAATATTCTTAGGAATAATATTTTTATGACCTTTGCAACTCATGCATTTGAAGGTTCATGTATGATAGATTTTGGAGCTTCCTTCAATATAAATCACCATTAGGAGTGGGTTTTATAGTATGAAGAATATAATAGTGGGAAGATATAGCTTGATAACAACTCTCATCTTTGCAATTTTTGGCTATGGTAGTGTAACAACATAAATAGTATGCCCCACCTTTGAGGAATGGAGCACGAGGGTAGGGTTCCTATTTCACACTTGTTACACTCAAGGAAACCTTAGAGATCTCAATCCGAAGATAGAAAGGGGGAAAGAGATCTTTCAATAAGGTATCCTAAGGTGTGATTAAAGACAATAATAGGGTTCACCACTAAGCTAGGGCTTGGAAAGACAAGAAATGAATGTAACATGAAAAAGTACTATGCAAAACCTAACTAAATGACCTAGGAAATAAATTGAAATGTAGAATAACAAACTAAGATTGAACAAAGGTGGACTTGGAAGAAGGATGAGGTCAAAATAAGCTTCAAAACCCTAAAATATTTTTGTTTAATGCCCACTAGGACTCATATGCCAGTTTGGGTGATTTATTCCTAGACTAGGATTTTTGTGCCAAAATTGGAATCTCATAGTGGTGGATCTGAAACAACTAAAATTTGGAAAATATGATGTACTAGGACTCATACACCATAAGTGGCATATTAGTCCCACTCTTATTTTTTGGAGGGTTAAGACTTGAATCTACTCTCATATCTCCGCTCTTCCTTCCACACTTTGTTTCTAGATCTAAAACCCTGATTTGCAACCTATAGGTGAATTTCTATGAAGATAGCAACCTTGTGACCACTTGAAAACTCTCCTCAAACTTGTAACTCAATATTTAAAGGATATTCAAGCCTCAAAGCATCTAGATATGCAATCACACATGTAGAGAGAGAAAATCTTGTTGATTGTTAGGGAATAAAGGTTTTCCTTGGTCAAACCCCTTTTAGGTAATTAAACCAAATGATGAGATAACGGAATAAGAACATGAAACATGAAACATCAAACATGAACAATGATACCTTGAATGATGTTTTGAGATTTAAATTGGCAATCTAACATGAAGTGGCCACGTAGAATGTAGATCTTGATCTTGAATATAGATATGAAACAATGCTTGCAAATGGATCTTTAATGCTACAACACAACACTAGATTAGCCACATGCTTGATGCTTAATGATCTTGACATGATGATGGATCTTGAATTTCTACAACAAATGATGAAGAATTTTTTCCTTGAATACCTTATAAATACTCTTACAAACTCTCTTGACACTCTTGGAAAGTCTTGGAATGCTTGAATCTTGATAGCGTAGGATGATATCATGAAGGCTTATGTAAATAATGATTTGAGACCTTTCTTATATAGGAAATCCATCCAACTTACCATTTTTTAAATCCAAGAGGCTGACATTCATGAAATTTGAACTTAAAACCTAGATTTCTTTCTCAAAACCCTAAAAAGGGGCCAAATGGGACTCATACCCCACTTATGGAGTATAGGTCCCATCTGTATGGGACTTATATGTCCAAGGTGGCATATGGGTCCCATCAGGCCTCTTCAGGTAGAGAAAATGTTGGGGAGTTAAGAAATTAAGTGTGTTTGATGTCTATGTCAGGATTTTAGTTGAAATAGGCCTCAAAATGTATAATATAGGGTCTTAGGGCCTATTAATGTTGGTATGAAGGTCATAAATGCTAGAGGGCCCAAAAATCAATGTGAAGGTGTAAATAAATATACTTTACAACATTAAATTAAGGCAAAATTAGGTCTATTTAGCTTAAAAGGGCCCTACATCCAATGTGAATGTGTATAACACATTATAACACTAGAAAAAGGTGACATTAGGTCCATTTTAATGTTAATCATTCCCAAATTAAGTGCAAAAATGTAGAGGGATACTTTTTCCATTACTACAAGTAGATTCTTGATTAGGTTTAGCATATAACTTGTTATTTGTTAGAAAACCTAACAATGTGGGTGTGTAGTTTGACTTTGGTAGTGGAGGGTGTAAAATGGTTGGATGAGCTATGGTTCTTACTAAAGTATTTTATGATGGTAATTGATTATATCTTAACAAAAGAGCTATTCAATATAATTTTTCTTCAATTCTTGTAGCACAAAAATATTTATAAAATTATAGCTTCCATATTAGAACTATTAGTAAAGAGATGTGTTGCATATATTTATAATGGTCATGAATTTTAGGTTCTCAAGAAATATTTAGATCTAGAGATAAATTTAACTAATAATAAGGAAATTTTATGGTGGCAATGAATGGTAAATATATGTGAGAAAGGTATAAAAACCTTAAAAAATAAAAATCTTATTGTGGGTTGGTTGATTTGATTTATGTAGGCTCAAAAAGTTGTCTTAGAACACATTCACCATTTTTGGACACTTTGCAACTATTTTTGAGATTAGTTTTAAGTGTCCTCCATTCATCCAATTTGCACGAAATAAATTGTGTTTGTTTAATCTAATCATATTTGGTCTTACATTTCAGTTTTAAAAGTTGGTTTGCTATTTTATTTTCATCTCCCAAAGTGTTGTTTTTCCCACACACACATAAAGGAAATTGCAAGATTCCTCAAAGGATTCATTCACTTAAGGGCTGAAAGTAGATTTTAACTTGAGGGATCTCTTCTTCTTCTCCTTCTTCTCCTCCTTCTTCTTCTCCTTCTTCTCCTTCTTCTCTGTCTGCTTCTTCTCCTTCTCCTACTCCTTCTCCTTTTCCTTCTCCTTCTCCTTCTCCTCCTCCTCCTTCTCCTTCTCCTCCTCATCCTCCTCCTCCTCCTACTACTACTACTAATACTACTACTTCTTCTTCTTCTTCTTCTTCTTAGGTGCATCAGATCCCTAGTTCTCAATTTCATACATATTCCAATGTAAATATTCAATAATCTTCTTCTTCTTCTTCTATGTAGGTAGGTGCATCAGATCCCTAGTCCTCAATTTCATACATATTCTAATGTAAATCTTCAATAAACCTTAATATTTGTACATTCAAAAATATTTCATAGTATTTTGTTATAGCACATGTATGCTTTAGTCTGAGTTGAATACCCAAGAAAAATACCTTCATCATCTTTTGACCAAACTAGACACTGAAATCAATTTTTTTAACTAAATCTTCACTTTCAGGAACCTATAGAGGCTAAACCATGAGGAATTCTAAGATGATGCAAACTAGAGTTTTGTGAAATTCTGTTGGTAGATTCTAAATATATTTTTTTCAAAAATTTTAGAATCAAATTGCACTTATTTTTCCATCTCCCTCAAAAACTAATTTTTTTCAGAAAACAACATTTTAAAAAAGTGACGCTCACCGTATAACGTATAACTTTTTTTCCATGAAGGATAAAATTATAATTCTTTTGAATTTAGATTTGTAACTCTAATATCTAGTGATTCCACTTGGTTATATAGTTTTTTATTGAATATTATTTCTTTAACCAAGTTTCAAAGTCAAACCAATTACAATTCAGACATAGCGCAACCGTATAACATGTAACTTTTTTTATATGTATCAAAATTCAATTTTTTATTTTTTTATTAGATCAAGGACTTCAATATCTGGTGCACGCATATTTTTCAATTCTTTTTTTGATAATTTGTTTTTTTTCCACATGTAAAAAATAGAGAGCTTGATTTTCGATGAAAAACCTACATTCACAAGAAATAAAAAATAAATATAATAATTAAATTAAATTTTATTAAAATTATAATTTTTTGGAAGCTTATAATAAGGACTACGTACTCACAAAAAAATAAATTTTAAATGAATTCATTTAATCCCTCAAAAGGTAAATCAAAAGTGGTTATTTATCAACATTTTGATAGGTGTAAAGGAGACTCTATTATAGGTATGGTTTAAAACTAGTGGGGTTCTATATAAGGTGGTTTGATCAAACCATCTTCAATTGGAATCCTTTAGATGGAACATTTCAAGGATTAAATCATTATATTTTTGAAAAATATGCAATTTTAGCAAAAATCAGGATCTCCCAGAAATTATAAACCACTATTGTGGCAACACCAAACAGTTTCTTCCAAATATTCTAAAATACTTGACATTTATTTGTCTTCCATGCCATAACTCATAAGGGGTCTTAGTGTTGTTCACCCTTAACAATCCTTTGTTGAGAATATAGACCCTAGTATGAACTGCCTATTTCCAATAAATATCAAGAAAAATTATTCCTTCAACATAGTCCTTGTCATGTCTTGAATAATACTCTTCTTTATTTCCATTACCCCATTTTTTGAGTTTTAACAAAAGATAGATTCCTTTTTATTCCATGTTCTTCACAAAAGTCATTAAACTCATTTGATGTGAACTCACCTCCTCTATTAGACCTTAGACACTTGATTTTGGTATTCACTTCATTCTCAACCATTGATTTAAAAATATTGAATATACCAAAATATTTATATTTATATTTTAAGAATGTAACCCATGTCGTCCTAGAGAAATCATCAATTAAAAGAATGAAATACCTTTCTCCTTAAAGACTCTTTGGTCTAGTAGGTCCACAAAAATTAGTATGAATCATCTCCAATAGTCTAGAAGAATACTCTTTAGATTTAAAACTTACCCTTGTTTATTTTCCAAAGTGACATTCATTACACAAAGTACTTGTAGGCTTGAATATCTTGGGCATATCTCTTATTGCATGTGATAAACTAATCTTCATAAGGTTTTCAAAATTGATGTGTCCCATTTTCCTATGCCAAATCCAACATTCACTTATTTTTCCATAAAGGTAACTTCTCTCATTGACATCATTTAGACTATATATGTCACCATTAGTCCTAGATCCTTCTACCACTAATTTTACAAACTTTCCTTTTCTAATTTCATATCCTCTTTCATTGAATATGAGATTTAATCCTCTTCTGCACATCTAACTCACACTAAGAAGATTGTTCCTAAGACCTTTAGCATGAAGAATATCTTCTTGTGCATTCCATCAATACTTATTGTACCTTTTCCATAGATCTTTAGTGAAGTATCATCTCCAAGTTTGACTATGCCTTCATTCCAATCCACAAGCTTGATAAACTAACTCTTATCACCTGCCATGTGGTTGGAACAACAAATTTCAATCATGTAGGAGTTTGCCTCATATTTTTCATGAAAAGTAGTCCACACAACCCTTGAATCTTTGGTTTCATTGTTAGTCTTCTTAGCAGCAATGAATAGGATTTCATCCTCGTTATCTGGACCATTAAATTCATTATCCTTTGAAGAGAAGGAATATTCTTTTGAGTATAGAATATTTTTTAACTTATTTCTTCTAGAATCCTTGTTCCTCTTTTCAGAATGTTTTAAGGGATCTAGAAGCAAAATGACCAATCTATCCACACTTAAAACATTTGAAAGGTAGTGTACCTTTTTAAATTTTTGGTACCCCTCTTCAACTTCCTTACAAAGTTTTCTTCTTCTTCATTAGTTTCACTTCCTTGATTAGATGCTTCATTCATCTCCTTCTTACAGGCTTTGAATTTTTTTTCCTTCTTTAGAGCTTCTTTTTCAAACTCTCTTATTTCATAGGCATTGAGAGCACCATGTATAATTGATCCATTGAAAAGGTATCTAAATCTCTATCTTCATCAATAAAATATACTTTAAGATTATAAGCTTTAGGAAGAGATCTCAATACCTTTTTAACCATCGTTGGTTCTTCCAATTCTTCACCAAGTCCTTCGATTACATTGACTACTTCATCTACCTAGAGAAAATATCCTACAATATATTCATATTCTAACATTTTCAGGTTCTCAAACTTTCCTCTATAGATCTACAACTTGGATTGTCTTACTTTAATGTCTCCTTCATAGATTCCACTAATCTTTTCCTAGACATCATTTTTTGGCATGCAACACATTACTTTTACAAGTTCAGAGTCTACTAGCCTACTCAAGCTAGCATTCTTAGCCTTTTTGGACATTATTCTCATAGGCTTTAATCTCTACCAAATCAGTTGGAGAAGTAGTAGGAATAGTATAACAATATTTGACTAACTGCGGAACACTAAACCCTAAAGAGGGTAGATAGGTTTCCATCCTAAATTGAAAAAAATGAAATTTATTTCATCAAACCTAAGCACCTTGTGAGATCCTTCTTGTACCATTCCAAATCTTTCTCAAGTTGTTAGACTTGTTCTAAGGAACTTGGATCTAATACTAATTGTTGAGCATACTGGAATACTAAGAGGGGGTGAATCAATATTCTATGAAATCTTAAACTTTTTGAAACAAACAAATATTTTAACCCTATTGCATAAGTAAGAACATGAAAGATGAAGACAATGCACAACTCAACACTAGATATATGTGGAAAATCCCACAAGGGAAAAACATGGTGATAAAAGCTACTAGGATCTACTGTCTTAATCTACCTCATAAGATGAACAACATTTACAAATTCTTTTAGGGATACAATCCAAGGAAGCAACAAATTCTTGATTGCAATTTTAGGGTTACACCCAAGGAAGCTACAACTCCCTGATCTGAGCACACAATCATGAATGATTATAGAATAACAGACCTTCCACTATCTGAAATTGACAATTAAGCTCACTGTATTTTGATGATTGTAATTTTTCTCTTTCTTGATTATTTCAATTCTACTCTCTCTCTCTTTTGATGATTGTAATTCTTCTTTGCAAACTCTCCACATGTCTTCTCAATCACCAACTAGCTCACTACTTTTAGTAATTAAGAAATCATTTCCTTCAACTCACTGCCTCCAATAAAAAATTAAGAATACTCCTAAACACATACCTTTTGTCACAGGGATATGATCAAAATAAAACTAGATATGATTTTCCACAACTAATTCTCTTTTAGTCACTTACATAATCATCGCCATCATAACTTAGTGCCTTAGATTAACTAGGTTTATAATATATATGTGATGTTACATTGATTACATTTCACATTTTGGCCTATAACAAAATTATTTCATTTTTAGGTCAACCAAGGATAAAACAAGCAGTATGAAACATGTAGAGGGAAGGACCCAAAAGACTGCATGCAACCCTAGGAAGAAGAAAATGTCTTGTAGATTCCCACACACACTTAACCTAGTCCCAAACTATCTTCACACAATTGATCTTCTATAAAACATCATCTGCACACTTGGCAAAAACAAATTAGGTTGACCAGAACCAAAAATCATGTAACATGTAGCATGTCATCCTTCACAACCATTGGTGATACACCAAGATGATAAAATGTAATTTATGTTCCTCCTAGATGAGTCGACATGACCCATACAACACATTAAATCACTCCTTATCCTCTGCTCAACCTTTAACTTGTGGCACACACCATCAACATACCTTAGTCAGCCTCACCATAAACCAACAAAATATTCACTCTGGATAATATCTTATACCAAAGAAGCTAGAAATAACTTTGTGGAGCATCAACATACATCACATGATGTTCAACAACATTCTCATACATCCCTTTCACAATGTCATGTGCAACAACAAGCTAGCACAAGCCAACAAATATTGAAACCAGTCTCTGGACAACACAAGTTGCTACTTTGTCCCTTCTAACTTCCTTTACAGATGGATTGATAAAAAAATGGACATAACAACTTCACATCTCAATGAATTGTACAACCATATCTACAAATGTAGAGATATGTAGAGCCAATCTTTACACCTCTGAAAACATCTTCATAAATCAACATAGTCTTCAATCTACCACTCTCAAAAATACCTTTTCTATGAAAAATGATTTAAAACTTGGATCATGCATGTCTTAACACAAAAAAAAGCTATCCTCCAAAATGTAGGAGAAAACATCATCAGCAAAGAAATGCAAAGCATTTCTTAGAGATTCTAGTAACCAAACAACTAGACTGCAACACTCTTCATAGAATTTTTGGCATCAGTGACAACCAAACTGCAACACATGATTCTTGTAGTTGATTATAAGAGGAAGCTACAAAATAAGGGAAGATTGAAGGAGTAAAGATAAATGAGTGTTCAAATAGACTCGAAGGATTATAGGTAGATCGATGGGAAATTTTTTATAGAGGAGTAAAGACATTTGCAAATAAGACTTGTAACTTGCCAATGTATAATATATTTGTCTAGTAGACAGAAGAATAAATAAATTTACAATTAAATTTTGGAGTCAATTAAGATTAAATGTTAATTTAATTGTTGCCTGGTGTTGAATCAAAATTTTATTGACAAATGAAATTATCAATTTAATTTATGATTGGCTACAAATTTAGCCAATCTGATAAGACTCGTGAATTCATTCTACATTAATAACTCATAGGTTTTCCTTTGATGATTTCAAAATATAGTGATTTTTTAAAATGCAAAAATAAATAAGCACTTAAAACAAAAATGTGCACTAGGTTGACTCACAACAACCAATGAACTAATTGAAAAAGTGTGAATTTTAATCTTTAATTTTGAAATTTAAGGTTTAGATTCATGATTGTAGAAGTAATGTGGGTCAAGTCCACACCCCATGAACATAATCTATGGTGGAAAATGAGGTATCTAAGAGTCATGATCAAATCTATGGGGATGAGTAATTATGACATCAAGATATGGTGTTTTATTATTGCTTGTACCATACACCCTCCTTTCCCTATCAAAATTACATAACCCTTTTCCCTTGAGTAAGAATGATGATTAAATCTCTAGTTTTAAAAAGGGTTGAACATAGTTATTTTGCCTCTACTATTACATGGTACTTTTATGGTTTCAACTTGCTAATACAAATAATTCTTGGTAGGGCCTAAATTTGGTGATCGTCTTGACTATCAAGAAAAATTTTGTCATGGTTATTTTTTCCAGTCATATTTTAATTATTAAGGTTTATTTTAGTTTTAAAATATATATGTAATATTCTTGGAATAAGTATGAGCTTTAGTCTTCGTGACCCAAGGAACTCTTTATGCAAATTTATAACTCTATTGCACTAACTAATCCCTAAAGCATACCAATCAACAAATATGATCAAATAATTTTTTTTTGCACAATATTCTCCAATATATTTCTATTAGCTATGGAGACATAAGGGGTTCTATCCAAGAGGGTTTGATCTTAGGGGGTCTAATCTAACTCTTTTTAACTAAAACCCTTTAGATGGAATCCATCAAGACATAAATCATTAATTTTTCTAAAAAATATGTAATTTTAGACAAAAATCAAGATGTTTTATATGTGGAACACACTATTGTGACATCACTCTAATATTGTGGCTCACATAAAATTATCCTCACAAGACTTTAACCTACAATATTTGATTCTCTATATTAAACATAGACTATACATTAATTCAGAAAACTGAATTAACATATATTTTCAAATTCAAGCCTCTATCCACTCAAAAACATATTCAAGCCTCTATTATATCAAAGAGTGCAGGGATGAAGAATTAGTAGGCTCATATAAATGACTGTAGCAGGGAGTAGCTTCTTGCACTAAATAGCATGTATAGCATGTAGATCAAATACTAAGTTTCGCCAAGAAGTATGATATAACTGTCTATCACATCCGCCGACAGGACGTAACTGAAATTAATAGTGGCATATGTGTCGTGTCATATTATTTTTCCACATAAATACAACAATTTCGCGGGGCGACGAATATTGAGAGCAAAGCTTGGAAGAAAGTTGAAGCGATGAAATAGGAAAGAATTAATAGTATAACTGTCACGACGTTGATATAGGAAAGAAAAACTTGTAACGGATGGATTTCACCTTCTGGATTCGGAAATATGTAACTGTCACAGTGAGGGGCGGCTGAGTTAGAAATCCGCACAGTAGAATTTTTTTTGTAGCATCCACGCATTTTTAAAGGAGGATTGAATATGAGGAGTGAAGTACGTGGTAACGTAAGCGAGGAGAAAGGAAGAATCTACTCGAAGGAAATCGTTTTTGGAGGAAGAATCAGTATGAGGACTGAAGGATTTGGTGGCAAGAACGAGGAGAAAGGAAGAGTCCTTCGAAAGGAAGGTAGGCGAAAATAGTGAATATGAAATCCCTATTGGTATGTTTTTCCTCCTCAGGGGTGAAAGAATGTTTTTATACAACGTTTGTGTTTTTCATATATTTACTTCAATCGGTATGGTTGCCAGCCAATTTGAGGGTTTCGTGTTCGAGTCTCGACCCCAATGCCCCCGAGTTCACTCCTGCTTCTTCAACCTTGTATTCGCACCACATGTGCAGCCCGCCCGTGAGCTCCCATAACGTCTACCGACACATGGCCGTCATCCACCTCAGCGGCGAAATGCTGCAGCAGCAGCAGCAACAGCAAAAGCTATTATGGTATGTTTCTCCTGCTCACCAGGGATTTGACAGTGGAGGCGTCCAACATTTGAATTACCACACGGGCCTCGGTCCCCGGACTTCTTCCAAAGATTCTGGCGCTTTTTACATCTTTGACGAGAATGCACCAGAATTATATCAGGGCACCCCTCGCACTACTCTCATGCTCAGAAATATTCCTAACAAGTATAGGTATTCAATAAAATTAGTCCTTTGCACTACTTGATTGCTTACACTCCATTATTTAACTATTAGAAAGCCAAAATCGGCGTACTTGCTGACTTCATGATCTTTATGCTGCAGCCAGACTGAGCTGATAAAATTGCTGGATGAGCATTGTTTACAGCAAAACAGTCAAAAGTCTGGTTCAAATGAAGTTGATTCCGCCTATGATTTTGTGTACTTGCCTATTGATTTCAAGTGAGTAATGACACTGTTACTTCATGTTGCATTAAAATAGACAAACAAAGCTCACCCTGTATAATCTATGTGAACAACTTGTGTGGTCTGTGAACAGAAACCGGTGCAACTTGGGTTACGGGTTTGTGAATTTCACTAGTGTTGAAGGGGCAGTAAGGTTCTACAAGGCTCGCCATTTAAAAATGTGGGAACGCTTCAATTCAAGCAAGATTTGCGAGATAAGTTATGCTCGCTTGCAGGTGCGTTAAGTTGATTGTGATACTTGGTATTTTAGGGTTTCATTTCTGTGTAGTAAGTGGACTTGAACTTGTATCTCTTTCATTCTTTTCCTTAGGGGAAGGCAGCTTTGGAAGAACATTTCGTAAACTCCACGTTTCCATGCAACACGGAAAAATATTTGCCGGTTAAATTCTCACCACCACGCAATGGAATCCAGTGCACACCACCAACAGTTGCAGCGGGTCACCTGCCAGGGAAGCGTAGTTTTAAATGTAATTCGCTTCCCTCTAATGCCGTCATGAATGCTAAGAGGAATTCAAAGAGCTGCGAAAATGGTGCCACTAACGATATTAATAGTAATACTTCTACACTAGACAGTAGTAATGTATCCACTAACGAAAGCTCCCAAACTTGTATGATGTAACTTATTGCTTTTCTATATATTTAGCTGAAAACCTCTTTGTGGTTGGATGTTTATAAACAATGAATGGCTATTGTAATGAAAGGCCCATGCAATAATGTTAAGTTCTCTTCATGTGAAGTCTTACCATGGTTTTTACATCTTATTCATCAGCTTTGGCCGATATAATTGTTAATTATGTTAATTTATAATGTAAATCTATGTTATTTTTTTTTAAATCTCTATATGCACTCATACATGATGATGAGTATCTAAATATTAGAAATACAATCAACAATCAGCCAAGAAATTTTTTTTTGGAAATCAATGTGAAATGTAAACCTAATTGAGTCAAAGAGGGAAAGCATGTTAATAAGCCAATATGAAATAAACGTGAGGCTAGTTGATATTTCATAGGCTATGGATGTGAGATGGAGAATGATTTGCACAAAAAAAATTATTAGTTGAAAATTGATTATCAAAATCTAAAATTAATTTTAATTTTAAGCACATAATCATCAATAACTTCTTTTTTATTATTAGTTATAATGTGTCTATTAATTTTAATTTTTAGTTTTATATTTATTAGACCTAGATGCACATCTCTATTTGATCTTTTTGTCTAGGGTAATCAATCAATTGATTGATTTTTATTTAATTATGTTAAGAAACGTATGCATATAAATACATGGAAAAGTTGGGGTGATCCCACAATAATGGGTTACAATTTTTGGCCAAACTTGACATTAAAATCGGGATTTTTCACTAGACATTCACTTTCTTACACCTATAGCAGCTAAACCATTAAGGTTTTGAAGATGAATCAAATTAGTTATTTGTTAGATATTTTTTGTATATTCTAATTATATTTTAAAAAATAAAAATAAAAAATTGTGAATCATTTTATGTAATTTTTAATAACTTATTTTTTCTACTAATCAACAGTTTTAAAAAGTGATGTTTACTTCGGCCCACCTAACTTTTTTTATAGATAGGATACAATTATAATTTTTAAAATGCAAAATTTTCACACCAATATCTAGGGAATGGATATTTTTTCATAATTTTTTGTTACATATTTTTTTTAATTAATTTTCCACGTTAGCATAATTATAATTTGGATTTTGAATTAACTTATTTTTTTTTGTTGGAATAAGGACATCAATACCTAGTGCACATGTATTTTTTAGAATTTTTTTCTCTATTTTTCTATTTTTTTGTATGTGAAATAAAGAACTCGATGTTCATTGAAAATCCTACATTCACAAGAAATAAAAAATAAATATAATAATCAAATTAAAATATTTAAAATTATACTTTTTGGGAAGCTTATAATAAGGGCTTGCAGACTTACATAACATAAATTTTAAATTAATTCATTTGATCACCCAAAAGGTAAATCAAAAGTGGTTTTTTATCAACATTTTGATAGGTGTAGAACTCGATAATAGGTATGGTTTAAATCTAACAAGGTTCTATCCAAGGGGGTTTGATCTATGGCAACACCCGTTGAAGTTGTGGATTAAATAATTGATGCAAGGCAAGGTGATATTTTCATCAACCAATTAGATTTCACCTACTTTCTTGTAGGTCACAAAACACACTTATTCAACTACATCTTCCAAAGAAGGTCATTTAGGGACTTGTCACAAACATTTTCTCAAACCCTTGCCTTGGGTTATTTTGGAACATCTTGCCAATAGCTACCCTTCAATGCAGCTTCTAGGCCAAATTAGGCCTCTTTTCCAAAGGAGGTCCTTGAAATTCTTCACAACAATCTTGAAACACTTCACCACCAACTTCAACCAGTCATAAAATTCATAATTCCATCATTAGATTCTTCATAACACATCAATTTTATGTTTTCCCAAACCAAAACAAGAAATTTCAAGCCTAGAACTCAAACTTTCTAGACTAGGGAACACCCTACAATCCTAAAAATATTAAAGCACACATCTAAGAGGCCCATTCCACCAACCTACAAAATTTTCCTATGGTGGAATAACCTAATTTTCCATGATTTTCAACAAAACCCTAGAAGCCCTAAGCAACTATGCAACTTTCAAAAAAATTGCTTTATCAAGGAAGCTATTTCGATCCCACAACTAATCACACAAATTTTACATTGATATCTGACTATAAAAAGCAACAATGTATTATTTCTTCAAAACTTCAACAAGCCAACCTTCCTCAATGATGTGAGAGGTCTTATATCATGTTTCACAAGAGATACCAATGGTCTTCAACCACAATTTGAAAAGGTGACCGTTCATATTCTAACTAACAGACAAAATGACAAATATGCAAAATGCAACTTTTGCAAAGTTGCTCCATTATTGACAACAATTTGACACAACCCCACTAGGACTCTAAAGGACTTCATTTACATCACAAATTGGTCAAATTGACATTATTACATCATGGAATGAATCAAACCTATCCTAGACTCCAAAATACAAAAACAAGCCAAAATGTGCAAGGGTGTTCCTACACCATTCAACCAGGGAGGAAGAGATTTCATCCTCCTGATGAAATGAGTTCTTAGAAAAAGGTACCATGCTACTTTATGTTATCTTTAGTCATCCATTGAGAATCTTCAATTGGTAGATCTTTCCATTTAACCAAATACTCATTGTATACCTTCTTTCTAGTTCTTTTGACCTCCCTTGTGTCTATGATGCCTTCAAGTTCCATTGGTTGAATAGGAGGTAAATCCTTGACCCATTCATCATCTTTAGCATCTACAATACATGCAACATCACCTACATTCACAACACCTTTAAAAGGATACAAATCAGGAACATTGAAAATGAGAGAAATGACAACTCCTAGAGGTAGCTCAATTTCATAGGCATTTTGACCAAATTTGTGCACTATCTTGCAAGGACCTATCTTCTTCATCATCAATTTAGTTTATTTTCCTTTTGGAAGTCTTTCTTTCCTGAGTTGTGCAAGTACCAAATCACCAAATTTGTACTAAACATATTTTATTTTCAAATCTGCCTTCACCTTATACTTTTCCCCACTCTTCCTCGAGTTCTCCTTGACTTGATCATGAATGTATTTCATAGAAATTACAAGGTCTTCTGCTATTTCACTCCTCTCCATGTCTCTCAGGTCTGTAAGTTCATAAATGCCTCTAGGATTCATCCCATAGACCACTTCAAAAGGACTCTTCCCTATTCTTTTGGTAATGGATTCATTGTATGCATACTCTACCTGAGGAAGTACATTGTCCCATGACTCACCATGCTCCTTAGTTAAACATCTTAACAAGTTTCCAAAAGACCTATTAACAACCTCAATTTTGCCATTCATTTGTGGATGGTATGCTAAACTAAATTGCAAATTAGTACCCAACTTTTTCCACAAGGTCCTCCAAAAGTGACCTATAAACTTTGTGTCTCTATCATACACAATACTCAAGGGTAGTCCATGTATCCTCACAATTTCCTTAAAAAATAGACTAGCTACATAAGATGCATCATTACTACTTCTACATGAAATGAAATGAAATGTGCCATCTTACTGAATCTATCCACAAGTACATAAACACTATGATTCCCTCTTTGTGTTTTAGGAAAACCTAAAACAAAGTCCATGCTTATAGACTCTCATGGATGGTTAGGCACAGATAAAGGTTGATACAAACCTGCATTAGAGCTTGTCCCTATGGCTCTTTGAAAAATTCCACATGCTTCTACAAACCTTTTAACATCATGCAATTTAGGCTAGTAGTAGAACCTCTTGACCTGCTCCAAACTTTTTTCAAATCCAAAATTCCCACTCAAGATTCCACTATGCTTTTCCCTTATCAAATTTCCCCTCATGGAGCCCTAAGGCACACACAACTAAGCCCCCTTCAATAACAAACCATTTTGCAAAACAAAATCTGCATACTCACTATGAAAATTATCTTGAAATTGATTGTAAATAGCATATGCTTCTTTGAAATCATCATCATGCTCATACATACCTTTTAGAGAGTCTAACCCAACACTTTGAAGTTGTACCTTCGGCACCATCATAGTTCTTCTACTTAGGGAATCAAAAAACTTGTTTGCTTGTCCTTTCTTATGTTTGATTGAAAAGGTATAAGCCTGCAAGTACTTCATCCACTTCATGTGCCTTTGATTCAATTTTTCTTGAGTATTCAAGTAACTTAATGCATGGTTGTCAGTGAACACCAAAAATTCCCTTGGCAAGAGATAATGTCTCCATTTCTTGAGAGACTGAACCATAGCATAAAGTTTAAGGTCATATATGGAGTACCTTCTCTTAGCATCATTTAGTTTTTCACTGAAGAAGGCTATTGGTTTTCCATCTTGGCTCAAAACTGCCCCTATAGCAAACCCACTTGCATCACATTCCACAATGAAAACTTTGTCAAAATCAAGGAGTGTGAGGATAGGCATTTGTGCCACTCTTGACTTTAGATATTCAAAGTTTTTATTTGCATTTGCAGTCCAATAAAACTAGTTCTTCTTCACTCCTTTAATAGTGTCAATCATTGGTGCACATATGTGACTAACTTAGTTCTTGATGAACTTCCTATAGTCCATGAAAACTCATAACTTCTCAAACTGAAGTAGGTGTTAGGAAACTGAGTATGGCTTCAAATTTTGTAGGATCCATCCTCAAAGTCCCTTCTGATATCACAAACCTAAGGTAGACAAGTTCCCTCTTCATAAACTCACACTTTTTGAGGTTGATCATTAACCTTTCCTAATTGAGCTTGTTCAAGACCTTATCAAGGTGATCCAAGTGGTCTTCTTTTGTTTTACTATACACAAGGATGTCATCTAAGTAAACTACCACAAATTTGTCTATGAAGCTCTTCAACACCTCATTCATTAGTCTCATGAATGTACTATGAGTGTTTGCCAATCCAAATGGAATCACTAGCCATTCATATAAGTCTTCATTGGTCTTAAAGGTAGTCTTCCACTCATCACCTTCCCTTATTCTGATCTGATGGTATCCAATTTTTAAATCTATCTTTGAAAAGTACCTAGCACCAGCCAAACTATGCATTAAGTATTCCATCCTAGGTATAGGAAATCATTACCTTATGGTGATCTTATTTATTGCTTTGGAGTCAATGCAAAGTCTCCAATATCCATCCTTCTTAGGGGAAAATAATGATGTTACAACATAGGGACTTAAGAGCTATCCCTTATATGTCCTTTATCTAGCAACTCCTGAACTTGTTTCCTAATCTCCTCATTTTTTTGAGGGGTCATCTTTTATGTTGACTTGTTTAGTAGACTTGCACTCGGTATCAAGTCAATATGATGACTTACATCCCTAATAGGAGGAAATGCATTGGGAAACTCTCTTGTTCCAATGTTCTCATACTTTTCTAATAGAGCCTACAATTCACTAGGAACCTCCATTTGATTTGCTGTAGCATTAGAGGTAAGCTTGCCAATAATTGCAAAACCAACTTCTTCCTTCTCTAGGTCTTTCAAGAACACCTTTCTTTGACAACCATTACACTAGGACCTTCATGAATTATACTGTCATCTTCTTGCAGAGGTTCCAAGGAGATTGAAACACCATCCTTGTCAATCAAATACTCATTCTTGTAGCCACCATGTTGAACCTTCTAGTCATATTGCCAAGGCCTACCAAGGAGTAGGTGGCACACATCCATGGGCACAATATTATAGATAATTTTGTCTTTATAAGGTCCTATGGTAAACTCTACCCAATCCTGCTCATTCGTAAGCACCTGCTACCCCTTATTGAGCCATGAAATCTTATATGGAGTTGGGTGAGGTATTCTTTTCATCTTAAGTTTCTCAACCATTTCTAAAGACTTAATGTTATATGTTGAACCAAAGTCAATGATGACTTTGCATACCTTTCCTTGGGACTTGCATGTTGTATGAAACAGAGCTTTCCTTTGAGGGTGTTCCTTGGTGGTTGGAACTTTAATTAGTGTTCTCCTAATCATCAAAGCCTCTCCTACTTCTGGTGTAGCATGAAGAGAAGGTGAGTTAACACTTTCTTCATCCTCCTCTTGAACAAGTTTTTTCCTTCTTTCTCCACTGTGAGAACTTGTACCCTATTTTTCCAAGTAGGATGCCCATATTGACTACAATTATAACACCTTCCAAAGAAGGTATTAGACTCCCTTCCTTTTCCATTGAATCCACCCCTACCTCTCAGCCTTCTTCCTTTGAAATTTCCTCTTGTTTGAACACCACTAGACTCTTGAATTGTTCTTTGTTCATTTGACCCTCTTTGTGAGCCTCTTCCACTAGGGTTACCTCTACCCCTAAAACTCTTTCCTCTGCCCCTTGATTTCTTTTCCTACCTCCTCTTAATCTTCTCTTCAACATTAATGGCTACTTGAAAACACTCCTCCACGGTCCTAAGAGTGGCAAGGTTGATTTCATCTTGCATTGCAGACCTCAAACCATTCAAGTATCTAGCAATTTTCTCCTCTTTATTTTCAACATGGCCTGACCGTATGCTAAGTTTATGAAATTCTTCAATGTAGGCTGCCACATCCAACTCTTTTTGCTTCAAATTTTGTAGTCTCCTAAACACTTGTATTTCATAATCAGTAGGTAAGAATTGTCTCTTTATCTTTGTGTAAGAGAGGGGTACCACCACGTGCAAGGCCCCAGGTCATGGAGGGCCAAGATGCAAAAGGCTATCCTAACTTACCTCAGCTTAGCAGGATGTTAGGATATGAGGATGAGAATGATGAGGACTATAGAGTCCTGTAACCACTCTACAATCCCACGATTTGAAATGGGGCTAGGCAAACTGGTTTTTGGGCTCAACACTGTATCTCAGATAGCTTTGTGTTTGAGGACAAGAGTGCAGTTCTAGGATGATAGCGTGGCATGTTGGTGTCTCTCAGGTGCGCTGGCATCCGTATGACCAAACAACTGAAAATACAACGTGAACTATAAGAAAACAAGCTAGAAGCCTAGCTAACAACTTCTAAAAGATCAAAATAACACTATGAAATATGAGAAGTACAAATGAATGTGATAAAGCTGAAACATAGATTTTGGGAACCTGAAATGCTTGGCTCTTCCTAGGTTTTTCACCTAGAAAGAGAGAGATTTAGGTCCCAAAATAGTAATGTAACATTCAAATTAGGATGTGTGTAATATGTTATGATGTAAATGAAATTAAATAAATGCAATTAATTGATTAGAATGAGGTAAAATGAATGCAAATATGCAATTAAAGTTATGTTTGAAAACATAGTGTGATATGCAAACAATGAAGAAATTAAAGAAAATATGCAGAACATAAAGTACAGGGATGAATCTGAGTGCACCTAAATGTAAATTGTTGATGTTGGGATGTCTGGAATGTTGAATGAATTTATTGAAATTTCATAGTGGGACTCATTCACCAAGGGTGGAGAATCAGTCCTCTAACTGGTGAAAACGTGTTGGGAATCAATTTCTGACAGTCAGGATCCAAAAAGATCTAACAAAATACAGATTTTTTAGATTTCAAGTGGGGCTCATTCACCAAGGGTGGTGAATCAGTCCTCCCCAATATTTCTACAAAATTAGAAGACAACTCTACAACACCAGATTTGGAGATGTTTGAATGTCGGGTTGTTGAAGTCAATTATGAAGAAAACAAATAGAAAACACTCAAAATTCTTGAAAGAATGATAAGTTGACTTGAAGAGCCTAGTTGACTTGATTTCCACTTTTCAACACCTTTAAACTTATTAAATCTACAAAAAAAAGGTTGCAAATACACATGCAAAAGGGGGAAAATGTTGAAGAGTTAGTAAATAGGGGTTTGCCTTGGTCAAACCCCACTTTGGTAATCAAACCCAATAGAAATGAATGAAATTAAAATGAAATGATAAATGAACAACATGAAAGTGTTACCAACTTACTAAGATCCTTGAATATGCAAGTTTAAAGTAATGTCAATTGCTGCTTCAAAGTGCTTGAAAAGTACTTCAATTAATGGTGTAGAATGCTTGAATGAGGAGATATTGTTGGATATGTAAAATGAGATGAAAATCACTTATTTATACAATTCTTGTGCCTTAATATCCATTCATACCTCATCACAGGCTGACATGAAGTGAATTTGAATAAAATTCTAAAAGGAAATTTGAAATATTTTGAATTTAGGGCCAAAGGGGACTTATTTGCCACCCATGGTGAATGGGTCCCACCTAGGACCTAAAACCATGTGTCAAGAAAAATGTTATGTTTAATGTTGTTTGTTAGGATAAGATCCAAAAAAACACTCAATATAAGCATATGAGTGTATAAAGGGACAAAATAAAGCATAAGAAAGGGATAAATAGTTAAGTTATCCCTAGAAAAGAGTGAAATCTTGTTACAAGACTTTACAACTCTTTAAAATAGGACTTGTTGAGGAGTGAAAAGGTGGTTTTTAGGTGAATTACATTAAATAGAGTCTAGAAGAATGTAGAAATGTCTTACAACACTTTCACAAGACATCGTTCTTTGAGTTTTAGTATCTAAATAAGCATGTTTAAGCCATGATACATCATAAAATTAAAGCAACATAGTTCCAACAACATGAAACAAGAACTAAAAGGCCATGAAAATGACAAGGGACCATTTTTCTATGGCACAAAAGCAAATATACCAAAGGTAGGTGATGAAGATTATCTCATAGAAGAGCCTATTCGCCAACTATCTCCTCGAAAGCGCATCCACCTACATGAGAGAGAGAGAGAGAGAGAGAAAATGTTGGGTGGCTATATAGGGGCCTACCTCAATCAGACCCCATTTAGGTGTTTCCACCTCCACGGATAGCCAAAAAAGCGAGATAAAGAAAACAATGTAGTAAAGAGCACTAAGCACTACAAAATATTAATTGTGCTAACTCAACCAAGTGATAGAGAGGAGAAAATGGAAGCTTTCTACCTACACCAAGAGCACCCAAGGCTACTTGGGGAGAAAATGAGAGTACCCGAGCCTCTACTGCAATGTTGTTTGTCCCCAACTTGCTCTATCAAAGTGACGGAGTGTTGTATTTTCTATAATGGAGAGCTTGTATGCTTGGAGTGAGTGAAAGTGAGCTTGTGAAGTGATAGAATGAATGCTTGAAGCTGTGAAGAAGCTTTGAAGAAGTTGAAATGCTTGTTCAAGGAATGAATTTGAAGAAGGGAGTGAAAGAAATAGCCATATCCAAGTCAATCGATCGAAGAGGGCATTACAACTTGACTCCCAATGAGAATTGTAACACCTTTGCAGATTTAGCCACAGGAATCTCCAAGAACATAAGTGTGCCGCACAGACGTTTGCATGCTAAATGAGTGTCCCCAACAAAAACATCTCCATCAACGCTCAAAATAGGCACCAAGTGTGACAAAAGTAGCAGGCTTACATGGAATTAAGCCTCTAAACTTGGTTTTCTAAAGTGGAAGAGGGAAAAAGGGGAATTTGCATAAGGGGTGCAAATTCGCACCTATACATTTTTCCCCTACTTTAGCGAGCACACATACTGATGAGTGCTCGGTAAAGTAGATCAAGGAAGGAGTAAGGTTAGAAATGTATACCTAAACCATCAAGGAAGCAAATCACTATCTGGTGTACCTGAAGGTGCGGCATTTCTTCATGGTGATCTTGAAGAAGAAATCTATATGTCCCAGCCTGAGCACTTTGCGGAGAAAGGTAAAGAAAAACTGGTTTGCAAGTTGAAAAAGTCTCTGTACGGGTTAAAGTAGTCTCCTAGAATGTGGTACTAGAAGTTTGATACTTTTGTATTGTCTTTGGGATTTGTAAGATCAAAATCTGATCATTGTGTGTATTATAAAGCTGAAAGTGATCAAGTGCTTATTATTGCTCTCTATGTTGATGATATGATGTTCATAGGAAATAGTAAGTTGATGATTTTTTTATCTTAAGTCTCAGTTGTTTGCTAAGTTTGAAATGAAAGATCTCGGTGCAGCAAGGTATATTCTAGGGATGGAAATAACCAGGGATAGGACTAGTAGAAAACTTTGGCTCAGTTAGAGTAAGTATATCAGGACTATTCTAGAGAGATTTTGTATGAATTATTGCAAGCAGCTAGTTGTTCTAGTCTTGTAGGGAATGAAGCTATCTATTGAAGACTGTCCAAAATATCCTACTGAGATGGAGGACATGACTAGTGTACCCTATGCTAGTGCGATTGGAATTCTTATGTATGCAATGGTTTGTACAAGGCCAAACATTGCCCAAGCAGTGGGAGTACTTAGTCGGTTTATGGCTAACCCTACAAGGACACATTGGGATGTTGTGAAGAGAGTATTCAGATATTTGAAGGGCACTTCAGAATTTTCTTTGTGTTATCATGGGAACTTGGTTGAATCATAGAGGACTCTCAACATTCGAGGTTATGTGGATTCTAATTGGGTAGGGGACATTGACAACAGGAGGTCCACCAGTGGATACATTTTCATGATGAATGGTGGTGCAGTGAATTGGATGAGTAAGCAGCAAGCTGTAGTCACTTTGTCCACTTCAGAGGTTGAATACATGGCAGCTACACATGCTTGTAAAGAAGCAGCTTAGTTAAAACATTTGTGTTCTAACATTGGTTTTGATCCAGGGCAAATAACTATTTTCTGTGACAGTCAGAGTGTAATTTGTCTGGCAAAGAATCCTACTTTCCATGCCAGGACGAAACATATAGGTGTACAATACCATTTTGTACAAGATATGGTGGAGGATGGAAAAGTCGTTTTGGAAAAATTGGATACTCTAGAGAATGTTGTAGATGCATTGATGAAGCCAGTGAGCACAGACAAGTTCAGGTGGTGTGCTAGTTCGATGGGCCTTAGTGCCCATGATTTTCAGTAGTTTTGTTGTGCTTTGGAGGTGCTTGTGTGATCTTCGTCAAGTGGGAGATTTTTGGAAATATATGCCTCAATCTCATAGGCTGAAACCTCTGGAAGAGAATAGTCGGTGTGACATCCATCTTGTCTGGCCGACTAGCAACTTCAGAACCTTGCAAAAATTTCTAGTCACTGAGACCTTGTCACTGTCTTGCTCACTAGTGTTGTCGCTATGACTTGTGGTGTTCACTATAACCTTCTACTGAGGGGAGATATTTGGCTGACAGGCCACTCTTATCATATATCAAGGAGAGTCTTGGATGTTCGGTATGTCTCATACTGACAAGAGAAGTCTTTCTGATAGTTATACACCTATGGTCGTTGGATTAACTCATGTGTTTCAGCATGAAGTCTTATCGATATGGAAAGTCTCATTGATAGCATTACACTCGGGGTCATCGGGGAGAGACTTGAACACTCGATGATAAATCTTGATGATGGGTGTTTGTTTTGCCGATGTTATAGTTTGTTATTGGTATGACTCCTAGTGACAAGTGGTCTCAGGGTAACTTGGGGACTTTGGTAAGAACTCTCAACGATAGTGATATGTCTCACCGACAGTTGAACATCGGTGTAACCTCTTGGCGATAGTAGTAAGTCTTGCTGACTGTTGGTCATTTCAGAATGACTTGAAGGCTCGGTATGATCTCTTGGTGAAGGACAATGGTCTTTCTGAATAGCGATACAAGTGATGATCATCGGTATGAGGTCTTGGCAACAAGGTGAAGTCTGAGCAATAGCTTTCTGAACTCGGTGGAACCTCTTATCAATAGTGATGACTCTTGGCGACATCGATGGTTAAGTCTTGTGGCATCGGGGAGACACAGTTAGTGTCTCACCGACATGTGAATACTCTTTTGAACACCTTTGACTGATTGACCATCCTACGTGGTTTGTCCTTGACCAATCAGGGAGCAGAATGGGAACTGCCAGTAGTTGGAATGTTGCGGCTATTATTGAGAGGAAGTTCGACAAATAGGAGCATCATGGATATACTCAGGAATTGTAGATGGTGATCGGTTTGATGGTTGAGTGAATAATTCAAAGGGTGATCAATGTGAATTTTATTCTGAGAAGACTGTAACTTAAATTTTTCCTATACAAGGTTGATTATTATGAATGTTGTTGTAAACTAACATCAGAAAGAGAAGTTTGATCTCTATATGTAATCTTCATTACTGTAATACAAAGTGACTTCTCTTGGTGTGGTGGGTTTTTCTCCCGTAAGGGTTTTCCCACGTAAATCTGGTGTTCATATGTGTATGTTTAATTCTCTGTTTCTGTTATCTCTTTCAATTGCATCTTAATTGGACTGTAATTGTAAAATTTAAAAGTGTCTTTGCATTATTTCCTGAGGTTTTGATAGTAGGAGAGTTGTTTCCACACCTTAGCTTTCCTTACAAATGCAACTTAATCAATATATTTTTTGGCACATTTCAGAGTATACTTTCCCACACTGCAACATTGAATATTGCATTTACTTCCTCCCGTGCCATCATACAAGAATGGCAGGATGCATTAACCCTCACGCAATCAAACACTTACCATTCTGCTTCCACGTATTGATGTGACAAAATCCACCACTGCTGGCCCAAGTAATTAGCAAGCTCCACATCATGATAAAAAACCCTGGGAAAGTCACCACCGACTGGGCAATCTTTGGTGCTGGCAAATCCTATTCATGGCTAGGCTGGCAAAAATTTTGGTGGAAACTTTAAACAAATAGCCTATCAACTAATTAAATAGTATATAAAGATAAAATTGGCATTCTTTTTATAAGGGGTGTGTATTGGGGTTTTAAATTAATGAAAAAAAATTGGTACCACTTAAATAGTAAGTGACAGTGGGTAGTATTTATTATATATGTATATTTAGTTAATAGGGTCACAGTAGCTTAGTGTAGGACTAGTGCAGGCTTAATGTAGGAATTATATAACTAAATTGGAATGATAATTTTAATTGAATAATCTAAATTAGATTTTCAATATCAAATTTGTAAGATGTAAGCTCAATTTATTCATGTGGGGTGCAACAAATACACATCATTATACATATACATATGATTTGGAGAGAAATATTTCTCCTCATTTTCATCTTATTGCAACTTTAGTATTTTCAACATTTGGTGAATTTTTTAATTTGTTTAGCTACTTCTTTGAATGGGAAGGTAGAGGAGAATGAACTTTGGATTTTAAGGTGGTTAGAATACTCTCTTTTGCTCAATTAGAGTCTTTCACCTAAAGGAAAGAGATAGATCCCACACCAAAAATCTAGGTGGTTCACTCAAATTGATGTATGTACAATGGAATTATGCCTAAATAAAATGATCTAGATGCAACAAAATGATAAAATATATTGATTGATGAAAGGAAACTAAGGAAATGTAAAGTGTTTGAAAATGCATTATGATATACAAAAACACCTAGAATTGAAAGCAAATTGTAATAGAAATGGATGAAACTAAAAGTATGCACCTGAGATCTTGATGGAGACTAGAAATGGCTTCTGGAAAGTTGTTGATCTTGATTTTTAGGCCTGGTGGGACTCATTCGCCATCCATGGTGAATTAGTCCACTTTTGAATTTTTGAGAATTCAAAAGTGGAAATTGAAGTCTCTGGTCTGCACTTTGGCTCTTGATAGGTGTATGCCTCAGAAAGTCTAATTTTTGAACATGAAAGTGACTTTTTGTTGATATTTTACCTTGTCCAATGAAGAGATGAGTGACTTTTTGTTGATATTTTACCTTTTCCAATGAAGAGATGACTTGAACAACTTTGCAACTTGATTCTTAATAATTTCCAAGTCTTCAAGATTCCTAAATTTGCAAACACACAAGAAGAGAAAAATAAATGTTGGATGTTAGGGAATGGGGGTTTTCCTTGGTCAAACCCCTTTTAGGTAATTAAACCAAATGAATAAATAATATGAAGAATGAACATGAAATGAAGGGATTAGTTCATTTCCATTATGATTGATCTTAGATTACTGCAACAACATGAAGAATATACTCTTGAATGTCTAAAAATGCTATCTTGGTGACTTGAGATGATAAAAGCCTAACTTTTTGACTTGAGATAAAAGATAAATGATGAATGAATGATAAGAGATGCGTGAATAAGTTATAATATTATGAATTAGGGTTTAGGGACTTGATTTTATGGGAAATTTACCTTACTTTCCCATAAATTGGATCCCCAAGGCTGACATGAAGAAAAATTAAACTTAAAACCTAATTTTTCCCACTCAAAAGTCAAAATTGACCCAAATGGGACTCATTCGCCACCTTGGGAAAATTAGTCACACTTGGATGGGACTCATTCACCGCCTTGGGAAAATTAGTCACACTTGGATGGGACTCATTCACCAAAAATGGCGAATTAGTCCTAGAGGGGTCCATTTGCTAGTTGGGTTGTTGGGGAATGCATAAGTTAGGTTTAAATGATGACTTTGTTGGTTATTTGATCAATTTATGCCTTGGGATGCACAATATGGGGTAATGGGGGCCTATTAGTGATTATTTTAAGGTCAATTAGGGCTTGGGACACAAAATTCAATGTGAAAATGTAATTAAATACACTTTACAACACTAAAATGAGGTCCACATAGCCTAGAAAGGCACAACACCGAATGTGAATGTGTAGGACACATTACAACACTAGATTAAAATTAAGTTTATTTTACAAGCCTTCTATATTAATGTGAGAATGCAATTAAATATATTTTATAATGTTGAATTAAGGGGAAATCGGTTTATTAAGTTTAGGAAAGCGTGAAAGTCTTTTACAACACATTTACAAGACATTGTTAAATGTATTTGAAAGGTTCCAAGACCTAGTGTGGATGTGAAAAAAACCTCACAACACCAAATCAAGGCCTTATTAAGCCCAATTTATCATCAATCATTCCCCAAATAAAGAAAGTTTCCTTTTTTTCTATGGTACAGAGAAAAATAGAGCACATTGAAAACAAAAAAAAATGTGTATAAAATAAAACACAAAGATAAACCAAAATGATTTCTCTATTTCATATATCATTCAAAACATATATTAATATTTATCACATAACATACATTAATATTTTATATTATTTTTGGATAAAAGATGACAAAATCACGATATATCAAAATAAACCAAAAATACAAGAAGAGAGAACCCCCATAAGCAAGACCCAAAAAATGGGGGGGTGGATACCAAAAAGAAGCAACAAAACAATTCATTGAATATTGTGATGTGCAAGGGAGCTAGGCACCTAGATGTTACTTGCAAGAGAACATTGCAAATGAAAGGAGTAGACAACGTTGGGGCCTGATTCCTTATTAATAGAAACCTTGGAGACCTTATTCATATTGAGAGCTTCATATCTAAGAGGCCTTTGAAGGTACAAATGATTTACAAACAAAACTGAACAAATGATGATGTGTAGATCATATACCTACCGAATGGAGAGAAGCAACAAAGATTAAACTCTTGTATTGAATAAAGAGAATGGGAGAAATTTTTTATACAAGAAGAAATAAAATTAAAATATTGAAGCAGACATAACTATCCACTAACTAAACATAGTTGAAATCAAAACAATTTTTATTATCCAACATTCTCCCCCATAATAAAAATTGAAAAAAAATGGAAATAGTTCATATTCTCTCCCCATAATGAACATTTTGAAGAGAAAAAATGCTCCATAATACATGTTGCAGTATTATACAATAACATTTCAATTAATAATATTACTAGTTTCTCAATCATTAATGCATTCACTCTACAATCTAAATCCAGGGACCCATCATGCAATCCAACCATAAAATTGCAACTTTCCTGATGTCTTACAAGACAACATTGGCCATTCTTTGCAAACTACCAAATTTTTCTTGATTACTCTCATTTTTGACAAAGAAATATTGATATGTCTACAAATTTTTCAACATACCTATAATATTTTCCCAACCCGATCCAATACTCCATCCACAATTCATATGTATGCATTCTGTAGATGAATATATGCATTGGTATCCTCTCTATGCCAACACAAATTTTCAAAATGATTTTTTAAACCAAAAATATGACAAGGATGTATATCCTAACACCTGTCCATTGTTTTTCCATTCTTGTGGCAATGAGAACACTCCACACATTGCATTTTTTGAAAAAAAAAAGAGTCTATACCATTAATAACATTGTTCCCTTTTCTAAATACATAACCAAAACCTTCATACTTTGGCCTCCTAATTGATTCAATTGGTTCTATAATTCCTTGTGCATGAACTCACCTAATCCTTTACCTATTATAGTGTTGAAAATGGTCATCCATGATATTTTCACACTTGTTTGGTCCCCCCTTATAAAATTGAGCTTAACAATGCCTTGACTTAGTGTTGTAATTTGTTTAACACACTCACATTAGGTCTTGGGAAATTGTGAACTAAATGGAGCTATTTGTACCCTATTTTTAGGTTTTTCAAAGTGTTACATCACACTTTCACACTTATTTAGGGTTTCATTGATAAATTGGGATTATTTATGCCTTAATTGGCCTTATTTTGCATCCACAAGCCTTATTTAATGTATCTTTCTAAGGATAATCTAACATAAATCAATATTTAATCATAATTCATGTATTTGTAGGTTGTGTGACCATGATTTAGTGATTTGGGACTCATATGCCACCTTGGGTGTATGGGTCCCACCTAGGTTTTGAAGCTCCAATCCTGATTTCACATGAATCTAAATATTTTTGAAAATGTGTCCCATAGTTAATGCCTAATGGGACTCATATGCCACTTCTGGCATATGAGTCTCATGTGGCCTAAAATTAAATAAAATCCAAATTCTTGGTAGGATTTTATCCTCCTAGATCTAATGTCTGCTTGTAGTGTTGTAATTTCAAGAAATTTGGCATAAACAAGTATAAATACAAGGTTATTTCATTCATTTTTCACCTAGAAAGTTGAATGAGAATCCTAATAGAAAATTCAAGTTCATGAGAGCATTCAAGTGTTTACAAGAGCATTCAAGCGTCTTCAAGAGCTAATTATTGATTTCTTTTGGAGCATAATTCAAGTATCAAGCATCATGTCAAAGTCATCATGCATCGTGTTTGTTTTTGAGCTAACAATTGTGATGTGGGGTTTCATGATTCATACTAGTATTTAAGTCAAGATCTATCACATTCAAGAAAGTTTCAAGATCTACATCCATTGGAGCCATTTCATACATGTTTGCAACACTTTATTGCTAGGTTTGGTGAGTTGCAACATCACATTTTTTTCATTCATAATTCTCCTTTCTTATTTCATTTCATTTCAAGGTTTGATTACCAAAATGGGGTTTGACCAAGGCAAACCACTTTCCACTAACAAAACAACATTTTTCCCTCTCTTTAGTGTGTGACTTGTAGATTTAGGCTAAAGACCTTTTAAGGATCAAGATTGGAAATAATTTTTTGAAGTTGCAAATTCATTCAAGTTGTCACCTTACTTACAAGACCATTGGAGAACATTTATAGAACTGAAACTTCACATTCAGATCCAAAAACCAAGTCAAGAAGGAAAAGTAGGGATTGAAGAGAAAATTTAGGTCCTAATTTTCCATAAAATCCTAACTAGACTAATATTCCACTTCTAGCATATGAGTCCCAGTACAGTGAAATTTATAGTTTTTAGGAGTTTCAGACATATCTCTACCAGATTTTTTTTCTTGCCCCGAAACCCTAATCTGGGACTAAATTACCTAGACTAGCATATGAGTCCTAGTAGGTATTAATTTTAGTCTTTTGATCATTTCAATTCTTCATTCAAGCCTCTTCAAATTTCCAAGTGTACACCTTTAATCTCTTAGCTTTTTGTTCTGATTTACATGCATTTTTAGGTCATTTTGTGAAGCTTTGCATTGCACTAGGTTTAAACATTAGGTATTGATTTTCATTAGTATTTCCAAGCCCTAGCTTGGTGGTGAACCCCTCTTTAGTTTCTAATCAGACACTAGGACACCCTATTGCAAGATCTCTTTCTCCTTTCTACATTGGATTGGGATTCTAGGGCTTCCTTGAATGAGAATGAGGAAGATTGTTGTTCTTTGTTGTTCTATGTCCTAAATCATAAGCAATGACAATTTTCTTTTTTTTACTTGTATAACCCATTATTTGCATAAGTTTGTGACCAATTTTTTCTCATTACAACTAACAAGATTTTCACATTCATATGGTCATGTTCATCTTCACACTTTTCATTAGAAACAACTTTCGTGATATTACAAAAACCAATCAATTTATCAAAACACAAATCTTCCATGCTACATGAAACATCACAAACAAGTGGTTTTGACTTCAAACATTCATTTTGTGCCTTCAACTTAGATATCTCATTATTTTGTAATTTAGTTTGTTCTTCTAACTCTTTCAAATATTTTTCCAAATCAACATTCTTATTTTAAATTTCTTCAAACAATTTTAATTTATTCTCTAATTCATCATTTTTTGTTGTGATATCCAACAATTCATCTCTAAGATTAATAAGTTCACACAAGTGTTCATATTTTTTTTATTTTGAACTCCCTTAATACCTACTATCAATTGAAAATTATATTGTTTAACTTCCAATAATTCTTCTTCTAAAACAGTGTTTGAGTGTTTAACTTCTAATAGTTCTTCTAAAAGAGAATTTTCCTTCTTAATTATTTTACCATTTTTTCCCATTTTACATACAATACACACTTATGTTCCTTATTACAAACCTCACAAAAAAAATAAAACTATAGAAAAATATAAACTCTTGTTCCCCTTATATCTCCTATTCCAAAACAAACATCACAACTAGTTAGAAAATCTAAAATCTATATTTGAAATGTGTTAGGATCTTTTAGAATCAACCCTTTAATGAGTCAAATTTAACACCCCACATTAATCCTCCTTTGGTGTTGATAATCCACACATCTAGCATAGTTCATAAAAGATAATCATGGTAGAAAATCACAAAATCCCTCTATCACAAGCATTTATTGTAGGTTGTCGTGGGTTGCTACAATTCTTCTTTGCATAGATTTGATTACATCCAAAAAAAACCATTAAAAAATATACACCACTACATCAACTTTCCAGGACTGCATCAATTATAAATGTACCCTTTTTGTTTAACAATACATATTAAAATAATTAGACTTGTTCTCACATTCAACATTCAGCGAATAGTCTATGCCAATTCTCTTATAGAACACAATGTACCTTACTCAAATATTATGACTTCATAAAAACTATTTTTTTTTTATTTGTGATGAATATGCAAAGGTAAAGATGATTTACCAAGACAGAAAATTCTTCCTCTTTCAATGTCATGCCTTTGGTCTGTGCTAGGTATAATTCTTTCAATCTATGACCCATGCCTTATTTCGACATCCCCAACAATGAAATATGAAACACCTCTTTTAATTTCCACATGCCTTTGGAATGGATGCAACCAATACAAATAGATCACATATATTAACACTACCACAAGGAATGAAAATAAAAACTATAGCAACATAATGATATACCAAGCTCAACAATAAAATCCATTGCTATGTGCAGTCATATGAAATAGATTAAAATTTTCAACTTTATTTCACTTCAGATTTCAATAATATTGTACAGTCTTCATATTCCCAAGCTCTACTATGCTACTATGATTTAATTATGCAAGGGCATCTATCAACAACAACAATCCATCAGGGGGTACTTCTGACCCAAACTCAATTGGAGAAGATAAAATTACAAAGCACCAATAGTTCACTATTCATTTCACCAATTTCACTTAACTACTCAACAAAATCCAACAAATTCTTTGACCATTCAAAAGGCTATCAATAAGCCAACTCGCCATATCAATATACCAATCCATTATCAGACTCAATTTCACCTTCACTATCATCAAAATGACTAAAGCATAACATAAACCTGGTTAGTAAACCCATCAAAAATAACAAATATTCCTTCTAAACCTTATTCAAACATAGAAACATCTATAACAACATCAAACAGACAATATTCAAACATTTACATTCACTCTTTACACGATTTCATCATATTTCCACTTTCTAGGATTTCAAAGCACCATTTGTCTTGTAGGTCATCAAACCCCTAAAATGGGTGACTCATCTTCAAACACTTTGTTTCACCACAAACCCAATTCACATTCAAATACCCATTTCAATGCTTAATTTTAACATACTTCAAAAAGAAATAGCACTTGTTTTGAAAAGAAAGCTTGAAATTTTGACTGTACTGCTGGAAATGCACATAATTAGCCCAAATTTTTAAAGGAAGTATCTTCAAAACAAAATTAAACACCTATGTAACCCTGGGCAGCATTGATTCCTGACATAGAACTTCCATTTCACCAACCTTCAAGGATTGGAAAACACAATAAAGCATCAAACATTAAAACCCTCTCTTCAAACTATTCTAACATAAGCAAAACATGGGTTTTAAAGAAATGAACCTTCCAAACATTATACCACCTTGTATATGCTTCCATCACCTTAAAATATTCCTACACCCACTATTTAAACCATCTTCCAACCTTTATGCATGCCTTTGTACCAAATAACACCTTGGAGCCATGCTTTTTGTGAGGAAAAACACTATTTTTCTGTCAGGACAACAACATTCACATTGTAATCTCACCTTCCCTTGCATTTATTAATCCACACACAACATTTACATAAAAAAAATACTCTACTTAATCCATCCCATTGATCAACTAACCCTACATCAATGGGATGGAGAGATAATTCTTTAAATGACTCTCAAAACCCCACTTTTAAGGTTTCAGGTTGAGTCAGAGAAAATCAATCCAAATAGAAGATAAACTTAATGGATTCCTCTTAAGAAGGATTAAAATGAAAGGTGATTCCCTATGATACTTGAAAATAATAAGATTCAAAGCCACAAACAACTATATAGTCCATACAACCAAGAATCAATAGAAAGAAACACATATTTTACTAAAATAGGGTACTTTTATTGAATGAAATTCTTCAAGGCTACAATGATGATCACTTTCCCACCTTACAACTAATTTTAAATATGTTTCCCCAACCAATAACTACCTTTCAACTTCATCAACCTATCCCTTCAATTTCTCTACAAAGACTCTTCAACTTCCTATTTTTTTGCTTTTTTTGCATTTTTTGCTTTATTGACAACTTTGCAAATTTTGTGCAACAAAATAACTTTGTTTTCAGTTTAACTTAACCAAACCCCTAGTGACCTATTTGAAATTTCAAATACATCATTAATGACCTCCCAAGACCTTTTGAAAATTATTTTACATTTGAATGTTCAATTTTTACAATTTTTCCAATTAAAGGCATCTAGAGAGTAAGGTGCTCCTGCACCATACAACCAACCAACAAAAGCTTTCCAAGTCCCTTGGAAACATATTGTATCAAATTTTCTTGTACTTGCAAAAAAAATTCAAATCTTTTTCTTCTTTCTTCCTCTTGAATCTTCATTTTTCTTGATTTCAACCTTGCCTTCAGCTTTGTCTTCATCACTACCTTCACTTGTCTTCTCTTTCCTTTTTCCTTTCTCTTTTTTTTTTATCAGGTTCACAATCTCTTTTCTCTTTCAAAAGGACACAGGACTACCCTTTCACCACTCTCAACTTTCCACTAACTCTTCCTCAACCAAAGGATGCAGGATTGTCCTTCCACTTTTCTTTTTCAAGCAATCTTCCTCTTTTTCATAATTCATCCTTGACCTTCTCTGACCAACTTATCATCATCTTTCCATATACTCCTATTAGTGGATTACTCTTCAACATGGATGCAAACTCAAGTGCTTCACAATCAGGTATCCATCTATTTTTAATGCTTCACCACACAACTTGCCAACTCAGCAAACCATCCATCTTACCCAACAGTAGATCCTAGAAGATGCCTCACTCTCTTTTCCTTGCACCTTCTACCCAGCTTAATCTCCATTGGAGGATGGACCATAGACTTTAGCTTGTCTTCCCACACACAACTTCTCATAAACCTTTTTCTCTACAACTTAGATGGATCAAGCACCTACAACCAACCACAACTCAACAACAACAACTCAACCAATCATTAGAATCAGATAGCTCTAATACCAATTGATGCAAGAGAATCTATCAACAATAACAATCCATCAGGGGGTACTTTTGACCCAAACTCAATTGGAGAAGATGAAATTACAAAACACCAATAGTTCATTATTCATTTCATCAATTTCACTTATCTACTCAACAAAATCTAACAAATTCTTTGACCATTCACAAGGCTATCAACAAGCCAACTCACCACATCAATATACCAATCCATTATCAAACTAAATTTCACCTTCACTATCATCAAAATGATTGAAGCATAACATAAACTTGATTAGAAACCCCATCACTTCCAACATTCACCTATTAACACCTCATTACAACAATATTCCCAGCGAGGCAATCAATCAACCAAAATTCTCCAAATTTGTTACCAGTCCTTCATGACACTATATTTCAGCATGCTTTCTACTAAAAAATACAAATAACTCACCTTCACAACATTTATCTAATAGTTTCCTTAAGACTTGTAGTCAAACAACACTTTTCACATTGTGTTATCTTTGTCCAAAACATCAAAAACAACAAATCTGCCTTTTAAACCTTATCCAAACATAGAAACATTTGTAACAACATCAAATAGATATTATTCAAACAATTACATTCATTATTTACACTATTTCATTAGATTTCCACTTTCTAGGCTTTCAAAGCACCATTTGTCTTACAGGTCATCAAACCCCTAAAATGGGTGACTCATCTTCAAAAAAATTGTTTCACCACAAACCCAATTCACATTGAGAGACCCATTTTTCTTAATTTTAGCATACTTCAAAAAGTAATAGCACTTGTTTTGAAAAGAAAGCTTGAAATCTTGATTGTACCATTGGAAATGCACTTAATTAGCCCAAATTTCCAAAGGAAGTATCTTCAAAACAACTTTAAACACCTATGTAACCCTAGGAAGCATTGAGTCATGACACAATATGTAAATACATCATGTGTTGCAAGTAACCCTAGGAAGCATTAGGGTTGTGCATGTCTTTCTTTTTTGCATGCTTTCCTTTTTAAAGGCTTTTGTATCATTTGTAAATCAATTAAATTCAATAATCATTATTCTGGTTTTTTCTTGCACATTCTTGCTTGAGAGTTTATAGAACATCTTTTTTTGTTTTGGATATTTGTTGCACGTGATAGGTGATTGCATGCAAGTGATTCTTGGGGACTATGAAGTTGGTTTTTCAACTTCTACATGGTAGCAAACCTCTAGAGCTGTGGTTGCATGTTTGTGATTTGAAGATATTTCCTCACAACATTTTTTTTGTGCAAGGGTTTCAAGCTAGGCTGATTTTTTGAGGATTTGGGGGTCGCCTAATTTTTTGGGCATTTTTGGACAAAACGGACCTCACATTGAGTCCGCAGCACCCAAAAACCCCTATTTTCATATAAAATTTGTCGATTTTGGCCACATTCAACTAGAGAGGTAAAAAAAATTCTTCCCCAAGGTTGTACGGCCCAAGGGCATGCTTCATGAGGCAGATTTTTTCAAAAAAAAAAAAAAAACATTAGAAAAATCAAAACATAAGAAAAATTATGTGTGGCCAATATAAAAATCCACCGCTGCCACTCCTCAACCCAATGGCCACCCGCAGACCACCAGCCTCCAACTACACCGCCGACAGTGTTGCTCCCCAATTTAGCCCCCACAAGCTCTACATGTGTAGGCCACGGTCATACTACGACTAGGAGCCCTGATTCAAGCCCCCCACTAGATTCAACTCCCCGCCAGGGTCATATCTATGACTGGGAGCTATGCTCACACCCCAACCAATGGATTTTTTTCCATCCCTAAAGCGAACAATCACATGGCGGACAGAGGGCCAACCCTTGGGTGCTGATTTTTTGCCCTTGTTTAGTGCTCAGAGTGCCTTTTATAGGCCTTTTTTTGGTTTTTGGGTTAACTTGGGCATACAGAGGCCTTTTTTCAAAAATGAGATATCGTCGAAAATCTGGTTCAACGCTCTTTGCAATGGTGGAGGTTTGATTTTTTTATTTTTCAGTTTTGATGCCTTTTTTGCCTATCAAACTCCGAAGTTGTTGTTTTCACTCCACGAGGCGTAACTTTTGCATCCTAACTCCATTTTGCAAAAAAAAATAGGCGTTGGAAAGTTGGTTCAGTGCTCTACATAGATCTCAAACCTATTTTTTGTAGAATTTTCTCTAGGTATCTAATTTTTTTATCACAACTCAGCCTTTTTTTGGGTTACTTTCTTGTGAAGTGTGCAATCAAGAGTTTTTTTTGAGATCAAAGAGAAAAAAAATTTCTTTGAGAGTATATATTTCTATTTTTTGTCAAGGATACACATAATATTACACCCCTTACTCCATTCAACTATTTTTGTTGGAATAAACAAATGGAGATTCACTTGAAACAAAAAGGGTTGTACAGGGTAACCATGGGTATAGAAATTGAACCTACAGGTGCTATTGAAAAGAGAAAATGGTTTAATATGTGCGATGAAGCTTATGGTACATTATGTCTATCTCTTTCATCTAACCTTTTTCATATTGAGTCTTGCACTACACCTAATGAGATCTAGACTACTTTAGAGTCTTTGTTTGGGAAGCAAGATACTATGAGAGGGTTTCAATTAGAGAATGAGCTTATTGGCTTAAAACCTAGGGATTTTGATAGAATCCAAGAGTTTTTCACCAAACTCAAGTCTCTTAGATTGCAATTGTCACAGTGTGGTGTTCAAAAGGAAGACTCTCAATTGATATTGTCCATTCTTTCTAAGCTTGGACCAAATTATTCAGTTTTTGTATTTGCATTTTATGCCACTAGGGATGCACTTGGTATGAGATTCACTATGCCATCTCTTGATGACTTTGCTTCATCTCTCACTCGAGAGCAAGCTAATTTAGCTAGCATGGGCATAGTGAAACCTTCTTCGTCGTAAGCACTTATTGGATCATAGGAGCCTAAAGATCAAAAGGCTTCTACATGCAAAGGCAAGAAAAAGAAACAAAAGGATTCAAAAACTCATGAGCAGCAAAAGGAGTCCTCGGATTCATCCTCCTCTTCTAAGGGGAAATCATCTAGGAAGGAGGAGGGTTCACGTGCATATTACAAGAGGGAAGGACATGCAAAACATAATTGTTACAAGAAGGACATTGATGAGCTGAAGCATATTCTTTAGAAACATTGGATTGATTTTCCTTCTAGGTTGTTTGTATCATCTTCTTCTCATTCTTCTTCTTCAGAGTAGCATAATAGGGGCACAACTAGTTTCAATACTTCATCAGATATGAAGGGACATTCTCTTTGTGCTACTTCAAGTCTTGGATTAGGGAGATGGCTTCTAGATTTAGGAGCATCTCATCATATGGCATCTTCACAGTCTATGTTCACTTCCTTTGAGCCTTGTACTATGTCTCCTATTTTGATGGGAAACAATACTTACATGTGTTACAGGGAAGGGGTCTATTAGTTTTGGGGACAACACCTTTTAGGATGTCTTATGTGTTCCTCACTTGACGAACAAACTTCTTTCCATATATCAGATCACACATGGAGGCAATGGGAGATATTTGGAGTTCACACTCAATTCAGTTATCATCAAAGACTTGGAGAGTATAGTAGTTATTACTACTGAGGTGGTGGATCACTCATCTTGGTTGTATTCCTTTACCAATTTTTCTACCGATGGTGCTTCTATTCCTATAGTTATTCATCACACTTCTATTATGAATCATCATTCAGAGGATACATTTGGCTTCTTGAACATTGGTGTTCTCACTTCAGACCCAGTTCTTGAGCCTTTTGTTCCACCTCCTATTGCAGTTGTTGATACTTCTATGACTACAAATGTGGTTTCTTTTGTTTCAGTGTAGCAGGGCATAGTTGATCATTCATCTTTGGAGGTTTCTCTTCAATCTTCACCTACTTTGAATTCTTCATTGGTTGAGGTCACACCTGCTTTTGTGGAGACATCTTAGGCTACACATGATTCACCTTTAGATATTGCATTCATTCGGCCTCTTCCCTCTGACTTCTTTCAGGAGATGCAGTTTCTTCAGTCTTATTGGAGCTACTTCATTCTAGGGGGCTATGTGGTCTCTTCATTCCTCTCTTTTGGGGGGGTTAGTTGATGTATCTTTGTGATGGATGGTCTCCTTGGGGGGTCTTATGGATTCCTCCATCTTTCATCACTTAGTTTTTTGCATTCTATTTTGGGGAGGATTTTTATTCCCATGTGGTTTTCTCCTTTACCCCGTTTGATTTAGTTTGCATTGTATTTGTAAATGAGTACCTAATCAGGCCTTGGTGTTGGGACTCATCTTTGCATAATAATTTTCTTCTCCCTAAGTTTTACTTATGGGGGGGTGTTGGTGTAATTAATTATTTAATTACACTTTGCATAAGTTTACTTAGGAAATATTTTATTTCCTAGGTTGCATTTAGTAATCCTTATCTAGTTGAGTTGTCTTTTTTCTCAAGATAAGATTAGGGTTGTGCATGTCTTGATTTTTTGCATTCTTTCCTTTCTAAAGGCTTTTGTATCATTTGTAAATCAATTATATTCAATAATCATTATTCTAGTTTTTTCTTGCACATTCTCGCTTCAGGGTTTACAGAACATCTTCTTTTTTTGTTCTGGATATATGTTGCACGTGATAGGTGATTGCATGCAGGTGATTCTTGGGGACTGTGAAGTTGGTTTTACAACTTCTAAACTTCCCTCTCATGCTAAGTTCTTCCATTCAAAAATTCATAGGTATTCTACTGATGCTCTAATACCAAAGGAAAGTACAAATTATTTACAAATAAAACAAAACAAATGATGATCTGTAGATCATCTACCTATTGAATGGAGAGAAGTAGTAAAGATTAAACTCTTATATTGAATAAAGAGAATGAGAGAAATTTTAATACAAGAATAAATAAAATTAAAATTCCTAAGTGGACATACTTGTCCACTAACTAAACATAACCAAAAATTAAACAATGTTTATTATCCAACAACATCAACTAAAAGAAGATAGCTTTGACCTTCTAGGAATTCCCCATAAGCACAAATTCACTAGCCCCAAATGACTAAAGCTGAAAATTGAAGATGGAATGCAATTTCATTGATCACAGAATTAAGGAATTTTCTTCCACAAGCACAAAGATCATTCAAAATAGGGAACCCTACTCAAAAATCATGACATGTTTCCAAAAATGACTAAACAAGGCCCTAATTTTATTGAGAATGGACGGATTTGTGAATCCAAAAGGGGGATTTGGAAGAGGAAACCATGAAGAAAGAAAGAGCCAAGATGACTACAAAAACACCTCCCAAAAAGATTAGTAAGGCTGAAGAGGCAATTCACATACACTAGTACAGTAACATAGCACCATCAAGAAAGAAGATGATAGTTACCTCCAATCATGAAAATCTTACCAATCATGAGTGAAAAAACATCAAGAAAAATGCCAACTCAACCACAAGCCACCTCAATAGAGATTGAAAGAAGAGAACCTATAATACCATCTATGAGACCAAAGAATATGGGGCTAGGGTTTGAGCCAATCAAGATTGATGGTCCACGTACCCATGTACTTTTGGGTGAGGGCATAAATGATTCTCAAAGTGTCGAGATAATCGAAGACTCCCATACCGAGACTGACTTGCATGAGTGGGAATATGGTTTTGAAAGAGCCCTAAGTGATTATGAGCTAGAGGAAATGTTTCGAGAACTAGTTGAGCCTTCTTTTGATAAAAAAATTAGACAAATGTTTAATGTTGAACCTTCTAAAGACCCTCCTAAAGTCCCATTGAAAAGAGAAGACTAGGTAAAAATATTTTGGCCTCATGATGATGACAAACCTAAACCACCACCTAACCCTATTAACCGCGATTCCAATGCATTTGTCCCTTATGTTGACCATGATTCCCACTCATTTGTCCCCTATTTTGACCATGAGTCCAATTTGCCTGAGTCTAATGAAGATGATGATTGGATGAAATCCTCCTGGGACTTTGAGGATACTTTTGTCTTTACCCTTTCAACCTCAGTTTACATGCTTTTAGCATCATCTCCACCTTTCACCAACACTAATGATGGAATTTCCCTTATCTATCCACAACTCGTTGATTGGGACCAACAAGACTCACTTATCATGGACACTTTTGAGAATGACAAGGCTATTACAAAATTCATGGGACTCTGTGAAGGAATATTGAGTGGGGACCATAAAGTTGGATTCACCATAGATCTTGATTCTGTAGCATACTTCGGGGAGACTATTCAATCCTCTAGCCACAAAATTAATAAAAGATAAAAGAAAAGATACATCATTAGGTGAAAACCACAAGGCACCTTCTGACAATACAAAATTAAAAAGAAAGGATGTATCTGAGGGTGAAAACCTCTCTAAGGTTCCCAAGGATGGAGGATTGGAATTTCTTCCTATTACCCAAGAGAATTCGGCCATGCTCATTGAAGATACCATAGAAGTCAATTTAGCCACACCTAAAAATCTCAAAACAATTCACTTTGCAGCCTCCTTGATAGAAGAAGAAAATCCTAAGTTTCAAAAATTCTTCTCATAACGCAAGATCAAATTTGCATGGTCCTATGCCGACATGCCAGGATTAGATCCAACATTATTTTTGCATCATCTTCCCTTGCTTCCTAACGCAAAACTAGTCAAATAAAAAATATGAAATATGCACCCACAGATTTCGTTGCTAGTCAAAGCCAAACACAAAAAGTTATTAGATGAGGAGTTAATAAGATCCATAGATTATTCCTTCTAGATATCAAACCTAATACCTGTCACCAAGTTGAATGGTCGAATACATATTTGCACAGACTTCCAAGATTTGAACAAGGAATTTCCAAAAGATGACTTTCCACTTCCAAATATAGACATCATAGTGGATCTCATAGCAAGATATGAGATGTTGTCCCTCATGGATGGTTTCTCGAGATAAAATCAGATTCGCATTGCTCCAGAAGATCAACACAAAACAACATTCACTTGTCCCTGGGGTGCATACTGTTGGAATGTTATGCCTTTTGGCCTAAAGAATGTAGGTGCTACATATCAACAAGCTATGACCACAATATTTCATGATCTCATGCACATGCTAATGGAAGGCTATGTTGATGACCTCTTGGAAAATTCCTTGACACAGCGTGATCAATTGAAAGTATTGGACAAAATTTTTAAAAGGATGGAAGAGTATAAGGTCCATCTCAACCCTAAGAAATGTGTTTTCATTGTAACTTCGGGTAAACTCCTAGGGTACATAGTTTCTCGCCAAGGCATCGAAGTTGACCTAGCTAAAGTAAAATCAATCCTATACATGCCTCCACTAAAAGGAATTAGTGACCTTAGAACATTATAGGGAAGATTAAAGTCCATCCGGTGTTCCATTACACAGTTAGCCAAAAAAATTCAACCTTTCCAATATCTGCTATGCGAGGGCATCCCATTTGTGTGGAACGAGAAGTGTCAAACAACTTTTCAACAAATAAAAGACTACCTCCTGACACCACCAGTCCTAGTGCCACCCATTGACGTAAAACCTCTGATCTTGTACAGTTTGGAAACCACTTCCACACTAGGGGAATTACTCACACAGAATGACCATGATGAGAAAGAAAGAGCCATATATTATATAATTCACACCTTGGTTGGGTATGAAATCAACTACACTCCCATTGAGTGTGCCTACCTCACATTTGTCTTTCCTACTTATAAATTGAGACATTGCATGTTGCACCATAAAACACAATTAGTCGCAAAGATAGATCCATTGAAATATCTCCTCAGTTGGGCAACATTAACAAGATGATTGGAAAAATGGGTCATGATACTAAGGGAATATGACATACAGTGTGTGGAATGCAAAGCAATAAAAGGACAGGTCATAGGTGATCAGCTCACTAATGCACCCATACAAGGTGATCATCCTTTGGTAGCCGACTTCCCATATGAATCCATATTTCATATAGGATCTAAACTACCTTGGAAACTCTATTTTGATGGGTCCCATACAGATCATGGCTCAGGAGCAGGCATATTATTCATCATACCACAAGGAGATTTTATTCCTAAGTCATTCCAAATCACTTTCCCATGCACTAATAATTTTGTTGAATATGAGGCACTTGTAACAGTACTTCGAATGGCCATCAAGTGGAAAATCAAAGAAATCGTAGTTTTTGGAGATTCTCAGTTAGTTATCAACCAAGTCAATGATGAGTACGACACTAAGGATGAAAATTTGATGCCTTATAAATCCATGGTGAATAGTTTCATGTCATATTTCCATATGATCACCTCCAAGTAGGTTCCTAGAGCACAAAAAAAGTAGCAGACGTTATGGCCACTATTGGATCTCTCTTAGATATTCCTAGTAATGTGTCACAATTTGATTTCTTAGTGGAATAGCTATTGGTTCCTGCTTATGATATTCCTCAGTCTGAAATGTTTTGTGAGCTCTCATTGGTCCTAATTCCCCTTGGTACCAGGACATATATGATTACCTCCATTCCCAGACTCTCCTATCAAACCTTTCCAATAACCAACACAAGTCCTTTATTCGCAAATCCGCTCATTATACCATCATCAATGACACCCTATACAAACATAGCTTTGACAATACCCTTATTCAATGTCTCGACATAGATGAAACACAAACAAACTTACATGAGGTACATGAGGGTATATGTGGATCTCATTCAAGTGGTCCAACCTTAGCTAAAAAATTTATGATACTTGGGTACTATTGGCCAACCATGGAAAAAGATGCCCTTCAGTTCATGAGAACATGTTGCCAATGTTAGGTACACAGTGATATCATTCATGCACCTGTACAAGAACTTTGACCAATCACTTCTCCTTGGCCCTTCACACAATGGGGACTCAACCTCATGGGTAAAATCCATCCAAATTCATCCAATGGCCACAAGTTCATCATCACTACCCCTGAATATTTCACCAAATGGATAGAATCCATTCCCCTCACATACATATCTAGTAAGAAAATTTCTAAATTCATTCTTAACTACATCATCTACTAGTAAGGTGTTCCCCAATCCATCATCATAGATAATGGTCATCCTTTCAAAAATCAATATGTTCGTGAGCTTTGTGAACACTTCCATATCCAACATCATTTCTCCATGCCCTATTACCCACAAGGTAATGGTCAAGTTGAATCATCTAACAAGAAAATCATCCAGATTCTTAAGAAGATGGTTAATGACATTGGTCATGACTGGAATCTCCAACTTAATAATGATCTATGGGCTTACCACACTAGCATCCACATGCCTACTGGAGCCACCCCCTTCACCTTGGTCTTTGGATCTGAAGCTACCCTACCCATTGAGGTCAAAATCCATTCCTTAAGGGTCCCCATGAAGGGATTGACTGATGATAAAGAATACCAACAGTCTTGATTGCATGAGTTGGATTTGTTAGAAGAATGTAGAAAAAATGCCTTGAATCACTTACAGGCATATTAGAATTGCCTTTTCCAAAGTTACAACAAAAGAGTTATGATCTGAAAGTTTGACATTGTTGACTTGGTCTTGATGCAAAATCCAAAGAATCAAACTAACCGTGAGAATCCCAACAAGTTCAAGCTTAATTGGTTGGGCTTGTACATCATCACTGCAACATTCGATTCTAGAGCTTACCAATTAGCTACTCTAGATGGGGAACAATTGACATAACCTATCAATAGTTTGCATCTAAGTAAGTTCTACACATAACATTAGAGAGCTTGGCTAAAAACTGCAAAAATACAAAAAAATCGTCACCCTAATGAAAACCTGGAAAATAGGCATCTAGGTGACACCAAAAAAATCAAGAAATATCAAAAATAGTATAGATAAATAATTCGTCCAATAGTAAAAACCACTTCGGTGGTTCTTTGGATAAGTACCATGGTGAAAACCTAGCAAACAAGTGCTATGCGTAGTTAGGCTTTTATTCACCATCTACTATCACTAAATCTACCTTTGTCCATAATAAATGTCTGATCTTCCGACACCCTCACAAAATTTTTCATAAAATCCTACTATTTCTTTCCATGGCTGACAATGGTTGACATCATGTCTCACACATCCTTCACCTTTCATTTCAAGCATGTCCAAGTTTCCATCTCATTCAACTTGGCTAGTCCTAGACTTGACTAGGGGCAACACCCTTATCACCTAACTATATTGGGTCTTGCACATGGTCCCAACAATCATTAAATATCCTGAAAAAATCCATAAAAATCATAAAATGTCCTAAAAAAACTCCCAACAAAAAAATATATAAAACTTCAAGATCCAAAAAAATAAAAACATGTCAAAATAACAAAAAACATCCAAATAACACTCAAAAATCCCAAAAACAGAGTCATAGTCCATCATGTCAGTTGTGTTAATCTTTATCATCGTTGAACTACATTGCCTCTGTGACTGGACATAGGAAATGCCATCTATCAATGCACCCCCGAGACATTAGGTTAGTCCTTTTAGGTTGTCCAAATAAAATCATGACCCCATTTTTTTTCAAATAAGGAAAAGTTAAGTCGTGTTGAACTACGAGGTCTTTGCACATTGCTACCTAGGAAAGGCCATCAATTGATGAGCCTCTAAGGCCAAAATAGGTCAATCCTTTAGGGATCGTGCATGCACTATCACACACGTCTGATATATTCAAAATAAATCAAATCATTTTCAATCAGTCTTGTCCGTCAAAGTCTAGTCGAACTATGTGGTCTCTGAGTGTATGACGTAGGCAAGGCTATCATCGATGTGCCCCCGAGGCCCCCTAGGTTCAGTCCCTTAAGGTCTCTTGAGTCAATTGTCCTTTTGCTCATGAATTTCCAAAATCATACAACTCTTACACAAACTTTGACATTCATTTAATCGACATTTCAACTAAATTGGAATGTCAACACCGACATGCAGTCAATTCGGTCATCTAGTCAACTTTGGTCAAACTATCATAACAAGTCATCCTATCAACTCTTGCTTATTCTTTGGATATATCTTTCTGAAGAACATCCCTTTTCCTTTATTTATGCTTTAGGATATGTCTTTCTTGAGCATCGACACTATCACTTGTCATTTTGGGGGATTCTCTTGACATTTGAGGATCGATCCTCTTGACATTGATGTTATTTAGGATGTGTCCTTCCTAAATTTGGCATCACCTGACATCTGAATTTGGCTTCGTCAAACTTGGAATCTTAACATCAATACACTTGACATTTGAACATACTTGGAAAATACTTTGGAAAATACTATCTTTAATCTTGTCACACTTGTCATTTGATTTTCTGTCATGCTACTAGTTCCTTGAGGATGTCCTACATAGGATTTAGAGGAGCAATGATGTATCATGATGATAGTCTTATATTTTCAAATTGTCATGCTACTAGTTCCTTGAGGATGTCTTGCATAGGATTTAGAGGAGCAATGACATTTCATGGCTTGTCTTTCTTGTTTGTGGTTGGTTGTGACAAAATACTAGGGCAACTGACTTCCTTGTATGAGTCATAATCATCCTTACCTAAAATTGCTTAATCTATGTGGTAGTACGACCTTGTACACCATTGATTTATGTCATATCATGGTGTTTGTTGGTCATTACAATAATCCACCCAATGATGATTAAAGCAATACCTATTAGTACTTCAAAAAAATATTAAAGGATTCTTTCTCCGCACTAACATCCATCTCCTTTTGTCTAGTAATCTCTCTTCGTCCATCCCTTGATGATCTATCTTGTGACATACAAAAAAATAACTACATACATGATCATATATAGAAATTGCATTAGTACATTACACATTTACGTAAATCCATCCACATAGTTGCATTTACATCACTAGCATAAATACATCATTTTCATTAACATAACATATAAGTGCATTAAACACTTTTCATACATCATCCATATCATTAATGCATACAAATTTAGGATCATAATATAAAGCATCATATATCGCATAATCCATACATACATAATCATACATCAATGCATTCATAATCATAAGCATGAAATCTATTAGTGTCAAAAACATTATGTATATACATATTATATTACCATCATTATAAAGTAACCATCATACATAAAGTTGCATCATCATTAGTACTAAGACATCTCATCATAAATGACCATCATAAATGCATACATCATATAGAATATAATGCATCATCATAGGAATCATAATATAGATAACATCACATGAACATAGTAAAATCATAATGCATCATAACACATCACATAGCATACAGTCCGCACCAAAACTGCATCATATATATAATAATCTCAAAATCATGTCACAAGATATAGTCTCAAGGAATCTCAAAAATAGAGCTTGCAAGCTCAATGGTAAGTATATAAAGTGTCTCAACATAATGATAGTAACATGAAACATGTCCTAAATAGTACTCTCCTCATCCCCTCGGGGTGAGGGATGAGGTGACTAATGCTCTCTTTCGAGAGCTAATGATCTTTGCTCAAATACGACATGATGTCTACGTGATGACTCAAGTATTGTAGTGGATGATCGGCTATGATGAGATCGGTGCCCTAACAATGATGATGCATGGCTATGACTAGACCTGTGCCCTGATGAGTTCCTATGGCTGTGGTGTGACCTATGTCCTAATGACTGTCTAGATGAAGTGGATGGTCTCACACTGCTCTAACTCCTACTGTTGCTCCTCATACCACTGCCTATCCCACTCTAAGATTGAGTCAAGCTCGACTCTTGTTGATTGGCTGGTATGAATCTCCCATATAGCATCACGTATTGTGCTTGGATAGCACTCACCCTTGCCACCTCTCTCACCACCTCTCCCATGGGCCTAGTACAAAACTCTACAAACTCTGAACACCATCGTTGTGCATCCTATTGGCTCACTACCACCTGATCCCTCTCAACCCTAGTCACCTCCAACTCTGACTCCAGTACCCTGATCTGGGTGAGGGCATCATATAACCGACTCTGTATATCTAGTAGCTACTAGTTGACTATAGCATCTCAAGGCAATGGTGGCCTCCCACTTGGAACCTCCTTAATTTCCACCATCTTCTCTCTCATCTGCCTCTCATCATCATCAATCTCCTCCTCTCCTCCTATTTCCTCTTCTCCACCAACATCCAACTCCTCCCCATCGACATCCAACAACTCCTCATCCCTCCCCACATCCTCCTCCCTAATCACCTTTTCCTCTACCTTCGAATGAGGTCCCTCTAGCTACTCTCTAACTAATCTAACTCTAGCCAGGTTCTCCCTTCAAATGAGGTCCCTCTAGCTACTCTCCCTCTTCCCTAACCTCCCTCTCCTCCTCCTCTCCCTCACCTACCTCTCGAATAAGTGATAGTGGAACTCATGCAACTCTCTACCGCACTCTCCTAGCTTACCTTTGACCTCTCCCACCACCCCATTTGTCTCCCCTATCTCCCCCATCTCCTCCATCACCATCACCATCACCGTCACCTCTGCTTCCATCACTGCCACCTCTCCCTCCATCAATCCCTCTCCCCCTTTTTCCATCCCTAGCTCCTTTCCCTCCTCGACACACCCATGGTAACACTGCTCACTGGTCCATTGGCACCAGCTGATCTAGATTTTTCAAAGGAAATGTCTTGTGAGTTCACCACCATGCATGATAATCCAAGGTGGTCTCTACATCTACTGGTACCTCACTCCATCCCCACTATTGTGCTATCAAACCATCAATCTTTTGCTTGGCCACTATCACTGATATAGGTAATCCCCACACTCTCTCGAGATGACCGTGCATACTCCATAGTGCCCATGGGTACATCTCGCTACTCTCCAAACTATCTCAGTACCTGTTGGGGTGGGTACATCTCTATAATCAACTGAGACTGCATTGTCCACCCAATGAGATATTTGAAATATTGGTAAAAGGATAAATGCTCCTCCTCTCCTGGCCACTATCTGCAATCCTTGTACGGCCTCCACACAAACCCCGCCAAGGTATCTATAGCATGGAGCTAGTATCCTATATCTCCCACTCACTTCTGTGTCACTAACCCTCTATAAAGATACACATATGGCATCCCCTAGACAAACTGCCTCTATACTAGCAATCAAAATACTGAAATATGCTCCCATGCCCATATCATTAGGAGTGTGGTCCCACAGATGATACTAGTAGACTCCCTATATGAAAAATCATGTAGTTGATGATATAACATCTCAAGCAGGCATGACCCCCAAGCCAACACTGTCTTGTCTTGCCTCATCCTGATCATAATATCTCCCCATCCTATCAGGAAACCATGATCGCAGCGATTTGGTATCAGTACCCTGGCTAGTAAGGTGCACAACATAGAATCCCATCACCCATAGTGTTCAACCAAGAACCCCCAGCTAATCTCATATTTTTGGATGCCTGGATGTGTTATATCCTCGTGCTAATAGTAATCTATGATGGCATGCAGTCCCCATCGAGGATCTTATACCACCCGCTCTGCTCTGATCAAAATCTGTAGGATCCTGTAGATGTCCTCCAGTGTCACTATGGCCTCTCTTGTCAGCAAATGAAATGAACATGTCTCAAAGTGCCATCTCTCCACCAGTGTTGTCAAGAGACCCATGTTTTCCTAGAAAATGGGCATATAGGTCACATGAAATAGCCCTAGGTGCATCAATCTCCTCTACTCACCATGTCTTAGCTAATCCATGAATGTGTATGTCATTGGCTAAAACTCTCAAGTATATATGGGTGGTAATCACTTCTACACATAGAAATAATGGTTAGCACATCATTGAAAATCATCATTATCAGCTAACTAACCAAAAGTGCACATGTGAAATGAACCTAAACTAAGTCAACTCTAGCCACAGTCAGTTGCATCATTCTGCTCTTCACTTGTGTCACGAGAATCACATGCATCATTTCATCCCTCAGATGTGTCACACCACAACGATTGTGTCGTTTGGTCTCGTAGATTTGCCACTTTGCTGTGATTGCGTTGTTCCCCCAATTAGTTGCACCACTTTTGTTCACATGTTTCAAATCAACCTACTTTTGCATCTCATTTTGGCGATTACATTGCATGACCTAGCACATGTGTTGCAATCTGGAACTTTTGTTGCACAAGTATGCGATTGCGCTGCTTTAAACTTTAACATAGACTACCCCTAGAATTTGCATCATGACACATCAAATGCATGCAACATGAATATTCTTGCATGCTTTACGCATGTATATGCGTTGAACTACCAAATGACGCATTTGAAACCCTATCTTCGAGGCCCTGAAAAGCACGTAAAATGATAAAATTATAAAGTGGGTATCAGGTTCATACCGGTGGCTCTGCACCCTCTAGACATCAATATGTTTGTACTCAGTATCTACGATGATTGGCCTCTGGAATCGTTATCTTCACACAATTTCCTCTCACTCTAATCTTTGAATCTCCTAAAGGCAACAATGAAAATGAATTACCTTTTTACCCTCCTCAAGTCTATTTATAGGGTGAAAATTAGGGTTTCCTCTAGGGGTTATAATTGGATGCACTTTTTGGAATGTTTGACCACCCTTTTGACTGCCTTAAATTCATCAAAATTTAAAACAAACTATGCCATTGTTTATCTAGTCATCAAATTGACTTATCGAGACACTTTCCAAACTTTTTCGACACTTTCTCAAAATTCACAAATTTTCTCGAGTAGGCATAGCTACTCTGTACCTTCACTGGGGCATATCTTGAACTAAATTTTCTTTGTCACAATGTGATAAACTTAATTATGCAAAGAGGGGAAAAATATAGACACATATAAAATTGACCTAGGCCTACAAACTTTATTTTCTCCATATTTCTTCCCAACATAATTAAAATAAGTTTAATTATGTCCTCTAGTCCAAATTCAATTATTAATTAAATAATTATTAATTATTTAATTAATTTATATCTTTTATTCCTCCTGACTATTTAAATAAATAAATTACATTTATTTAATGTAAATACATCGTTAATTTCTTATGTCTATAATTAAATTAATTCCTAAATTTATTTAATTATTATTTGTCCACTATTTCCTCATGATTATTTAAATAAATAAAATTTATTTATTTATTTAAATACTTTATTAATTTCTTATGTTTTCTTATCATTAAATAAATTTCTATAATTTATTTAATTATTGTCCACCTTGACTTTTCTTCTAAATTTAAATAAAGTCATTATTTAAATTTCCCCACTTTCTATTTTCCCACCAAGTAAATAATTTGAAATAATTATTTACTATCACATCACCCCACCACTTTTGAATTAAATCAATTTTTAATTCAAAAGGTCAACTCAACCTCTTAAATCAAATAATTTTAAATTATTATTTGATTTTCTGGTACCTTTGTTTCTTGTGCCCAATATACCCTTGTCACATGCATTCTTGACCTTTGATTTGATTTTTCTAAAATCAAATCTCATCCCTTCATTTCAAAATTTTTCCTAACCCTAATTACTTCTCATCACATGCAATTTTGGCCTTTGATCTTAGGGCATTTCTTAACTAACAATCCTGGCCATTCATCCAAAATTGACTTTTTTATAAAAAAGCAATTTTGACCTTATTTGGACACCTCTTGACTTCATGATTTCATGCTTCAAAATTTAGGCTTGCATACTTCATACTTGCAATTTTTGAGTAGAAATCCTTCAATATTTGGTTAGGTCTTAGTCATAGGTCATAGTTGCTCCTTAAAATATGAGGGAAAATATCATTTTACAACAAATGGAGAGGGGCAATGAAGGTTAATCATGGAGGGCATGAAGGCTATTTGCTGAAATTCTTCCTTTCTTTATGTTATTTCCTCCTTTATGCTTCATTGTTTAGCTAGGGTTTATTTTATCCATTTTATTTTATGCTAACCTAGATTTTTACCCTAGTTATAGAAAAAATATGATTTGAGCTCTCTAAAGCATTTCTACATAAGACAAGCAAATAAAGGGGTAATACTAATTCTATGATCAAATTGTATTCCTATTAATTTTGTCTTTAACAAGCCAAGAAAATGTTGGTGTGAATGGGGTTATTTTCTAGCTATTTATTAGTGAGGACCTATTCACATTATTATAAGTTTACTTAGGAGTTAGGTTTCCTGGTTGTCATTTCTAGAAGTTATTTATAATGGAGCCGTGCCTCATTATTTACTTCTAGTTATCTAGGTATTTAATAATTCTCTCATGCATTTAATATTTGCATTGAGAATTTAATGTGTGTGTCCTAGTTTGTTAGGTCTTAGTTGTCTCATGTGATATGATTAAGACACTTGTCATGATCTTTTCTAATCTTTTCTCACTCCTTGCCTATATAAGCAAGGATTCATATGTAGATTTCATCAATCAATTCGAGCAACTCAGTTGACATACTTTTTAGTTATTTAAGTCTAATATATTATTGTAATATTGAGTATTTCATATTGGCATATCTTGCATCCATTGTTGCAATTTCATGTTCTTTCTTTTCTCTCTTATGGAAGGTTGTTGTTGGCTTTTGCAGATGACCCTAGAAGATTGACCATAACTCCAAGATTTTTACATGGAAACCCTATTAGGGGAAAAACCACGGTGGAGGTTAATCCATAATTTATACTCTGTTAAAAGTATGAAGAAAAAGGGAATGCACATGCATTCAAGAACACTCCCTAGAGCTCACTGCTCAAAAGAAGGAAGGCTCACTGCCTTAAAAAATGTTTGGATTACAACAAAAGGTTGAACTGAGAAAGTAGCATCTACAAATGTCTGGTATTAGTTTCGGTGAAGCTCATAGATCATATTTTGGACCTTTTGTTTGATTTTGCACTTTGATCTACTCTGCCTTAATTTGCTTCACAAAAATCCTCTTCTGCACAAACAAAATTCGCTCAAATGATCTTATGATATATCTTAGCTCTTATATAGTATCAGAGATCCAGAGTTGTAAAACCCCTTATCAGATCTGAGGGTGATTCAAGCTTGAGCTTTTTTAGGGTGCATATTGGATAAAAATGGAATATATATTTTTCCTTGTGTACTTTCAAAAAAGAAAATGATTTCTAGGTTTTGTTCAAAACCAAAAAATACCATATGGGTGTCTACTAGATTTTGCAGATAGTGAACAAATCTTGCAGAAACAATTGTCAAATAGCCCAGCATAGCTAGTTTCCCTGCAAGTGAAGTTTAATTTTTTCTTACCTAATTGCATGTTTTGGGTAAACGCACAAACCTATGTCACACTTTATAAAGGAATCGGCCAACAACAAAAAATATTCTAAACTTTGACCACATAAAAGTGGTCTTTATGTTTTGAATTTCAAAATGGTGTAAATTAATGATATGTAGAACTTTTGATGAAGTTTATTCCTATAAAAAAAATTTATTATTATTTTTTAAATTCATTTTGTTTTTCTCAAATTAGTGATAGATTTTGGAATGCTGAAAATTTCATAAAGGAGTGATTTCACAAGACATCACTTGATAAACAAATTGAAAAAAGCTTCATTTCTCCCTAATTTTTTTATCCAAATAGGTAACTTCAATATCTTGTGCATGGAAAAACAAATCAAATTTTAATGAATAATTTTCTCGTAATAACATTTTAAATTCAAACCTATCAAAATTTGATAGTTTTCACAGAACGTCAACTATTGTCAATATTTTAAATTATTTTCAAAAAAAAATTATACCCTTTTGAAGAAGACTCCCTCCTCTTGTGCCCCATATAAGTTTTTTTAAAAATTAATATGTTTTTTTTTTTTTTCAATTTCTAATCAACCTATTTTTAAATTTTAACAATCTACTTACATTATTTTATAAACAATATATATTAAAACTAAGCAAAATATTAAAACAATTATATATTTGGATTCACCACTCTGAGCTCTACAAAAGGGTATTTTTGGTTTTTGCATAAAATCATTGACTGGAGAAATACTATGTTGGGTGATCCCACAATACTGGTTTACAATTTTTGGCCAAACTAAACACTGAAATAATTTTTTCTAACTAAATCTTCACTTTCGGGCACCTATAGTGGCTAAACCGTGAGGAATTTGAAGATGATGCAAACTAGTGATTTGTGAGGAGTTGTGTCCCACTAGGTCTTCTCTTTTTCTTAGATTGTGAAAGATTTCATTATATTTGCACTTTTACATAGGTACCTAACATGGCATCATAGTCAAGAACTATCCTTGCATCTTTGTGTCATTTGCATAATAACTACACTCCCTAAGTTTCACTTATGTGGGTTTGTTGGTGTGAATGGGGCTATTTCCTAACTAGTTATTAGTGAGGACCTATTCACATTATTATAAGTTTACTTAGAATTAAAGCTTCCTAGTTATCATTCCTGGAAGTTAGTTATAATGGGGTCACGTCTCATTATTTACTTTTAGTTATATCTAGAAATTTAATAATTCTCCCATGCATTTAATATTTGCAGCATTGAGAATTTAATGTGTGTCCTAGGTTGTTAGGACTTAGTTGTCTCATGTGATAGGATTAAGACACTTTTCATGATATCATCTAATCCTATCCCACTCCTTTCCTATATAAGCAAGGCTTCATATGTACATTTTATTGATCAATCCAAGCAACTTAGCTAAGATATTTTCAGTTGTGTAAGTCCAATATATTGTTTCAATCTTGAGTATTGCATATTGACATATCTTGCATCCATTGTTGCAATTTCATGTTCTTTCTTTTCTCTCCTGTGGAAGGTTGTTGTTGGCTTTTGCAAATGATCTTGGAGGCTTGAGTCCTTGAGTGACTTGAACATTGTTCTATGAGCTATATCTTAGCTCCTTCAACAAATCTACCAAAATTTGAAAGACATGAGGAACCCCAAAATAGCTTGGAAAGCTAATTTTCAAGTTCTTCCCTTGCAATGAGAGTGCCATATCCCCCTTTGGAAATGTAATGATGAGAAGATGACATGATTTCATCCTATTTATAATACAAGATAATAGTCCTTTTAGAAATTTCCTTCTTCAAAGAGAACTTCATATTGCTAAGAACCAACGGAAAATTGAATGATCTCCATTTAACTTGATAAGGGGAGGAAGCACCAATAGACATGTAATTACTTACTTTGAAGCCCCAAATCTGTTTGAATTTTTTTTAGTTTATAACCAATTTCCCAAAGAATGAAGTGGCATATGACCATTCCAAGCATCATCCTAAAAGAAATATTTTTCCCCATTGTGCATCACTCATGCTAATTTTGGAAGAAGAACATCTCTACAAGAAGGTTCATGAAATTCCACCTTTTAGAACCTAAAGGAAAATTTGTAAGAGTAAAAATTCTTTCCCTATCCATATTATCTAGATACTTTCTCTTTAGCAATTTGCAGGTCATCTACCTGAGGGGTTAGCATAGATTCTCCAAATCAATTTTGTTCCAAGAGCACTATTTTGCATATTCAAGTTCCTAATTCCAGCACGTCCCAAATCTTTTGGATAACAAACCTTGTCCCAAGCTATCAAAGATATTTCTCTTTTCCATGAAGGTTATCTACCCATAGAAAGGATTTTAAAACCATTAGAGATCTGTAATTGCATCCTTGGGCATGCAAAGTAATGACATTAAATAAATTGGTATTGCACTTAACACTCAATTTATCATTATTAATTTTCTAGATAAAGTGAACCATTTGAATTTCCACGTGAGGATTCTTGAGGAGATAGTGGAAATGACTTTTTTGCACAATTTATGTTTCTCCTTAATTGAATAGAAGGGTAATCCTAAGTACTATCAAGGGAAATTTTTTAATGAAAAACTATAGAAATTAGTTAATCTTTATTGTACCAGAGGAGGCACATTTAGAAAAAATATTTTAAACTTGTCTTTGTTAATTAGCTAATCTGAGGAGGAAGAGTAATCTACAAGAAGTTTTTGAGTGACAACTATTGTTGGAAATGTTTTCATTGATGCCAAACGTGCATACAAATTATCATTGATGTCAAAAAAAAATAAGAATAGTTCATTATGCCTCCTCATTGAAGAGAAATGATGAAACTTTAAGACCTACTTAAGAGATATGTATATGTTTAAATTAAAGATTTAAACAATATAAAATATTATGAGAAATGTGTTTCAAAGAGTAAAATGAAGATAAATAAATATGGGTTGCCTAAGTATGAAATTCATATTTAATCATTTACTATTCAATTAAAGTAGCGACTGCCTTTAGACAACAATGCACAATGAACAACAATTAATATTTAATAAGACAAATTATGATTGTTTAAGGACAATAATTACTTTAAATGGAGATAGATGAAAATTTATGTAGGTATTGTATATGTTGCATTTAACTGAAATAGATATTATTGAATGCTAGTTTCATTATGTTGTATGATTATTCAAATAAAGTAAATCTTGATCTTCAACTGCTTTCAATGCTTTTTATAGTATTTATCAAGCAATTTATTTTTGACAGGTATTTTCCCCTTTTACTTTATCTGCACAATGCTTCAATGGTTAGGGTTAGGGTGAGGATTATGATTTGAGATAGAATAAGGGTTATTGTTAGTATTAGGGTTTGAATTAGAGTTCATTTTAAAGTAAGGGTTAGGGTTAGTATTAGATATAAAATTAGGTTTAGGGTTACAATTATGGTTATGGTTAGAGTTATAGTTAGGGTTAAGGTTAGAGTTAGAGTTTGGATTAGGATTAGGGATGAGATTAAGGTTGGGGTTAAGATTAGGGTAAGTTTAGAGATAGAATTAGGGTTAGGGTTAGGGATATATTTATGATTAGGTTTAGGTTTAGGGTTAGGGTGAAGGTTATGGTTATAGTTAGAGATAAAATTAGGGTTAAATTTAAAGTTAGGGATATGATTAAGGTTAAGTTTGTGTTTAGGGTTAAGTTTAAGGTTAGGCTTAAGGTTATAGTTTAACATAGAATTATGGTTATAGTTTGAACTAAAAATAATGTATAAAAATGAAAATCTTAAAGATCCGCAGTTATTAATTGTACTAATTACGATCATCATTATGTCATGATTTATGACCTCTATCTTTCATATATAATGCTTTCATCTCCATTCGAAGGCTATAACTATTTATGTTCTTAGAGAGTTTGAAATTGATTACAAATCATACTAAAAACACATTTTCGATTGTGACAAACAAAATATTCTAGATCCTATGATTTTCCATGTATAAGCAAGATTTAAGAGATTGCTCACTTCAAGACACTTATTTTATTATTATTAAGTGTTAAATAGAAAATTAAAGCTTCATACCCACTCTACTTACATATGTGTGGATCTACACAAATTGTATATCTTCCAAGACTCTAATTATACTAAAGAAAAACACATATATTTAACATCTAATTCACTTACAAACTATAAATATTTATAATATTACACGTTTTAACATGCACATTACAATTTAAAAGCATCTATTAATTAATAATCTTAAATAAATCATAATAAAATATTTTTCATTATAAATTTCAAATCTAAAACACATTTTTCTTCTTATTCTAATTATAAAAATTGAAATATAAATTCAAAGGAACCAATTCATATTTAAAACCTAAAACATTGCATGCTTCTTATTTATAATTATAAAAAATGAAGTATAAATTCAAACAAACCAACTCATATTTAAAACATAAAACACTGCACACCATACAAAATCAATGGTCTCTGACATCAGGCGTGGAAGAGGCTGGGTTATATTTTCATCATTGGAAAATAAAACTTTAGTTCCATGTTGATAAAGTACATTTGTTGTCCATTTCAGTTATCTTACATGGAAATTTCAAATCACTCCCAATTTTTTACAGCAGCTTACTTGACAAGTCCCCTGCTTACAACTAAGGTTTTAGGGTCACATGATCAAATATGATGGCACATCAACATGCTTTTTGTCAAGATGTCCAAAATGGCCCAAGAAAAAATTGAGACCAATACTTGTGCATTCACAACATGTTTTATTGAGCACTGATGTAGAATCACATGATTGGTTGCTTTTTTTTATCAAAGGAATACATTTTGTTTAATTATGGGTAGTCATCATCAACACTAACAAATTTAAAGTCACAACTATTGGTCCAATATTGATAAAAATATTGGACATTATATAAACTACTATCACAACTATTGAAACATGCTCAGGTATTGGGTCCTCTCCCCTAGTGAATCATAAATATGGATAGAATTATATTTTTTATTCCTACATTACAATTTAAGTCTATGTTCCATATCATTTTCACACTAAAAGGCATGGTAGCATGACCAGTGTTATGCAACCATTAGACTGCACATTTGACTGTATTTATTAATTTTGTTAAAAATCAGACTGCACATTTTGACCTTCTTTATTTTCAGTTAATTAATAATTACAGTCAAATGTACAGTCTGATGGTTGGGTAGACATTGTCAGAAGCACAGACTTGGTGTAAACAAAAACTCTAGATGTGAAATTTGACATGTAGTTGATGGTTGAAGGCATGAAGATCGCTAGACGTGGATGGTAGGAAGACATGGATGGCCTTGTTGAATGGTAGTGAAAGAGTAACCGACAATAGTGAAAGACTCACCTATTCTACTAGCGGAGAGTGCAGTAATTCATATTTCAAGAGCAACGTACATTTTTCTGTGATTAGTCTTTGAACTCATTAACATTTCTATTATGCAGGTTGATTTTCATGGCAACCATTTGATTATGAAAGGTGTGGCATTTGGGAGAGGCAAACCAATCAGCATGTGGTGTCATGCAATCCATACCCAATGATTAGCAAGATGTTGTGGATCATTTTTGTGTTGTGTGAGGAGGAATTTGAATCCTACAAAGGCAGTCAATTCCATGTAAGCCCTCGATAAAATGACAAAAATGGGTGAAATGGGAAGTTTTTGGAAAATGTGCAACTCATCCTTATCTTGATTGACGGACTGCATAACAAAGTTTGTGCTGGTAATAATTGTTGGGCACCTCCTAGACATATATTGAATGCCCTTTGTAGTCATGTTCTTTCAAAAAAATAATAAAAAAAGTTATGCATTATCAATAGGCAGAGTTCCTGGTGATTTTGTAGGCACCATAAGGATGCTTCTATTTCAGTTTCAAATATTGTCTATGTTTATGGTCATATGTTGTGTCTTGTATGTTGACCGACTACATCTATGACTTTACAAAATTATTACTGATTATAATTTATTTCTTTTAAGTTAGTCAAAAATGGGAGGAAATTGAGTAAGTTCTTGTAGTTGTATCCCTCTACATCTCTCATAAATATCCCTCCCATTTCAAATTATCCACTCCAACCCATACCTTGTGTAGTGGTTCAATCTCATATGTCATTAATTATCTTCTTGTTTTTCATTTTTGTAACTTCCCTAGTGTAGTCTTTGGAATACACCAGGCCTCTTGAACCAACTCAAAAAATCCAACAACCACTTTATGCTCCTACTCAATACATATATATATGTTTTCACAAATTATCTTTATCCTCTCTTCATCTTATGTTGTGATATATTCCTGCTAAAAATTTTGTTGTTTAGTGAACACTACAATCATATTTCCATTAGATCTAGCTATGTTTGCTTCAAAGTAAACATACAACCTCCTCACAAGCTTTGAGTGCAGCTCATGAAGGCAGTTGTTTCAAGATAGAGAGAATGCACCTAATGATCTCTTGCTCTTTAGCTATACATAGAAAGCACAACTGATGAATTTTTATAACATTACTATATAGTTCCCACTATAAAAGTAACAATAACAAAGAGAAAAACCATACAAAAAATCACAAAACCTTTAGAAAGCATAAATGAAATGGACAACAAATGTACTCTATCAACATGGAACTAAATTTTTATTTTCTAATGACGAAAATATAACCCAACCTCTTCCACGCCTGATGTTAGAGACCATTGATTTTGTATGGTGTGCAGTGTTTTAGGTTTTAAATCTTAGTTGGTTCGTTTGAATTTATACTTTGATTTTTATAATTAGAAATAAGAAGCGTGCAATGGTTTAGGTTTCAAATATGAATTTGTTCCTTTGAATTTATATTTATATTTTTATAATTAGAAATAAGAAGGAAAATGTGTTTTAGATTTGAAATTTATAATGAAAAATATTTTATTATGATTTATATAAGATTATTAATTAATAATTGTTTTTAAATTGTAATGTGTGTGTTAAAACGTATAGTATAAATATTTATAGATTGTAAGTGAATTAGTTGTTAAATATATGTGTTTTTCTTTAGTATAATTAGAGTCTTGCAAAATATACAATTTGTGTAGATCCAAACATATGTAAATTATGAGTAGAGTAGGTATGAAACTTTACTTTTCTATCTAACACTTTAGAATAAGAAAATAAGTGTCTTGAAGTGAGCAATCTCTTCAATCTTGCTTATACATGGAAAATCCTAGGATCTAATCTTCTGTTTGTCACAATCAAAAATGTGTTTTTAGTATGATTTGTATTCAATTTCAAACTCTCCAAGAATATAAATAGTTATATCCTTTGAATGGAGATGAAAGCATTATATTTGAAAGATAGCAGTCATAAATCATGACATAATGATGATTGTAATTAGTACAATTAATAACTGTGGATCTTTAAGATTGTCATTTATACTTTATTTTCAGCTCGAATTATAACCCTAATTCTATGTTAAACTATAACCCTAACCCTATCCTTAAAACTAAATCTAAACACAAACTTAACCTTAATCATAACCCTAACTTTAAATATAACCCTAATTCTATCTCTAACTATAACCCTAACCCTCACCCTAACCCTAAACCTAAACCTAATCATAACTATATCCCTAACCCTAACCCTAATTATATCTCTAAACTTACCCTAACCTTAACCCTAACCCTAATCTTATCCCTAATCCTAATCCAAACCCTAACTCTAACCTCAAACCTAACTATAATCTTAACCCTAATTTTATATCTAATTGTAACCCTAACTATAACTCTAACCATAACCATAATCATAATTGTAACCCTAACGTTAATTTTATCTCTAACACTAACCCTAACCCTTAATTTAAAACTAACTCTAATTCAAACCCTAATACTAACAATAACCTTTATTCTATCTCAAATAATAATCATCACCCTAACCCTAACCATTGAAGCATTGTGTAGATAAAGGAAAAGGAGAAAATACCTGTCAAAAATAAATTTCTTGATAAAGACTGTGAAAAGCATTCAAAACGGTTGAAGATCAAGATTTACTTTATTTGACTAATCATACAACATAATGAAACTAGCATTCAATAATATATGTTTCAGTTAAATGCAACATATACAATACCCACATAGTTTGTCATCTATCTCTATTTAAAGTAATTGTTGTCCTTAAACAATCATAATTTGTCTTATTAAATATTAATTGTTGTTCATTATGCATTTTTTTCCAAAGGCAATCGCTACTTTAATTGAATAGTAAATATTTAAATATGAATTTCATACTTAGGTAGCCCATATTTATTTATCTTCATTTTACTCTTTGAATCGTCTTTCTCATAATATTTTATATTGTTTAAATATTTAATTTAAACATATACACATCTCTTAATTAGGTCTTAAAGTTTCATCATTTCTCTTCAATAAGGGGGCATAATGAACTATTCTTATTTTGCTTTGACATTAATGATAATATTTGTATGCACCTTTGGCATTCAAAAACTTCTTGCAGATTACTCTTCCTCCTCAGGTTAGTTGATTAACAAAGACAAGTCTAAAATATTTTTTCTAAATGTGCCTCCTCTGGTACAATAAGGATTAACTAATTTCTATGGTTTCTCATCCAAATTTTTCCCTTGAAAGTGTTAGTTTTAGGATCAGAAATGCAATAAGCAGAAAACTCAACACATAATACAATGAACACAACACGATACCCTAGTAAAACCCTCCTACTCGAGGGAGAAAAACCCAACAAGAAATGACCTCTTATATATATATCAAATGAATAAGAGAAAAAAATTTCTTACAACTCATGCCTCATACAAGGTTAAATCTCAAACAATAAATAGTAGCATCTCTCCTTGATGCAAAGACACAAATGAATATATTTCTTCTTAAAGTCTGATCCGCTGCTAAGAGATGCTAATCTGCTACTGAAGGGTGAACTTCTGCTCTTTAGAAATGTGATTTGAAGAGAGAGTGAATTGATGATCAAATGAATAATCTTCACCTTGTATATATACAAATTGGGGTGACCTCTTCTTTGGGTCAGCCTCTAGAGAAAATAGAAAAATATAAAATATAATTAGTGATACAAGGTCGACGTGCCTTGGAGATTAATTATCTTTATTTTTACTTAGGATAAAATATCTCCCTAAGCTACAAACACTAACAACAAGTACTTAGGATTACCCTTCTATTCTAGTACTTGGAGAAACATAAATTGTGCCAAAAATTCATTTCCACTATCTCCTCAAGAATCCTCACGTGAAAATTCAAATGGTTCACTTTATCTAGAAAATTAGCAATGATAAATTGAGTATGAATTGCAATACCAATTTATTTAATGTCATTCCTTTGCATGCCCAAAGCTACAATGAAATATCTCTAAATGGTTTTAAAATCCTTTCTATGGGTAGATAACCTTCATGGAAAGGAGAAAATATCTTTGGTAGCTTGGGACAAGGTTTGTTATCCAAAGGATTTGGGAGGTGTTGGAATCAAGAACTAGAATATGCAAAATAACGCTCTTGGAATAAAATTGATTTGGAGAATCTATGCTAACCCCTTAGCTAGATGACCTACAAACTGTTGAAGAGAAAGTATTTGGATAATATGGATAGCGAAATATTTTTTACTCTTAGAGATTTTCTTTTAGGTTCTAAAATGTGGAATTTCACGAACCTTCTTGTAGGGATGCTCTTCCAAAATTAGCATGAGTGATTCACAATGGGGAAAAATATTTCTTTTAGGATGATGCTTGGAATGGTCATATGACACTTCATTCTTTGGGAAATTGGTCAAGTAAACTATAAAAAAAAAAAAGATTTGGGGCTCCAAAGTAAGTAATTACATGTATGTTGATGCTTCCTCCCCTTATCAAGTTAAATGGAGGTCATTCAATTTTCTGTTGGTTCGTAGCACTATGAAGTTTTCTTTCAAGAAGGAAATTTATAAAAGGACTATTATCTTCTTTGATAAATAGGATAAAATCATGTCATCTTCTCATCATTACATTACCAAAGGGGGATACAATAGTCTCATTGCAAAGGAAGAACTTGAAAACTAGCCTTCCAAGCTATTTTGGGGTTCCTCGTGTCTTTCAAATGCTGGTAGATCTGTTGTAGGAGTTGAGATATAGCTCATAGAACAATGTTAGAGTCACTCAAGGACTCAAGCCTCCAAGATCATCTGCAAAAGACAACAACCTTCCACAAGAGAGAAAAGAAAGAACATGAAATTGAAACAATGGATGCAAGATATGTCAATATGCAATACTCAATATTGCAATAATATATTGGACTTACACAACTGAAAATATCTCAGCTAAGTTGCTTGGATTGATTAATAAAATGTGCATATGAAGCCTTTCTTATATAGGAAAGGAGTGAGATAGGATTAGACAAGATCATGACAAGTGTCTTAATCCTATCACATGAGACAACTAAGTCCTAACAACCTAGGACACACACATTAAATTCTCAGTGCTGCAAATATTAAATGTATGGGAGAATTATTAAATTTCTAGATATAACTAAAAGTAAATAATGAAACATGACCCCATTATAACTAACTTCCAAAAATGACAACTAGGAAACTTAACTCCTAAGTAAACTTATAATAATGTGAATAGGTCCTCACTAATAACTAGTTAGGAAATAACCCCATTCACATGAACACCCTCATATAAGTGAAACTTAGGGACTACAGTTATTATGCAAATGACACAAAGATGCAAGGATGGGTCCCAACTACAATGCCATGTTAGGTACCCATGTACAAGTGCAAATATAATGATTTTTTTCACAATTAGAGAAAAGGAGAAGACCTAGTGGGACAAAAATCCTCCCCAAAAGAGAGATGAAAGAAGAAGAGACCATTTAGCACCCCTCAATGAAATGATCCATCACAAATCCAATCAATCTCCATCCACACAAATGATGATAAGAGAGACCATTTTGCTAGTTGACAATGCAGACACAACCCTTCAAATTTAATTTTTGAAAAAATTGTTCAATGCATACAAAACATAATGGATACCCAGATAATGTTTTGATGCTACCAACAAAACCTAGAAAGCATTTTTGAATCCAAAAACCAAAAGGGTAAAATCACAATAGTGTGTCACACTTTCAACCAAATAAATAGTTCCAAGCAAACAATTTCTAGCTGGAAGATATTTGGTCGAGTGGCTTTCAGCCAAAACCATGTGGCACCGACATGGTAGGTACCTTTTTAGTTGAAGAGGTTCCAACAGAAAGCCACTCAGTCGAATACATTTGGCCAAATACATGAAAAATAGTGAGTGTATCTTGTATTTATAGCTTGGAAATATCAAGCATTTTTTGGTCGAGTATGTTTCGACCGAAACATGCTCAACCAAAACATACTCAACCGAGCATGTCTAGTTGGCATCCTACTTGGTAGCCAACTGACCTTTTTTCAGATTTTTCTAAAACATTCAAATTTTGTAGAGTATTTATCCAATCAGAATGATTTTTCTACAAAAAAATAAAAATACCCTTTTATAGAGCTCAAAGTGGTGAATCCAAATATATAATTTTTTCAATATTTTGATTAGTTTTAATATATTTTGTTTTTAAAATAATGCAAGTAGGTTGTTAAAATTAAAAAAGAGACTGATTAGAAATTAAAAAAAAAATAGTAAAGCATATTATTTTTTTTTTAAACTTATATGGGGCACAAGAGGAGAGAGTCTTCTTTAAAAGAGTATAATTTTTTTTTTGAAAATAATTAAAAAAATTGGCAATAGTTGATGTCCCATAAAAACTATCAAATTCTGATAGGTTTTACTTTAAAATGTTATCACGACAAAATTATACATAAAATTTTTATTTTTTTTCCATGCACAAGATATTGAAGTTACCTATTTGGAGAAAAAAAAATTAGGAGGAAATGGAGTTTTTTTCAATTTGTTTCTTAACGTCCTGTGAAGTCACTCTTTTTTGAAATTTTCAACATTCCAAAATCTGTCTTTAAATTGAGAAAAACATATAATGAAATTAAAAAAAAAAAATTATAGGAATTATAAACTTCATCAAAAGTTTTACATTTCATAAGTTTACGCCATTTTGAAATTCAAAACATAAAGATCACTTTTATGTGGTCAAAGTTTAGAATTTTTTTTGTTGTTGGTTGACTCCTTTATAAAGTGTGACACGGGTTTATACTTTTACCTAGAACATGCAATTAGGTTAAAAAAAAAGTAAACTTCACTTGCAGGAAAAATAGCTACACTGGGCTATTGGACAATTGTTTTTGCAAGATTTGTTCACTATCTGCAAAATATAGTAAACACACGGATGATATTTTGTGGTTTTGAAAAAAACCTAGAAATCATTTTCTTTTTTGAAAGTACATGAGGCAAAATATATATTCCATTTTTATCCAATATGCACCCTACAAAAGCTCAAGCTTGAATCACCCTCATATCTGAGAAGGGGTTTTGCAACTCTAGATCTCTGATACTATGTAAGAGCTAAGATATAGCTCATAGAACAATGTCAGGGTCACTCAAGGACTCAAGCCTACAAGATCATCTGCAAAAGCCAACCTTCCACAAGAGAGAAAAGAAAGAACATGAAATTGCAACAATGGATGCAAGATATGCCAATATGCAATACTCAATATTACAATAATATATTAGACTTACATAACTAAAAAATATCTCAATTGAGTTGCTTGGATTGATTGATGAAATGTACATATGAAGCCTTGCTTATATAGTTAAGGAGTGAGACAGGATTAGACAAGACCATGACAAGTGTCTTAATCCTATCACATGAGACAACTAATTCCTAAAAACCTACAACACACACATTAAATTCTCAATGCAAATATTAAATGCATGAGAGAATTATTAAATACCTAGATAACTAAAAGTAAATAATGAGGCATGGCTCCATTATAACTAGCTTCTAGAAATGACAACCAAGAAACCTAACTCCTAAGTGAACTTATAATAATATGAATAAGTCCTCACTAATAAATAGTTAGGAAATAACCCCATTCACACCAACATTTTCTTGGCTTGTTAAAGACAAAAATTTTAATAGGAATACAACTTGATAGAATTAGTATTACCTCTTTATTTGCTCAAATGTCTTATGCAAAAAAAAATTAGAGAGCTCAAATCATATTTTTTCTATAACTAAGGTAAAAATATAGGTTAGCATAAAATAAAATGCATAAAAGAAACCCTAGCTAAACAATGAAGCACAAAGGAGGAAAATAACATAAAGAAAAGAAGAATTTCACCAAAAAAACTTCATGCCCTCAATGATTAACCTCAATTGCCCCTCTCCATTTGTTGTAAAATGATGTTTGACCTCATATTTTAAGGAGCAACTATGACCTATGACTAATACCTAAGCAAATATTGAAGGATTTCTACTCAACAATTACAAGTATGAAGTATGCAAGGCTAAAGTCTGAAGCATGAAATCATGAAGTCAAGAGGTGTACAAATGAGGTTAAAATTGTCATTTTATAGAAAAGTCAATTTTGGATGAATGGTCAGGATTGTTAATTGAAAAATTCCCTAAGATCAAAGGTTGAAATTGCATGCAACAAGTAGTAATTAGGGTTAGGGAAAAGTTTGAAATGAAGGGTTGAGATTTGATTTTATTGGGCACGGAAAATGAAGCTACTAGAAATCAAATAATAATTAAAAATTATTTGATTTAAGTGGGTGAGTTGACCTTTTGAATTAAAAATTAATTTAATTTAAAAGGGGTGGAGTCATGGGACAGTAAATAATTATTTCAAATTATTTACTTGTGTTAGTGTAATTAATATTTAATTACACTTGCATAAATTAACTTAGGTAATATTTTAATTCCTAGGTTTATTATTCTCATCCTTATCTTTTTGAGCTATCTTGTTGCTCAAGATAAGATTAGGGTTATGCATACTTTGCTTTTATAAAGCAAATCATCTCATGTAATTATGAATTCCTAAATAATAATATTTTGCACATCTTTTTGCAAAGCTTTATTTTTTTATTTTCTCTTTTGTGGAAGGCTTTTATGGTTTGCATGTCTAATCTTGGTTTCTAAAATGATATCAAAGCCTTTGATTTGCAACCCCTTCTCAGATTTATGGAGAGATTCAGTGCAGAGTAGTTCAGGATTCCTTGAGGGTTTCATACCTTCAGATTGTCTCTCTATTTGGATGCTCTTGCATGGTCACTTTTGACACACGCTGGAGGAAATTTGAGCTCATTTTCGAGTTCAAGGCTATCAAAAAAGTCAAGATCGACTTTTGTTTTGCCTAAATCTGACATTTTATGCCAGAGTTATGAGGGTTTGAAGATTTGTCAAATCTAGGAGTTGTGAAGCTTCTGGTGCATTTTCAGACAGATCGGACCTCACCATCAGATCCAGAGCATCCGAGAGATGAAAATTGACATATAACTCGACCTATTTTGGCATTGGGAGCTTCTGAGGCAAAAAAAATTGTTCCAGAAGCCGTACGGTCTGTGTACAGCCCCTGTGCACACATTTCAAAATAAAATCAAGTTTTTTTCCAATTATTTTTTCCTGCAAAAAAATCAAAATTTTCATATTTTTTTTTAAATCAAATCAAAAAATGAAATCAAAAAGGTTTTTGATTGTTTTTTGAAAAAAAATGGCAAAAGAAATCAAAAAGGGAGCATTGATTGCTCTGCATAGGGGTTTGTACCCTGCATAGGCAAACTATACATGTTGTTGGCCTTTGGACAGGGCATGCCCCACAATCCATTGGCCGCATTCTCCCCACTGTCGGCTCCCTCTGCAACTCCGGCGGGGTCATCAAAATCCGGTGTCCTTTGAAGATCACCGACGGTGTTGTATACATAGCCAACCCACAAGAAAACCGGCGAAAAAAAAATAGCAACGAATTTTTTTGATTTTGATAGAATATACTCTGGGGATTCCAGCCAAAGTATCTGAAATATTCTAGCAGATAATTTTTTCCAGCAACCAATAATTTTTTCCAGCAAGGGATAGATTTTTTTCTAAATTGTCATGACGACCATCAATTTTTTTTCCGACAAGGGGCACTTTTTTATTGCGACAGCCTCCAGGCCATCAAATTTAAGCTCGTGAACTGATGACGTCATCATATGGCTAACTCTCTATGCCCCCTCCTAACCCCAGTTTTCCTTCAAGGAGCAGGATTTTTTCTTTTTGGCGTAACTTGGGCATGTACGGTATCGAAATCAGGCAAACAAGATATTGTTAGAAAACTGGTTCCGATTACTATTTTATGGTGTAGTTTATTTTTCAGTATTTTTATGTTTAGCTACATTTATTTCTATTTGAAGTTAGATGTTCATTTATGGCTTCTGAGCTCATAACTTTTTGCCACAATCTCTGATTTTTTCCATCTTTGTGGTGTTGGAAAGGTATTGAGGAGCTCTACATTTTTGTCCATGCACTTTTTTGTATCTACCCCAGGGTTGATCATTATTCCAGATTTGTCTTGATGGGTGTTTTAGAGATTACTTGGATGTTTTGGCAGTTGGAAGGGTGAAACTTGAATATTTGCACTTCATTTTAGTACCACATCATCTTATTTTTTGTTTATGCATATTTAGCATTCTCTCCTTTTGCAATCATTGGGTTATTGTAATAAATGAACTGAGATAAAGTTTCATCAGGGGGGTTTCTTGCATAATAATTTGATTAGAGTGTGCATCCACTTTAATCTTCATCCTGTTTTGATGACAACTCGCATGGGTTATATCTGGTTTCCTAGTTTCTTTTGGCCTCATTTTTTGCTCTAGCTTGACACATATCAGATTCACATTGGTTCACACTTTAGATTGGGAGTTTATGGTTATTGATCCACATTGGTTCAGATCCTTCTCAGTTTGAGGGCCATGTTTTTATGGTACTTTTTCCCATGCAAGAGTTTTAGTCACAGTTTGGCATTGGCATCGAAATACATGGTTTCCAGATTTTGTCATCATTTCATCTACTGTTGCTTCATAGATTCTAGGGTTGTTCCAGTTTGTGAGTTTTCCAGTGTTCTGTGGCATTGGGTCTGTTGTCGCATTATTATGATTTTGTTTTGGTTTCTTGTAGCAAGAAGTATCTTTCATTGCTTATCAGATTGTGGTTCCAGTGTTACTCCATAGTGCTCTTCCAGTTCTTCTTTGCAGCAGTCATCTCATTGTAGGGGGTTTTGTCCCACTAGGTTTTCCTTCTCTACCTAATTATTGCATTTGTACATAGGTACTTGATCACTGGGCCTTGTTGTCGGGACCCATTCATCATTTCTTGCATTCATCTTAGTTTTAGGTGCATGCTTTATTAGTCTCCCTAAGTTGCACTTATGGGGGGCATTAGTATAATTAATATTTAATTACACTTGCATAACTTTACTTAGGTAATATTTTAATTCCTAGGTTTATTATTCTCATCCTTATCTTGTTGAGCTATCATGTTGCTCAAGATAAGATTAGGGTTAGACATACTTTTCTTTTATAAAGAAAATCATCTCATGTAATTATGAATTTCTGAATAATAATATTTTGCACATCTTTTTGCAAAGCTTTGTTTTTTCTGATTTTCTCTTCTATGGAAGGCTTTTCTGATTTGCATGTCTGATCTTGGTTTCTGACAACTTGGTGGGAAAATAGAAAAGTGGGGAAATTTAAATAAATGACTTTATTTAAATTTAGAAGAAAAGTTAAAGTGGACAATAATTAAATATATCATAATAATTTATTTAATTATAAGACATAAGGAATTAATGACATATTTAAATAAATCAATCAATTTTATTTATTTAAATAATCAAGAGGAAATAGTGGACAAATAATAATTAAATAAATTGAGGAATTTATTTGATTATAGAGAGACATAAGAAATTAGTGATGTATTTAAATAAAATAAATGTAATTTATTTATTTAAATAGTTAGAAGGAATAAAAGATATGAATTAATTAAATAATTGAGAATTATTTAATTAATAGTTGAATTTGGACTAGAGGACATAATTAAGTATTTTAATTATGTTGGGAAGAAATATGGAGAAAAATAAAAGTTTGTAGGCCTAGGTCAATTTTATGTGTCTAAATTTTGCACCTCTGTCATAATGCATTTTATCGCATTGTGACAAAGAAAATTTAGTTCAAGATGTCTTAGCGAAGGTGCCGAGTATCTATGCCCCCTCAGGAAAATTTGTGAATTTTGACAAAGTGTCAAAAAAATGTGGAAAGTGTCCTGATAAGTCAATTTGATGACTAGAAAAACAATGGTACAATCTATTTTGAATTATGATGAGTTTAAGGTAGTCAAAAGGGTGGTCAAACATGCCAAAAAGTGCATCTAGTTATAACCCCTAGAGGAAACCCTATTTTTCACCTTATAAATAGGCTTGAGGAGGGTAAAAAGGTAATTCATTTTCACTATTTCCTTTAGGAGATTTAGAGCTCAGAGCGAGAGGACATTGCACGAAGATGATGATTCTGAAAGTCGATCATCATAGATACCGAGTATGAGAGTGTGGAGCCACTGGTATGTACCCTATACCCACTTTGTAATTTTATCATTTTACGTGCTTTTTAGGGCCTCAAAGTTAGGGTTTTAGATGCATCATTTGGTAGTTCGACGCATCTATGTTTGTAAAGCATGCAAACATGTTTGCTTTGTGTGCATTTGATGTGTCATGATGCAAATTCCAAGGGTAGTCTAAGTTAAAGTTTAAAGCAACACAATCGCGTACTTGTGCAACACAAGTGCTAGTTTGCAATACATGTGCTAGGTCATGCAATGTAGTCACCAAAATGAGATGCAAAAGCGGGTTGATTCAACGCATGTGAACAAAATTGGCACAACTAATTGGGGGAAAAATGCAATTGCAACAAAGTGGCGTATCTGCAAGACCAAATGACGCAATCATTGTGGCACGACGCAACTAAGGGATGAAACGATGCATGTGATTTTTATGATTCAAGTGAAGAGCGGAACGACACAATTGACTGTGGCCAAAGTTGACTTAGTTTAAGCTCAATTCTCGTGTGCACTTATGACTAGTTAGCTGATAATGATGATTTTCAATGATGTGCTAACCATCATTTTTGTGTGCAAAAATGATTACCGCCCATATATACTTGAGAGTTTCGACCGGCGACATATGCATTCAGGGATTAGCTGAGATAGGGTGAGTAGAGGTGATTGATGCGCCTAGGGCTATTTCACATGACCTATATGCCCATTTTCTAGAAAAACAAGGGTCTCTTGGCAACGCTAGCAGAGAGATGGCACTCTGAGACATGTTCATTTCATTTGCTGACAGGAGAGGCCACAGTGACATTAGAGGACATCTACAGGATCCTATGGATCCTGATCAAAGGAGAACGAGTGGTATACGATCATCAACGAGGACTGTAGACCATCACAGATTACTATGAGAATGAGGATGTAGCACAACTGGGCATCCACGGATATGAGATTAGCTAGGAGTTCCTAGCTTAGCACTCTGGATGATGGAATTGTATGTTGTGCACCTTGATAGTCGGGGTACTGATACTGGATTGTCGCGATCATGGTTTCTTGATAGGATAGGGAGATGTTTTGATCAGGATGAGGTAGGACAAGATAGTGTTTGCTTGGGGGTTGTGCCTACTTGAGATGTTATATCATCAGCTACATGATGTTGCATATAGGGATTCTACCACCGGTATCAGTTATTGGACCACACTCTTGATGATATGGGCATGGGAGCATATTATAGTATTTTGACCGCTAGTACAGAGGAAGTTAACCAAGGGGATGCCATACGTGTATCTTTATGGAGGTTTAGTGACATAGACACAAGTGGGAGATACATTGTACTTGTGCCATGCTATAAATACCTTGGTAGGGTTTGTGTGGAGGTCGTACAAGGACTGCAGACAATGGCTAAGAGAGGAGGAGCATTCATTCTTTTGCCAACAATTCAGATATCTCATTGGGTAGACAGTGTAGTTTTAGTTGGTTATAGAGATGTACCTGCCCCATAGAGTACTGAGACAATTTAGAGAGCAATAGGATGTACCCGTGGGCACTGCAAAGTATGGATGGTCATCTTGAGAGATAGTTTGGGGACTACCTATATTAGTGACAGTGGCTAAGCAACAAATTGATGGTTTGATAGGATAGTAATGGGGATGGAGCGAGGGACTAGCAGATGTAAGGACCACCTCAGATTATGATGCATGGTGGAAAACTCACAGGCCACTTCCTTTGACATATCTAGATCAGCCAGCATTGGTGGACTGGCGAGCAGTGTCACCATGGGTGCACCAAGGAGGGTGAGGAGGCAAAGATGGTGGCAGGGGGAGAGGGAGGTATGGAGGGAGAGGTGGCAGTGATGGAAGTAGAGGTGATGGTTGTTGGATCTCAAAAATGTAGGTTACAAATTCTAAGAGGATGCCAAGCTCTATGATCAGACTTGCAACATTTTTGAATCAATGAATAGAGTTAACCTATATGGTTGATGACTCCCTGCACTTCAGGCTCTACTAGACCTAGGCGGGTGGACCTCGATAGTTGAAGTAGATTGTGAGTTGTATGACTTAATTGGATTTATGGATCTATCCACAATGGCATAAATTGTAATAAATGAAAGCTTGCTGACTACTCCTACTCCTAGTATTGAATTCGAAATGTGAATGTTTTGAATAAGATTTTATTAAATTCTAAAATGGAATTGGTATGACCAATGCCTACTTTTGTTGGGCTAATGGAGTCAAGAGGTGAAAGATATGTGACTTACTTACTAACTACAATTCTAATTACTTGGCACTTATGTTTTTCTATACTTTGTATAAATGTGCAAGAATGTAACTACCAAACTCTTCTTATCGATCCAAATGATTCTTACCAAGTTACTATGATTAATTAATAGGAAATTTTAATCCTTCCTTGAAGGAACTAGTTAACTGAATCACACAAAAGCAGCAAGTGTACCCTGACAAATCAAATACTTTTAATTTGAATAACAAGATAGAACCAAACTAGAGACAATGTGATAATTTTATCGATTATAGGGCTCTTCTTATGGATCCAAATAACACTTCTAGATTACTGTGATTGACTAGAAGGATTTTAATTCTTTTAAAGAAACCAATTAATCACACCACACAAAAGCATCAAATGTGCCTTGATAAATTGAATATATCCTTGATACACCAATTTAAATAATAAGGAAAATGTTAAGTTGGAGACAACCAAATAATCATATATTCTCAACAAAAAATTGACACCAGAAATTTGATCACCAAATTAAATCTTTTTGTCCATTATATTGCTTCAAAAGATTTTCACAATACATAGCATAATGTTCCGTTTCGGAAACTATTCAAACTATCCAATTACTAATGATTTCCTAACCTACTACTTATCTTCTTGATGATTTTATCTCATCCTACATTTATAAATTGTATTTTAGGGTTATGACCCTACGTATCCCTTTGTTGCATCTCTTCAGTATTATTCTTCTTCGAAAAAAATATTTAATTAATTGCCTTTGGAAAATTAAATATTTTAATCTTTATTATCTTCGTAAAATTAATTTTAGTGATTATCAAATCTTTCCTTGCTTGCAATCTTCACTCTTCACCCATTAAAAATAATTACCCGTAGCTTCTTCAATGAAAAAATATTCCATTTATATCTTGCTTAGTTGAAATATTTCGCCAAATTTAATAAATTATTCCTTGGGTAAAATAATTACCCTCTCCATAATATTGGTGATCTCTTTTAATTTCCTCAGCGAAAATCCTACTTTTGATTGCATCCACTTCCATGCAAATATTTTATAATTTTTTACCCTTCATGCCATTTGTGGGTAAAATAATCATCCATCATGAAGTTTATATCTTCTCAAAATATTATTCCTTTTCATTATAATTATGCTTTATTCAATTTTTTTTTCGCACTTTGACCATACATACTCACGTGTCGGGGTAACTTGAATAATCGAAGAGACTTTCTTTATCTCCACCAATTTTGCTTCTTTCACAGATGAAATTCCTTGTTGGGCTATCAGTGGGACTTTCCCTGAAAACATTTTTAGTTTCCTTCATCGGAGAGACCCTCATAATCAGAGAGATCTAAGAAATTTTCTTCGATTATAGATGTCTCCCTGATACATTTAGGATTTTTGCTGCACTGGTTTTAGGGTTTCCTCATGATGATGCAGGAACGTTGAGAGTATTTGTTCTTCCTTCTGTCAAGATCATGAGAGAATGATTGGGCTTTGCACCTCAGTGAAAGAAATGATTGTTATTTGCGAGCTTGAATTTATTCCAAACTATTCATCTCTTGTGTTTTTGAAAATTCTGATGGTTTTTTGTTATTATAATTCATAATCCATCTCTTTTTGTAGGAGTGGTTCCCTCCTATGATCGCATTTAAATGAGAGTCCACATAGTAACCTCAAATGCTTTCGAGGGATAGTTTTTCCTTTTGAGAGACTTCTTTTTATATTCATTTTGTTTGTTTTGTTCCATTAGATGACATTTTTGTTGAGGAAATTTGTCAAACTGCCTCATAGGCCATATACTTTTTTGTGTTTGAAGTGTTGAAATCAAACACTTCTACATCGTAACATCAACATCAAAGTGTAATATGTATTTTGAGGGCTCCATCATCATTTTGAATGCCTTCTTCAATTTAATCTTTCTACTCTCGCTGTATTGGCTGACATACAGTACCCTTTTGTTTTTACTCCATTTCATCTTGGCTACTTTCAGAAGCTAGGTCAATTTATGTCTTTAGTGGATATTTCAATAGCCATCTGGACTTCCCTCTCTGAAATAAAATATGCAATTAAATAGATTTCTTTAAGCTCTTCCATATCGTTCAATATTATATGGAGGTGCAATAGCAGGTTGTGTTTGATCAGGAAGACAAGTACCATCATTTTAAAACTTTGTTGCAAAGGAGAATTAGATTCTTGTGGATTAAGTCTCCTTTCCACCTCAGAATCAGCCATGCTCACTGGCAATGGTAGATCTCTATTCAAATTTGGATCATCATCTCGTACATTACAGGAAATTCCTTGCAACACAAAATAATAGAACAACTAAACTAGCCTTTCCCTATGGAGCATAGTATAGTGTGAAAGCTGGAACAATATGAACCCGAGGTTAATCTTTGTCCTCCCAAACCTTCAGCCAGTCATCAATAACCATTGCCATCTTAGGATGGTAGATACCATCATGAAAGACATTAATCAAGGACTTTCTTAACCCTAGCCTCACACAAAGTACACGATCAAGAAGCTCTACAAGATGTTATCGCTTTTGAGGCGTCCATCTCATTTCTCCACGATGCATATATTCCTACCAAGACACTCGCCATCACACGATGAGTGTCCCCTAATCATCATGCCTTGATGGTTGTCAATGTGCAGTTCTCATTGAATATTCATCTTCTATATGTTTATTTCTTCATTTTATATCTGTGTTTATTTCAAATTTAGCAGGCTTATGTACATTGTGTGTAATATATAAATTTGGTGATACCGTTTTCTTATGCCACCCTATCTAGGTGTGTAGAATAATTTGAACACTTGCACTATTGGTTCTTTGTCTTTGATATCGAAATAGTACACTAGTATTCATCCTATAATTTTGGAGTCAACTTAAGCATCATCCTTGTCTCTTTTTATGAGACTCCTCAAAGATTCTTGAAAACACTCATTAACACTCAATCTTACTAGCAAATCTTTGAGAACCATTGATGCATAGTTTTCCATTCTTAAAATTTCCTTTTCCAACCTTCGAAATTTTAGTGTATGTTGGGTTTTTTCCCAAGAATACAATTATGGGGCAACTCTCTATTCCTTTACTTGGCTCTATTGCTTCTGTGTAAAGAATGGAATACTCATATATGCTTCCGACAAGTAAGGCCAAAATTTTCATCTTCATATAACCCTTTTTTCTTATTTCTAATTGTTGATACCATCTCTCTGTCAAAACACTTTTGAATGGTTTCATCTCCATAACGCCCTTTTGACATTTTGTACTGTGATCAGAATCAACCAAGTAGCCTTTGAAGCCGTCCTAAAAAATGGGTCCAACATTCTCCTAGGGTCGTAAAAATGCATCCACATGTTGATTGATGATAGAAGATTGTGTCTACAAATCATATTTGTTTAAAGCTATTTGGATTGCAAAATATCAATTTTCAAAGTTGCCCATTTAACATTTTATGAAAAATTACCACTATCCAGCTCAGTTGAAACCTTCCACTTGCCTTTTTTTCAAAAACTATTAGATGTGATTCTAAGAAGCTATAACTTTGGATATTAGCTCATTTAGGCATGGTAAACATGTGTGCAAGAGGGTTTTCTATCATTTCATTTTCTTCACCAAATATCAAGCGCCAAAGTTGACCTCTGCGAAAGCTTTCTGGAAATTTAGTCTTCAAACTAGATAAAATCTATTTGGATTTGATTTTGAAAAAATACCAAATGATGTTCTGAAGCTCTAAAAATTGACATGAATGCACATTGAGATGGAGAGAATCAAAAGCACCAATTGGTTTGCCGTAACACTCTTTTAGTTGCTTAATATTGTTCCCCAAAGTTGACCATTTTAACAGATTTTACTATGTAGACAACAAACCTTTGCAGAACCCTTCAACTTGGCCTTTTGAAAACTTGTCGAAACTAATCGTATGAATCTAAAAATTGGAAGTGTAGACACATAAAAATGTCCTAAGCCCTCGAGTGTCATTTTTCTTCATCCTCATCCTTCGATAATTGAATAATTTTAGTTATTCAATTATGTTTGATTACATTCCTCTATTAATTAAATAATTTTTAATAATTATTTAATTAATTCACTTTCTAATATTTATTCAATCCTGACCGATTAAATAAACTAATTGCGTCACTAATTTCTTCCTCTTCTTCAATAGTTAAATAAATTATTATTTATTTAATTATTTTGTCATCTTTCATCTATAGTTAAATAGTTACCATTAATTATTTAGCTATTCATGGTCCTTTAATTCTTTCATAGTTAAATAATTATTAAAATCATTTAACTATCCCATACCACCTTCCCTATTAAATAATTAATCTAAATTAATTATTTAAGGTCTAATTTCTATCTCTCCATTTAATTAAATTAATAAATTTAATTAAATGCTCCTCTTTTCATTTTTTCAAATAAATAATTTGAATAAATTATTTATTTTCCACTTGTCCATTTCTTCTATTTTCAAATAAATAATTTGAATAAATTATTTATTTTCCACTTGTCCATTTCAATATTTTCAAATAAATAATTTAAAATAAATTATTTATGCACCATTTGGTCAAAGATACCCTGTCATAATCCCCTGTCATAACATTCATTTCTTGTCATAGCTTGCATGTCCCTGCATGTCCTTGCATGCCTATCTTAGCCTGCATGTCTGTCATGGCCTGCATGTCTTTGCATGTCTTCCTGTCATGATTCCTCCAAGAATAGCATATTCTTGGTGCATCAATTCGACCATTGATCTTGGCATCTTTTCTAGACATTTCTCAACCATCTATTTCGTAACATCCTCTCTCATGCATTCCTATCCATTGATCTTGGAATCTTTCTAGAAGATTAATCTCAACCGTCCATTCGAATGGTTGTCTATAAAAGCAACCTTCCTTCTCCATTTTCAGCTTAACAGCTATTCTTCTCCAACTTTCTACTTATCATTTGCAGGTATTTGCACAAGTCACACTACAAATCTGAGGGCATATTTGCAAAAGGAGAAATAGGAGAGCAAGAGAAGTGATTCAAGTTCAAGCATGGGGAGTATTTTAATTTAATGTTTTATTTTTCTTATGCTTACTTTGTTTTCTCTTGTTTGGATGTGGTTTAATAGTTTAGAGGTGTTGGTTGTCACTTTATCTATTCTATTTGATTTTTTAAACCCATCTCACATTTGGTAAACCCGACGTGAATCTTATAATTTTGTAGAGAAATTGGTTTGTTTTCTTGTTTGTTTTCATTGTTTTGTAGATTACAGCCAAGAATACATGCAAAATCCCATCATCTTCATTTGAGCACAAAAGGATGGAAACATCGAATATTTTAAAACATTTTCTGGGTTTTTTGGATCTCATTTTCAGCTTTCCAAAACATTAAACAGTTTGAAATTTCATTAAGATTTGAGAAATTTATGGCCATTTTACTGATCGCAGTTTTTTAAGATTTAGTTATTAAAATCCGATTTTTCTTTAGTTTATAATATTTTTGTTTTGTAGAATTTTGTAAAATATTTTTTGGGTTTTGAAGCTCTATGTCTTAGCTTTCCATAGATATCTACAATTTAAAGTTTTGTTTAGTTGTGAGAAAGTTATCACTATTTTTATTTGTTGTTTTCATTCAATTTTTTTTTAGTTTACTAGTCTTTTGTTTGTAGCGTGTAGCTTTGGAATGGGGCTCCCAAAACTACTTCTTTTGGAGCAACAAAAAAATTGAGCTCTTAGTTTTTAGTTTTCTTTAATTCTTTTTCTCTTAGTTTAGTCTTTTTATTTTTTTAGTTTAATTATTTACTAACTTTTAGTTTGGTTTTTAATCTTTTGTTCTAACTTAGTTTTTTTGCAGCTTTCTCGTTGGTCCAAGACATTTATGAAACTACTAATTTGTGGTTTTGCAGCTCCGTTAGTCGAAGACTCATTTCTCAAACAAGGTGTTTGCGATTTCTAGTTTAGGAACACTTCTTTTGGTGCATTAAAATGAACATGTGTTTAATTTTTTCTAACTGTGCTTGAAGGTGGTAGGTGATTATGCTCTCACCTTGTGAAAACTAGGTGATCAGAAAACCAGACCCACCTTATTTTTTGTCACCCTCATGACTTAATAATCGAAGTATCCTCTCCCCTTGCACTTTCGAGTGATCCTGGGTGTAAGAGAAATGGTTATTATTTCTAGAAATGAGCCTGCCTTAAGGGAAAAAGTACTCACCTTAAGGAACGACTCGACCAGTAACAGGCTAAAGCCAAGCCACTTCCAGCCGGGATATAAAATGGGTGCTTGAGGAAAGTTCAAGTACCATGAGTGCAGATGTGTCACACGAATGGAGTAGTACTCTCATAAACCCTGTTGAGCGTAACCTCTTTAGGCTAGAGTGCCACCTAATTGGTGATTAATCTCTCGCCCCATGTGTGGCCACTCGAACGGATGCCCTAACTAGACACCTTTTATTTTAGAGGCCAACCATTTTCAGCCGTTGCTTGGTATAGTGCAGGGTATAGTATCATGCCTGAAGATACTCACTACTAACTCCCTTGAGTAGAGATACCAGTTCTTGGGAAGTGATGACCCAAGAATCTGAAGTTGGTGTACCCGAATGACGTTAATGAGCCGTGGAGGGAGGCCAGTGCCACCAAACTTCTAAGCTATCTGCTCTTAAGAAGGAAAGGTGTTTAGCACCAATCCGGCGTATATTGGTGGGCTATATCAAGTATACAAACCCTTGGCCTATTAGGATTGTGCTTGTCTCATGTGTGTTTGCATACACCAAAACATCGTGCTTGTCAAGTGTTTTCTAGATTTTCAAACAATATACACAACATTCACAAATCTAGACACAAAACCTCAAACAACTCAAACTTTTCAATAGAACATCAAAACAACAGTCTTAACCTAGAAGTCTTATGTCAAAACCAAATCATGAAATTGCTCAAATCTCTCATTCCTTGTACACTTTAGCTTGCATCTTACCATAGGGTCATCTTTGCAAATATTTACCTTCATCCTTAGGTTTCACCATTTGCATTTTTAGTCATAAACTAAAAGCTTAGGTCCTCATCTCATTTTGCATATTTTGGATTAGGACAACCTTACCTCACTTTGCAAAATCTTGACTTTCAAAATTAAGTTATCATTGGACTTAGACATCATTATCTCCTTTAGTCATTATCTTTTTGTGAGATTCTTCCAACTCAAAAGTCTAGTTAGGAAGACTCATTTGTCATTTGTCCTTGTCATTTAGTCCTTCAAACAAGTCCTTTGATATTCCAAAATTGAGACATAAATCAAGCATAGGGTGGTTAGGAAATATTTTTCCAAATCATTTTAGACCTTTGCATTTGATACCTTAGACATTCAAATCATTTTAGTTCTCACCTTGCATATCTTTAAAATCCAAAATATTGTCATCACAGTCCTCATTTGGCATCTAGACTTTGCATTGGTCATTTCCTTAACCAACATTTTCACATTAGTCCTCACTGTCACCTTGACATTTGACATCCTTTCTTAACAATTTATCACCTTGCATTGGTCATTTTCTTTAGGAAAACGTCATTATCACCTTGCATTGACATCCTCCAAAAATACAAAACAAAACAAAACAAATTAGTGTCATAACTTGTCATCTTAGTCTTCATTGTCCTTCAATGGCATTAGTCATTTTCTTTAGACAACATTTTCATATTGCATCCCTTATTGTCAAAAAATCCAAAAACATAGTCTTGCATTGCCATCCTTTATCTAAAAAATCTAAAAACATAGTCTTGCATTATCATCTCCTTGCATTGCCATCCTTTATCACAAAAAACAAAAACAAAAACATAGACTAGTGTCATACTTGCATTGTCATCATCTTCATTTGAGCAATCCCCTTTTATGGTTGAGACTAGGCTTTAAAGACAAAGAGAACAAATGGAAAACTTTGGACAAGATTTCAATACCAACACTGATTATAACACTTATGACATGAACCAACATTGGAATTTTTTCGACCCATTTCACAATATGAACATGCAATCTTCCATGAACATGTCATTTTCATCACAAAATCCTTCTGGACCATTCATACAAAGAGACCAAAAAAAATGAGCATATGTAGAAGACTTAAAAGCTGCAATGAAAAATCCTAATATAGCCTCCTTTGTAGAAAAATTAGTCTTACATGACCCTCAAAGGTATCTATCCATGTTTTTGGACCAAGGGGCTAAGTTACCACAAGGCTTTGACATAAATACTTTGGGACCTCCATCCATCTACCCTCACCATCAACAGTCACTTAACATAAATCCTACCATTAATTCACAACAAACATCCACTTATCACCCTTATCCTAACTTTGACAAGGGAAACCAACTATCCACTAGTCCATTACGAGTCTCCACGTCATATTCTAGTCCTTCGCCTCCAATCCCGTCCAAGTCTACATGCCTTATGAACCATCTACCAACTCATGTCAAGTCTCCACATCATACCTTATTAATCCAGTCCAAGTCCCCATGTCATATCCTAGTCCTTCACATACTATTCCAGTCCAAGTCCCCATGCCATATCCTAATCCTTCACATACTAGTCCAGTCCAAGTCCCCATGTCCTATCCTTGTTCTTCATCCATTAATCTTTTTCAAGTCACTCCCTCACAAGCTGTATTTAGTCATGAAAATTCTATCATTGTACAAAGTCAAATCCCATTGTCTAAACTTGAGGATACATGTCAAAATGAAAGCTCAAAGCATGACATTATAACATCACCTTCATGTCAAGAACAAGGTAGTCCATCCTATGACCTTATCTTAAATTCCATTCAAGAAACCCTTCAAGATAACCATGACATCCAAAACGCACCTATCCTTAACAAAAATTCCATTTCCGATTATATCATCCATGACAATGCCATCTTCAACCAAGACGCTATCTTTGACCAAGAAATCCAAAATGATCCACTCATCGACCTTTATGCCATTCATGACCAAACATCTGAGACTAATCCTACTCAAAATCCAAGCACATCCACTTCCAAAAATGAGACACTTGCCTCCATGAGACACATAGACGATATTCCTCCAAAAAAAGAATCTTCCACTAGGGACATGCTTGCACTTGATCAAGTTATAGCTGAAATCATTGGACTCTATGATACTAAACATAATGATGGGTTCAACATTGCATTGGATGCACCAAAAAAATCATCTGAACCTGACATGTCACAAGATCATACCAAAGATATCAGTCAGAAATATGGCCAACATGAAAATGAAGCTAAGACACTTTATCAACTAGGGTCATCTATCTTTGTCAGAGCATGCTTTCTCGCAGATGAAAGTATTCCAAGTGATAGTGTCCACATACATCATGATGGGTTAGCATCTTGCTTTCAAAACAATAAATACCCCATTGCAAACAGAATTTGTCAGAGCATGCATTATCAAGGCAAAGGACTAGGCATACATGAGCAAGGCATTCAAGAACCAATACAACTTCAAGAAAATTACAAACATCAAGGTTTTGGCTATTCTTCAGTTAGTAAATCAAATGATTTCAGTGGAACCTCCTCGATACTGGGGGCAACCTTGTTAGATACAAACGTCAAAATAGATTCCATGAGAAATCCTTGTCATAAGATTGTTGCCAACACCCCATCCACCCACACCATAAACCATTATTCTCAACATCTTAAACCTTCCCTTTGGAACCAACAAAAACAAAAATCTTACAAAGTAAAAAATAAAATGTCAAAGGCCATCAAATCAGACAAAAAGACAAGTGGACAAATGAAATTAAAATGGATCCCAAAGAAAAGTGGATCAAGCAAAGAAAATATGACAAAAGAAAAAGTTAATCAAAATGTGGAGCCACAAGACAAAAGGACTCCCACATATAACAAATGTCCACCTCCTTCAAAATGGTCATTAAACAAGGCATCTAAGAATGTTGGTTCCAAACGTCGTCCCAATCAAAATTTCAAAATTCGTCATCAACCATCCCAAGTTTGGAAAATAAAAAGTGATTCATCCAAACGTCCAAACAACATTTCCACGTCTACCATCATTTGTCGTAATCCTACATCTCACCTAAAGTCCAAAAATTCCACATCACAAATCTGTCACATCATGGCAGCAACTCTTTATCACAAGGACTCTCATGGCACTCTATTGCGATGTGCGTATTTTGATAAGGCCAACTCTAGTACCAGAAAGGATCACAATGGCATCGATCAGTTGTATACAAGCGCTATGATCCTGACAAGACAACTTCTTCAACAAGGTCATTATTGCCATATCATGGCACCAGTCTCTACATTGACACCGCCAGTGGAATCAGAACAGTTAGTGGTCATCTAAAGCATCCAGGATATCCACAAAATCAAAAATACAAAAGAATTGAAAAAACCAAAAAAAAAAAGTCAAGAAAATAGTAAAGAGAAAAATTTCGTCCAACGGTGAAAACCTGGCAAACAGGCGCCCTGGATAAGTACCATGATGAAAACCTGGCAAACAGGCCTTATGTGTAAAATAAATCATCTATACATGTGGACTTTTACACTTGGGGGCAAGTCGTCTCATTTTCCTATGCTTTCCTCATGACATTTACACCCATCCATTTCATCCATATCATTTCCCTCCATTTTCCCACCTACCTTGGTCTTGGCATAAAACTGGCACACATAAATCATGCTTTGGGGAAAACTCTTGACATGTCGATCCTTTTGTCATAAACTATTTTTTCATTTCTATCATTATCCCTATACGACATAGTCCTAGAAAATCATATGACAATTCCCTAAGTCTCATGTCTCATGTCCTTTATCACGGCCACCTATTAGTTTTTCATGTCTATCACCTATCTCGGCTTTCCCTTGTCAAACGGTCTAAGGATACTTCTTCATCCCTTCTGGCCCTAACCAAGTCATTCCAAATGCAATGAGTTTCATCCATACAAGCACATTATCCAAAACATTACTTGAATTTGTTCCTGGCCTAGCTGCAAACCTCGATACTTTCGTCACATTATCCTCATCCTCACGTTGTTTTGGGATGCGTCCTTCCCACGTCAAACAATGTTGTCATCACCTGTCAATTGGTATTCAGCTTGACTAGGGGCACAATCATGTTTTTTCCTTGGATTATTGTGTTTAGGCATCAGTCACATGCATTTGTCATGATCTTCTTAAACCATTCAAAAAGCCAAAAACATCATAAAAATTTCTAAGGAAAAAACCTAAAAATTAGAAAATGTCCTAAAAAAGACTTAAAAATTGAAAAATGTCTTAAAAAAGACCTAAAAATAAAAAAATGTCCTTAAAAAAGACCTAAAAATCAAAAAACGTCCTGAAGAAAACACAAAACTTCCAAAACGGAGTCATGTTAGTTAGCATAGCCACGTCAATTTCAGTCTTGATTAGTCTTTGTCATTATCGAACTACGTTGTCTCTGCACATTTGCTACATAGGCAAGGCTCATCTTCGAGCCCCCAAGACATTAGGTCAGTCTTATTAGGTTTGTCAAAATAAATCATGACTCAATCTTTCATCAACAAGACAAAGTCTTTGGTCGTGTCGAACTACGAGGTCTCTAAGTGCATGACGTAGGCAAGGCCATCTGTCGATGGGCCCCCGAGGCCACACTAGGTCAGTCCATTAGGGTTCATTGCACAATTTTTACACACACATGAAATAGTCTTTAAATTTGAACGAACAATCTACCCAAGTGAACTTCGACAATTTGTCAATGGAACATGACAATCATCTTGGCATATCAAAATCAGTCAAACTTAGTCAAGCCAGTCAAATTTTGTTGTGTCCTTTTGAAGGGTAGCTCGTCATTTAATCATGCCCTAGGATGTGTCCTTCCTAGGCATCGTCATCGTCATTCGACATTTTGAGCAATCCTCTTGACATTTAAGGATCGCTCCTCTTGACATCAATGTTCTTTTAGATGTGTCCTTCTGAAGAACAACCCCTATCATTTATGCCTTAGGATGTGTCCTTCCTAGGCATCATCACTGTCACCTAGAATTTTGAGGGATCCTCTTGAATTTTGGGGGTTTCTCCTCTTGACATCAACATTATTCAGGATGTGTCCTTCCTAAATTTGGCAATCTTTAACACTCGTCATCTTGGCATTGTCAAAACCTTGACACCCTGCCATCTCGACATCAAACCAGACATCTCGACATTAAAACTCTTGGCATCCAAACACACTTGGCAAACATTTGGCACTTGTCTGTTGATTTTTCATCATGTTACTAGTTTTTCAGTGAGATCTCAACAACAAGATTTAGAGAAGCAGCGACGTATCATGAGGTTTGTTTTGTCTTTTGGCACTCATGTTACTAGTTTCTCAGTGATGCCCTGACTCGGGATTTAGAAAAGCAGCGATGTATCATGATGATGGTTTTGGCTTTATTTTGTCCTTTTTGGTAATCATGTTGCTAGTTTCTCAAGGATGTCCTGGAAATAGGATTTAGAGAAGCAACGACGTTTCATGATTTGTCTTTCTTATCTTTTTCTGCTTGCGGTTGGTTATGGCAAAAAGACTGGAGAAAATGTGCCTTTTTATATGAGTCATGATCATCCTTGTTTGCGACTGCTTATCTCACATGATGGTACAACCTTGCACACCTTGGTCTACATCATATCATGGTGTTTGTTGGCCATTACAATAATCTACCCAATGATGATAAATATAAAAATGTAAGTATGAAAGTTGGTTCCCCTATCTTTTTTTTTTCATCTAGCTTTCCATCTTCATCCTCCCTTCTCTTCCACGCTAATATCCATCCCCTTCCAAGCTAACATTTCTTCTATCTTTCATCTTCTAGTCTTCTCATCCTTTTCGAGAGCACACCCATGTTCTTGGAACCCGTCTGTCCTCTCAAGGGGGCATACTGTAACCCTCCTCGTCATTCTTCCTCATCTTTTTTTGCATTGGGGCATGACTTTGACTTATTTTTCTTTGTCACAATGCGACAGGTTGCATTATGACAAAGAGGTGCAAAATGTAGACACATAAAAATGTCCTAAGCCCTCGAGTGTCATTTTTCTTCATCCTCATCCTTCGATAATTGAATAATTTTAGTTATTCAATTATGTTTGATTACATTCCTATATTAATTAAATAATTTTTAATAATTATTTAATTAATTCACTTTCTAATATTTATTCTATCCTGACCGATTAAATAAACTAATTGCGTCACTAATTTCTTCCTCTTCTTCAATAGTTAAATAAATTATTATTTATTTAATTATTTTGTCATCTTTCATCTATAGTTAAATAGTTACCATTAATTATTTAGCTATTCATGGTCCTTTAATTCTTTCATAGTTAAATAATTATTAAAATCATTTAACTATATCCCATGCCACCTTCCCTATTAAATAATTAATCTAAATTAATTATTTAAGGTCTAATTTCTATCTCTCCATTTAATTAAATTAATAAATTTAATTAAATGCTCCTCTTTTCATTTTTTTCAAATAAATAATTTGAATAAATTATTTATTTTCCACTTGTCCATTTCTTCTATTTTCAAATAAATAATTTGAATGAATTATTTATTTTCCACTTGTCCATTTCCAACATTTTCGAATAAATAATTTAAAATAAATTATTTATGCAGCACTTGGTCAAAGATACCCTATCCTAATCCCCTGTCATAACATTCATTTCTTGTCATAGCTTGCATGTCCCTGCATGTCCTTGCATGCCTATCTTAGCCTGCATGTTTGTCATGGCCTGCATGTCTTTGCATGTCTTCCTGTCATGATTCCTCCAAGAATAGCATATTCTTGGTGCATCAATTCTGGACCATTGATCTTGGCATCTTTTCTGAGACATTTTCTCAACCATCCATTTCGTAACATCCCTCTCATGAATTCCCATCCATTGATCTTGGAATCTTTCTAGAAGATTAATCTCAACCGTCCATTCGAATGGTTGCCTATAAAAGCAACCTTCCTTCTCCATTTTCAGCTTAACAGCTATTCTTCTCCAACTTTCTACTTATCATTTGTAGGTATTTGCACAAGTCACACTACAAATCTGAGGGCATATTTGCAAAAGGAGAAATAGGAGAGCAAGAGAAGTGATTCAAGTTCAAGCATGGGGAGTATTTTAATTTAATGTTTTATTTTCCTTATGCTTACTTTGTTTTCTCTTGTTTGGATGTGGTTTAATAGTTTAGAGGTGTTGGCTGTCACTTTATCTATTCTATTTGATTTTGTAAACCCATCTCACAAGAAGAGACACTCACATATGGTAGATGAACACATTTTCCAAGTCATTTTGCATGAAACTCAACAAGCTTACAGTTATGATTTTTCAAAGTGGGCTATTTAAGCAGGATTTTCAATTGTACTCCTAAGTGCTGAGATCAAATTTTTCATCATGGGAACCTAAAATTTTGCAAAAATTTGCATGAAATTTTAGGCTCCAACAACAATGATGGTGATGGGGGATATGGAGGAGACGAGGGAGATGAACGAGGTGGTGGGAGAGGTCAAAGGTAGGCGTGGAGAGTGCGGCAGCGAGTCGCATGAGTGCCACTATCACCTATCTAAGGTAGGTGAGGGAGAGGAGGAGAAGAGGGATATCAGGGTAGAGGGAGAGCAGCTAGTGGGCCCTCATCCGAAGGGAGCAGGGCTAGAGGCAGATTAGCTAGAGAAAGAGCACCCAGAGGAACCTCATTCGAAGGTAGAGGCAGAGGTGGTCAGGGAGGAGGATGTGGGGAGGGATGAGGAGACATTGGATGTCAGTGGGGAGGAGGATATAGGAGAGAGGAGGAGATCGATGACGCAAAGAGGTAGATGAGAGAGCAGATGGTGGAGGGTGAGGAGGTTCCAACTGGGAGGCCACCATTGCCTCGGGATGCTACAATCAACTAGCAGTTATCAAATATGCAAAGTCAGTTAGATGAGGCCCTTGCCCAGATCGGGGCACTAGAGTCAGAGCTGGAGGTGACCAAGGTGGAGAGGGATCAAGCGGTAGTGAGCCAATAGGAGGCACAACGATGGTGTTCAAAGTTTGCAGAGTTGTGTGTTGGGCCTGTGGGAGAGCTAACAAGAGAGATGGCGAGGGTGAGTGCTAGCCGAGCATAGTAGAAGGTGCTATATGAGAGAGTCGTGCTAGTCTATTAGTGAGAGCTGAGTCTGACTCAGTCTCGGAGCTGATTAGCAAGAGTTGATCACTAGGTATGGATTGCACGACAACACATGTTGATTGGTTTGCCTCTCCCAAATGCCACACCTTTCATAATCAAATGGTTGCCATGAAAATCAACCTGCATAATGGAAATGTGAATGAGTTCAAACACTAATCACAAAAAATGTGCGTTGCTCTTGAAATATGAATTACTCCGCTCTCTGCTAATATAATAGTTGAGTCTTTCACTACCGTCGGTTACTCTTTCACTACTGTTCAACAAGGCCATCCACGTCTTCCTACCATCCATGTCCAGCGATCTTCATGCCTTCAACCGTCAGCTACATGTCAAATTTCACATCTAGAGTTTTTGTTTACACCAGGTCTGTGCTGCCGACAACGTCTACCCAACCATTAGAATGTACATTTGATTGTAATTATTAATTAATTGAAAATAAATATGGTCAAAATGTGCAATTTGATTTTTAACAAAATTAATAAATACATTCAAATGTGCAATCTAATGGCTACATAACATTGGTCGTGTTGCCATGCCTCTCGGTGTGAAAATGATATGGAACATAGACTTTAAGTTGTAACATAGAAATAAAAAATATAAGTCTACCCTTATTCATGATTCATTAGGGGAGAGGACCCAGTACCTAAGCATGTTTCAATAGTTGTGATAGTAGTTGTTTATATAATGTCCAATATTTTTATCAATATTTGACCAATAGTTGTGACTTTAAAGTTGTTTGTATTGATGATGACTACCCATAATTAAACAAAATGTATTCCTTTGATCAAAAAAGCAAACAATCATGTGATTCCACATCAATAAAACATGTTGTGAATGCACAAGTATTGATCTGACGTTTTTTTGGGTCTTTTTGGACATCTTGACAAAAAGCATGTTGATGTGGCATAATATTTGATGATGTGACCCTGAAACCTTAGTTGTAAGCAGGGGACTTGTCAAATAAGCTGCTATAAAAAATTGGGAGTGATTTGAAATTTCCAGGTAAGTTAATTAAAAGCTCGAAGTTAGGGTACTCACCTACTGGGTCCTCTCCCTTAATTAGACCCTATATGGACCAATCACCTGGCTACTGTCAGGGTAATGGGCGGCTAACTCTGCACAGTAGAGATGGGAACTTGTAACTGTCACGGTGAGGAGCGGCTGAGTCAGAAATCTGCACAGTAGAGATTTTTTTGCAGCATCCACACTATTTTAAAGCAGGAATGAATATGAGGAGCGAAGTAGTCAAAGGAAATCTTTTTGCAGCATCCACATTTTTTGGGAGGAAAAATCAGTATGAGGACTGAAGGATGTGGTGCCAAGAACGAGGAAAAAGGAAAAGAACATCCAAAAGAAGGAAGCAACAGAGCTAGGGGAAACTAGTGATTTATTCCTTTGCTACGAGAAATTGTTCTTTATTACTATTAAAATTAGCTCTGCCGTAGTTATCATTTGAATCCAATAGTTAATCGAAATTCTCAGGGGTGAAAGAATGTTTTTATACAACGTTCGTGTTTTTCATATGTTTATTTCAATCGGTCTGGTTGCCAGCCAATTCGAGGGTTTCGTGTTCGACTCTCGACCCCAATGCCCCCGAGTTCACTCCTGCTCCTTCAATCTTGTATTCGCACCACATATTCAGCCCGCATGTGATCTCTCATAACATCTACGGACACATGGCCTTCATCCACCTCAGCGGTGAAATGCAGCAGCAGCAGCAACAGCAAAAGCTATTAAGGTATGTTTCTCCTGCTCACCAGGGATTTGACAGTGGAGACGTCCACCATTTGAGTACCCGGACTTCTTCCAAAGATTCTGGCGCTTTTTACATCTTTGACGAGAATGCAGCAAAATTATATCAGGGCACGCCTCGCACTACTCTCATGGTGAGAAATATTCCCAACAAGTACAGGTATTGAACAAAATCAGCCCTTTTCATTTCCAACTCCCATTCAATTTCTACTTGATTGTATACAGTGCATTATTTAACTATTAGGAAACCAAAATCGGCCTACTTGCTGACTTTATGATCTTTATGGTGCAGCCAGCCTGAGCTGATAAAACTGCTGGATGAGCATTGTTTACTGCAAAATAGTCAAATGTCTGGTTCAAATGAAGTTGATTCCGCCTATGATTTTGTCTACTTGCCTATTGATTTCAAGTGAGTAATGACACTGTTACTTCATGGTCCATTAAAACAAACAAACAAACCTCGCCCTGTATAATCTATGTGAACAACTTGTGTGGCCTGTAAACAGAAACCGGTGCAACTTGGGTTACGGGTTTGTAAATTGCACCAGTGTTGTAGGGGCAGTGAGGTTCTACAAGGCTCGCCATTTGAAAATGTGGGAACGCTTCAATTCAAGCAAGATTTGCGAGATAAGTTATGCTCGCTTGCAGGTACGTTAAGTTGATTGTGATTCTTCGTGTTCTAGGGTTTGGACTTGAACTTGTATCTCTTTCTTTTTTTTTCGTCAGGGGAAGGCAGCTTTGGAAGAACATTTCGTAAACTCCATGTTTCCATGCAACATGGAAAATATTTGCCGGTTAAATTCTCACCACCACGCAATGGAATCCAGTGCACACCACCTACAGTTGCAGCAGGTCACCTGCCAGGGAAGCATAGTTTTAGATGTAATTCTCTTCCACTTGCACCTCCCTCTCATGCCGTCATGAATGCTAAGAGGAATTCAAAGAGCTGCGAAAATGGTGCCACTAACGGTATTAATAGTAATACTTCTACACTAGACAGTAGTAATGTATATACTATCTAAAGCTCCGAGACTTGTATGATGTAACTGTTATAATGCTTTTCTTTATATTTAGATGAAAATCTCTTTCAGGTTGGATGTTTGTAACCGATGAATGGCTATTGTAGCGAAAGGCCCATGCAATAATATTTAGCTCTCTTCGTGTGAAGTCTTACCATGGTTTTTACATATTATTCATCATCTTTGGCCATATAATGTTTATTATGATTATGTATGAAGTACAAACCTTTACGTTTTTTTGATAAAAATATCTCTCCATGCACGGAGATATGATGAATAGGATCTAAATATTAGGTATACAATTAAATAGTATATATAAGATACAACTGGCATTCCAGGTTCAGGGTCATGGTTAGGATTATAGGATAAAGCTTGGGCTAAAGGTTAAGGTTAGGGTTATGGTTAGTGTTGGGACTATGGTTAAGACTCAACTATGGTTAGGGTTATGCATAATTAGGGTTAGGGTTGAACTTTAATAGGTTTAAATAGAACTAGGGTTTTGAATCATGTTGAATCAGGGTTGAATTTTAATAAGTTTAGGGTTAGGGTTATGGTTCTCAAATAAATCATAGTTTTAGGGTGAGGGATAGGATTCTAAGATAAATCATAGGTTTAGGGTTTGCATTCAATTAGTTTAGATTTCTATTAAGGTTAGGGTTATGGTTATGAGTTATAAGTTAAAATTACGGTTAGGTTTAAAGTTAGGGATATAATTTAGGGTTTAATTAGGGTTCTATAATAAATCTTAGGGTTAGCATTAGAGTGAAGGTTGGGGTTAGGGTTAGGGTTTTAAAATAAACCTTAGTGTCAGCATTACAATTAAGTTTCAATTAGGGTTTGGGTTTGGGTTTGGGTTTAATTATAGTTAAGGAACTCACATTCGATTAGGGTTGAACTTCAACTATTACAGTAAGGGTTAGGATGCAGGATCAATTATGGTTGAATTTTAGTAGGTTTAGGTTTAGGGTTCTAACATAAATCCTATGTTTAGGGTTCTAAAATAAATCCTAGGGTTAATGTTAGGGTTTAATTAGGCTTAAGATTCAATTAGGGTTAAGGTTAGGGTTAGGGTTCAATTTATGTTTAATTAGGGTTAGGTTTCTAGGATAAAATTTGGGGTTAGAGTTACGTTTGGGGTTAGAATTCAACTAGGATTAAGATCAAGGCTACAACTATAATAAGGGTTAACATTAAATTTAGATTTAATTGTGATTACAAATAGGGTTTCAATTAGGGTTACCTGTTATAGTTTAATTAAGGTTACAGTTAGAGTTTAATTAGGGTTAAAGTTAGAATTAAGGTTTCCATTAGAATTAGGATTATGGATAAGGTTATAATTATGGTTAGCATTAGAAGTGAGATAAGGTTTAATATTATAATTAGGATTGGGGTTGGAATTAAAACCTAACCCTAACCATGATTCTAAAACTAACACTAATTCTAATGATAACCCTAACCCTAACCCTAAGTCTTTCTCTAACTCTAAACCTAACCTTAACTCTCATAATAATTTTAACTCTAACTCTAACTCAAATTAACCCCAACATTAACCCTAATTCTAAAATTAACACTACTTCTAATGTAACCCTAACCCTAATTGTAATCTCAACATTATTTTTAACCCACCCTAATTCTAATGGCAATCCTAACCCTAATTCTAACTCTAATTCTAACTTTATCCCTAACCATAACCCTAAAAATAATACTCATGATAATTCTAACTCAAATCTTAACTCTAATTTTATCTCTAACCCTAACACTAACCCTAATTCTAATATAACTCTAATTGTAATTGTAACCCTAACCCTCACCCTAACACAAACACTATTTCTAAGCCACCCTAATTCTATAAATAACAGTAATTTTAATTGTAACCCTACCCCTAACTCTTAAACTAACACTAATTCTAAGTGTAACTTGAACCCTAACCCTTACCCCAACCCTAAAACTAATACTAATTCTAACTCTAACCATAACCCTAACTCTAACCTTACTTTAATCCTAACTCTAATTATAACCCTAACACTACTAATAACCCTATTTTTTTCTCTAATCATAATCCTAACCCTAACCCTAACCATAACCATAACCATAACCCTAACCCTAACCTTAACCCTGACCCTAATTATAATAATAATATTAACTCTAATCCTAGCCTTAACCCTAATTCTACCTCTTACTACAACTCTAATCCTAATCCCATCATTAAATCTAACCTTAACCTTAACCTTAACCTTAACAATAATCCTAACTATAAATCTAACCCTAATTTTATCTCTAACTATAATCCTAACCTCAACCCTAATTATAACCTTAATCCTAAACCTAAACCTAATTGTAACCCTAACCCTGACCATAATTATATCTCTAACTATAATCCTAACCCTAATCCTAAATGTAACCCTATTCTCAACCCTACTCCTAATCCTAATTTTATGTCTAACTCTAATTGTATCCTAAATCTTAACTTTAATCTTGATAATTTTGTCTTCCATGTCTCATTGCGACTGCTACTAGCATATATATATATATATATATATTTAATAATATATATAAAAAACATCGAGAGATATCCTTCTCGAGGCACCTATACACTTTTATGTGACAAATTGATTAACAAATAGGTGCCTCATGAAATATATCTCTCAGGTTTTTTATATATATTATTAAAAATATATATATTCTAGTGTTTATTATGATTATGTATGATGTACAAACCTTTAACTTTTTTTGATAAAAAAGATCTAAATATTAGGTATACAATTAAATAGTATATATAAGATACAATTGGCATTCCAGGTTTATAGAGGGGTGTATATTGCGGTTTTAAATGAGTTTAAAAAATGGCATACAACTTAAATAGTAAGTGATAGTGGGCAATATTAATTATATATCTATATGTAGTTAATAGGGTTGTAGTTGTGGAAGATAATAGTGTAGATGTTATTTAAATATTGGAATGATAGTTTTAATTGAATAATTTAAATTTGCAGTTTAAATAGAATTTCAATATCAAATGTGCAAGGTGTAAGTTCTTTTCAATCATGGAGTGTAGTAAATGCACGCCATTTTTAAAGAAGAATTGAAAGAAATTTGAACAATATGCATACTTATTTAAAAAGAAATATTTGAAAGCTTCTAAAAAAATTTCAATAAATCTATTTTGTGCTCTATGCTTTATGTTGTGATGGATGTCCATACACTATTCCAAAGCTCCTATTTTGACACATTACAAGAGGATTGTAGTAAAGATTCCTACCAATCACATTTCTTAAGTTTCTAAATCTATCAAACAATTCACATGACTTTTCTATTCTTCTACATTTTCCAAACAAGTCTACCAAAACATTTTTAACTATGAAATTTGAAAAAAATCCCCTTCCTTTATGCTTTGATGGATGTTCATATCCTATTTCAAATCTCCCATTCTAGCATAAGCAAGTAAGATGTCACAAAAGTTATTGTTTTCTTTAAAGTTTATAAAGTCTTTATAAAATCAAATCTTGTACATATCTTGTGATGAAAACGAAAACACAAAACTCATCCCAATTCACAAGTTCATATTACAACCGACTCATAAATGATAAATGCTAAATCGAATAACTTGTATCGATTCTAAAATCTATTCACAATTGCTTAATCATAAACTCCCAATTACAAATAAACAAATAAATTTATTAAAATTAGATTTCATGAAAATTACATTACATTTACAGGCATTCCATTGCCTCTCTAATTTCCAACTCTTCATCTCCCTTTGCTCCTTCCCACTGTTAATTTATGTAGCTTGGACAGGTGTCTCCATTCCCAAGAAATGTTTATTTAATTATTTTCTAGAGACTTCTAGAAAGGAGTGAGTTGTCTAGATAATTATGTAATTAAATAATTGATTCCTCTAGAGACTTCTAGAATCTAGTTAGTTAGGGTTGTTAGAGTCTATTTAATCTTAGCCATTTATTGAGATTAAATCATGGCCATTGGTTTTCCAATGAGAAAAGTATAAAAGGGGATCAATGGGAATTTGGAGAACACACACTCAAGTAGACATGCAATGATAGCAAGTAGATACACTTGAAAAAGACTTGCAGTGATAGCAATTAGATTTGCAGTGAGAGCAAATAGTCTTGCAATGATAGCAAGGGCGTAGTGATAGCATTGGGGATAACAGCTATGGAATTTCAGTAGGAGACATTGAGGGAAGAATTTCTAGAGAAGAATATTGTCAGAGCTCTACTAGTAAGAGGCAAGAAGTTTATGTATCTCTTTATTTGTTGAAGTTTAATAAAATTCCTCATCTGTAGTAGTGGTTTTCCCTTTAGGGTTTTTCCACAGACAATTTGTCCAAAAATATTGTGTTCATTGTTGTGCATGTTTTCTTCTCTATTCCTGTGAGTTTTATTTGTGAAGTTGCAATTGTATTATTTTTCAATATATGGTGAGAATTAATTTTTCAAAGTCAAATAATCTATATTAGATAGGAGATTAATAATCAGTAACTGCAATAGAATTTCCACATGGTATCAAAGCTAATTTGAGAGCAGAAAAAGCTCAGTGCGGGAAAGAGAGTTTATAAAACAAAGTTCTACCTCTTCAAATTTATTATTATTTTTCTTTTATCTTTTGAGATGGCCTTAGCAGGTTTAAGAGATCAGGACAGATTGGATGGAGCCTCAAATTTTGGTGTCTAGAAAGCCATAATTTCTTTATTGCTGGAAGAGAATGGTATCAAGGAATATGTGACCAGTGTTGCACCTGTACCTATAGATCTAGCACAGCTCTCAGTACATAAGAAGGAAGATGTCAAGGCAATGAGGTTGATCCTTGATGGTGTCAAAGACCATATTGTTCCACATGTCGCAGAGTTAGATACAGCGAAGAAAATGTGGTATGCCATTTTGATTATGTACCAAAATGCTACACTTAATCAGAAGTTGATTCTTAGAGAAAAGCTGAGGAATACTCAGATGAACAAGGGAGAAGATGTGACAAGTTACCTCACCAGACTCAAAATTGTCAAGGATGAGTTGGTAGCTATTGGAGATAAACTAGATGAGGACGAGCTAGTATGAGTAGCCCTAAATGGGTTTACTAAGTAGTGGGATGTCTTTGTTCAAGTTATTAATGGATGAAACACCTTACCAAGTTGGGATTGACTCTGGAGTGACTTCACTCAGGAGGATCTTAGACAGTCTTGTCAATGGAACTAGTAGCAAGAGTCAGAAAAGTGAGGCAGAATAGGAAAATGTTGCCCTTGCAGGAAAATAGAAAGCGAAGAAGGGGTCTAGCAAAGGATCAAATCCACAAAGTGAGAAGGACTTGTCAAAGGTCAAGTGTTATGGCTGTCACGAATTTTGCCACTATGTCAGTGATTTCCCACAAAGGAAGAATGAAAAGAAAGGCAAGAAGCAGATGGCAGCTTCAGCAAGTGCAGATGAGCTCTCTAGTAGAATGGAGGATAAGTTCAGTCTCATAGCTTGTATGGCTAGCTCAACCTCACAAAGTGTTTGGTATATAGACAGTGGGGCGTCATTTCATATGATAGGAGTTAGAGAGTACTTCTCTAGTTATAAGGAGGAGGACATCATAATACAAATTTCTATGGGGAACATGTCCAAACTCAATCCAGTTGGGAAAGGGACTGTTCTATTTCAGAGGGAAAATGGCAAGCGGATTCCCATTCATGATGTTTTGCATGTGTCAGGCTTGGGTATGAATTTAATTTTCATATTTGTCCTTCAGGATTAAGGTTACAATGTACTCTTTAAAGGGGTGAATGTGTTAATCAAGCACAAGGATTGGAAATCACCCACAGCTATTGGATTTAGGAGCGACCGACTTTACATGTTGTAGTTTGATACTCATAAGGCACTAATGAGCAGCAGTAATTCTAGAGATCAAGGAGAGCTATGGCATAGGAGGATGGGCCATATACATCATGGAGCATTTAAATTGTTTCATGAGACAGTGACAAGTGTTCTAGAGGTGAGCATAGAGCATGATGATGTATGTAAGGGATGTGTGTTGGGGAAGTTTGTGAAAGCAGCTTTTCCAAGAAGTGACACAAGATCCAAGGGTGTTCTTGATCTAGTACATTCAGATATATGTGGACCAATGTTGACAGAGTCTCTAAGAGGGTACGAGTACTTTGTTATTTTTATTGATGATTTCTCTAGGAAGACCTGGATATACTTCTTGAAGACCACCTTGGATGAGGTTTTTAGTCGCTTCCAAGAGTTCAAATCTCTTGTGGAGAATTCGATAGGCAAGAAGATAAAGGTCCTTTGGTCAAACAATGGAGGCGAGTACAAAGGGAAAGAGTTCCAGGAGTTCTGTACCAAGGAAGGAATCAAGAGAGAGTGGACTGTTCCTTACAACCCACAACAGAATGGGGTTGCTGAGAGAAAGAACCAGTCTATATTGGAGGCAGCAAGGGCTATGTTGTATGACCAGGATATGCCATGCTACTTATGGGTAGAGGCATGCAATATAATAGTGTACATACAAAACAGGGTCCCACATAAGGTATTGGGCAAGATGACACCAAAGGAGGCATTCTCAGGGAAGAAGCCAGATGTCAACCACTTTAGGATATTTGGGAGTTTGGCATATTGTCAGATTCCAGGGCCTACACGCTCCAAGTTAGATCAGACTGCAGAGAGAGGGTGCTTTGTTAGGTACAGTGAAACCTCAAAGGCATATTGGATATTTATCCCAAGGACCAGATGGATCATAGTCAAGCGTGATGTCAAGTTCATGGAGGACAAGGCATTTAGGAGGTCCTGATATTTTGCAGTAGATGACCAGAGTGAGCAGCCAATAGAAGCTTCAAGGATCGTGAACAACTAGATCAAGGACAACGAAGCTCAAGTACATTTACTAGTACAAGCACAAGCTTAGGTACTGAGAGTTCGCAGAGTATGGAGCAACAGATGCAACAGATCCAAGAGATACATTAGGGAGACATGGAGGTTGATACTGCATCCTCTATAGTTGGTAGCAGGAACTGATAGTCACAAAGGGATACTTAGGAGCTTGTGGGAGCTCCTAGGATGAATAGTAGATAGTGGAGACAACTAGCTAGATATAATGACTATATGGTATTAGTTAGTCAATTGGTTATTAGTGAGCCTTCTAGCTATTAGGAGGCCACACAGCAGTAGGTGTGGCAAGATGCGATGGTTGAGGAATATACCTCAATAGTGCAGAATGATGTGTGGGAAGTTGTGTCTAGACCAACAAATAGGGCAATGGTTGGATCACGTTGGATCTATAAGATCAAGCACAATGCATATGGTAGTATTGAGAAATACAAGACAAGGTTCGTGGCCAAGGGGTTCTCTCAGAAGGAGGGAATTGACTATGAGGAGACATTTGCTCCAGTGGCCAGGTATACTTCTATACGAGTCGTGATCTCACTTGCAGCATAGATGGGATGTCAGATCCATCAAATGGATGTCAAGATGGCATTTCTTAATGGTGAATTGAAAGAGGAGGTATACATAGAACAACCAGAGGGTTTTGTGGCACATAGCAGTACAACCCACGTGTGTAGATTGAAAAGGGCTTTGTACGGACTCAAGTAGGCTCCCAGAGCATGGTATGAGTGCATTGATAGATACTTGCAGGGAATGGGCTTTGTGAAGAGTGAAGCGGATGCTAACCTTTACTACTTGGTGGTTGGAGGTGAGGTTCTCATTCTTGTTCTATATGTGGACGACTTGTTTTTAATAGGTTCATTGGGGCTTATAGAGGAGTGCAAGAGGGACCTTGCAACAGAGTTCAAGATGAAGGATTTGGGGCTTATGCACTACTTTCTAGGCATGGAGGTATGGAAAATAGATGGAGAGATTTTCCTTGGAAAAGGGAAATACTGCATTGAAATATTGAGGAGGTTTGAGATGGAGGATTGCAGAGCCATGTCTACTCCTATGATCACGAATTGGAAGAAGGTAGACTCATCCAGAGAGAAGGATGTAGACCCCACCTTATACAGGCAGTTGATTGGGTCTCTCATGTATTTGGTCAACACCAGGCCAAATATATCATTTGCAGTAAACTCTCTTAGTTAGTTCATGGTTGAGTCGAAGAGAGTGCATTGGACAGCCGCAAAACATGTGTTGTGGTATTTGCATGATACAATCGAGTATGGGATCAGATATGCTCGAGGTGATGGTATCAGGTTGATAGGCTATACTGACGCAAATTGGGCAGGCAGTTCAGTGGACAAGAAAAGCACTTCAGGGTGTTGCTTCAGTTTGGGATCAGGAGTTGTCGCTTGGTACAGTAGGAAGCAGAAGTCTATGGCTTTGAGTTCTGCAAAGGCAGAATACATAGCAGCTAGCATGGCGACGTGTGAGGCAATATGGCTTCGAAAGTTGCTGGTAACCTTGTTTGGTCAGAGGGTTGAGACTATGGTGATACACTACGACAATCAAAGTTGCATTGAATTGTTTGAGAATCCAATGTTTCATGATAGGTCTAAGCATATAGATATCATATATCATTTCATCAGAGATTATGTACAGCGTGGTATTGTTCAGCTACAGTATATACCTACAGATCAGCAAGTAGCAGACATTTTGACCAAGGCATTGGGGAAGGTGAAATTCATTTTCTTCAGAGATAAGTTGGGTGTCATGCAGAACACCTTCCTCACTAAGAGGGAGTGTTAATTTATGTATTTTGGACAAGTGTCTCCATTCCCAAGAAATGTTTATTTAATTATTTAATTATTTTATGGAGACTTCTAGAAAGGAATAAATTGTCTAGATAATTATGTAATTAAATAATTGATTCCTCTAGAGACTTCTAGAATCTAGTTAGTTAGGGTTGTTAGAGTCTATTTAATCTTAGCCATTGATTGAGATTGAATCATGGCCATTAGTTTTCCAATGAGAAAAGTATAAAAGGGGATCAATGGGCATTTGGAGAACACACACTCAAGTAGACTTGCAGTGATAGCAAGTAGATACACTTGAGAAAGACTTGTAGTGATAGTAAGTAGATTTGCAGTGAGAGCAAATAGTCTTGCAGTGATAACAAGGGCGCAATGATAGTGTTGGGGATAACAGCTGTGAAATTTCAGCAAGAGAAATTGAGGGAAGAATTTCTGGAGAAGAATATTGTTGGAGATCTGCCAGTAAGAAGCAAACAATTTATGTGTCTCTTTATTTGCTGAAGTTTAATAAAATTTCTCATATGTAATAGTGGTTTTCCCTTCAGGGTTTTTCCACACACAATTTATCCAAAAATATTGTGTTCATTGTTGTGCATATTTTCTTCTCTATTCTGTGAGTTTTATTTGTAAAGTTGCAGTTGTATTATTTTTCAATATTTGGTGAGAATTAATTTTTCGGAGTCAAATAATCTATATTAGATAGGAGATTAATAATCAGTAACTGCAATAGAATTTTCACACCCACAATCACCCCCTCTGGTTTACCTCTACACATTCGATGATTACAGTCCTGGCAATTCCATTACCCTTTTGTTCTTTCAAACTCTGCAACTCATCCTTTCACTGCTGTGACTTCCGTCCTCCAGGAAATCTACAAACTACTCATGGCTCGATCTCTCCCACCTATGCATCCTTTCCTCGTTTCACATTCTGCGCATTTACCAACTCATTGTGGGAGGTCTTTCCTGTTCTGTTTTCCTCGATCTGCTATTTATTTGGCATGTCCATTATCCAAGAGTAATTCACACTTCAATCTGCCTTAATTCGGTCCATTCGAGCATTGAATTTGTCATGATATCTTCAAAGCCAAGACAAGAAAATATCATGCCTCCTTTTTCTTCCTTGCGCAGGTTCCCCCATCTGAAACAATTCATCAACTCATTCCAATTGATGAGCAAGGTCTGATTTTGCCTCCACTATTCATGCGATCTTCTCTAACCTTGCTTCCCTTTTGGCATCGACTTTGCCTTCTTTCACCCGCACCCTCTTCATTACAATCTGAAACTTAATATGACGCCTCCCTTATCTGCTTATTCTATCCAATGGCGCGCCTCAAACTCTCACCCATACACCACTCTTCTCATTTTTTTAAAGCCTTCATTCTCATGTCTCTGGCTGCGCTAAGTTTAATCTCTCTTCTCTCTGCAACATCATCTTCTTCCACTTACATGTCATTCTTTTAAAATCGAAACAAGTGCAAAGAGATGGGAGATGAGGCGTCACTCCTCATCGACCCACCATCTTATTTCCTTTCAAGTTCTTTTCAAACTTTTCGTATTCCATATTGTTTTAAATATCATATTTTGCAAAGGAAAATATGATATTGTTGTCCACCATGCCATCTTGAAATTAATTGGGACATCCTTCACATTAAATAGCATATCCATAGAAGAATATACAACTCCAAACATACATTATAATTCATCCATTGATCGATGAAATCAGAAACCACTTTTGCAATAACTTTCTTTCAGAAATCCAGAAACTCACAAAAAATTACTAGGATGCATAAATTGGCATTATGAAAATTTTCACCAAACCATTCAGCCCCAATCCTTAAAGATTTTAGAATTTTAAAATTTCATCAAATTGTTGATCGAAGTCGCAAAATGGTTAAATCTCCCAAACTGTAAATGGTTTGACTTCAAAACCTTCACCATCAAGTTCAAAATATAGTATAAATTCTTCCTGTAAAATTCCATTTCATGAAACCTTACTGAAACTTCAAACAACATTTTTTTTGGGTGACGCAAGATTGCGTGTGAACCTTGCTCCTGCATCATCTTGTAACTATTGTAGTCCATAAGAGGTATTCTATTGATACTCTGTCTATGCTTCAACATTTTTCATACACATCTACCAAGAAGGTTGTGACTACAACATATTCTTCTATTTCTCTATCCTTTATTCTTTGATGAATGTCTACACCCTATTTCGATTCTCCTATTTCGGTATAAATAGGGAGGATGTTGGCAAAGGTCATGAAATTTTCCTTTGCACTTGCCCATTGCATTTGCTTGAAAGTTTCTAAAATGAAAATATATTTACTTGCTAAATCTCATCTCTTTTAATATTTTATCTTTTACTATTGATGTTATTGACACATATATATTAAAACTAACTACCTTTTTTTAGTACATGTGTGCTCTCTATTAAATATATAAAGTTCTAGATTTAATTACACTCTAACATGTTCATCACATACATTCACGTCTCATGAAAGAGACACATATCTCCATGCATGCTATTTATTTAAATACATTTAGAAAAATCTAGATTCAAGCTCTCCAATTTCAATAATTGGTATCTAAGCTTGGTTCTTGTAGAAGAAATTATAAAAGGAAGAATAGAAGTTACAAACCATTGAAAGTGTAGAAGAATAAAATATGATATATGTCAATTCATGCAAAGCACAAAAAAAATCAATAGAAAGAAATTATGGTTAAGTGTGAAGAGGTCAGAGAAGAATTATAGTCGTGCTTAAAGGAGAAAAAATCACAGACTAAAAGGAATTACTGACCAAAATAAGAAAAAGGGGAAAAGATCAAAGGTTATGAAGGAAACTAAAATTGTGCCCCACCATCAATCACATTAGTTCTAAGTAGCACTTTATAGATTAGCCATTGCTAAAGTTACATAGGAATTATATCCCTCAAAAGGAAAGCACACTTCTTTGAAAAGGAGTTCCAATGTAGGAAGATTGAAGGACATCATCAATATCATTTTTGTTTTACATTATCTTGCAGTAAACAAAGGATCTACCATCGATAGGAGAACAAGGACATCATTGTTGTCCATTTCTCGGAAACAAAGGAAGAAAATATTTTTTCCTATGTATACTTTTTTATTGATGATCACATGCAAGGTTAAATCCTTTAAGGTAATACTTCTTCTTTCTACCTAGAATTCTCCCCCTCATAGCCTTGCAAAATTTCTCTATGACAGATTATTTGATATCTTTCTTATCATGAGGATAAGCACTTAAATAAATATTCCACTTGTTTATCCACTTGTTATTTTTCTTCATCCATGACCTATTTCTCTCTTAAGACCTTGTTGAAGACAATCTTAGGCCATCTAATTTCTTTGATCTAAGATATCTTATGAGAAAAAATATAGCAATGTATTTCATAGGAGCAAACCCTATTTTAGCTAGTAAGATCTCATAAGGAGACAACACTTGTTATTCTAATCTTATTGGTGATTACATGCTTTTGAATTCTCTCTTTTTTTCTTCCAATTTTCCACAAACATTGTGCTCGTCCAAAGCTCAAAACCATAAAGCACAACCAAAATAACTAAAATCCTAAAAAGAGTGAATATTTTTCCAATCTCATAAATTTATCTCTCTATATTTTTTTGTAGGGAAAATAAATCTTTCATACCCCAAAAGTTTTTTCTTTCTATAGGTCTCCCAACTAAGCTTGTTGTTGAAGTCAATCTCAAAATACTTGTATTTGTTTACCTCCTCAAGAGAAATTCCTTCAAATTAAAAATTATTTTAGATCTTTATCCATTTTTGGATAGAATTGTGATTTTGGCCTTGCCAATATTGAAAATAAAGATGAGCTGCACATTTGCCAAAAACTTTCATTTCGCTCATTTTTCCCAGTATATCAAGAGCTTATATGGAATTGATTGTCTTTGTAGGATTCAAACGCCTCATCACACAACACAAAATCACTCCTCTAAAAAATTGCCCACAACATCTTGCTAATCACTGGGTATGGCTTGCGCTAATATGAGGTCACGACAACACATGTTGATTGGTTTACCGAGCTCCCAAATTCCACACCTTTCATAATCAAAGTTTCCATGAAAATCAACTTGCATAATGGAAATGTGAATGAGTTCTAACACTAATCACAACAAAATGTATGTTGCTCTTGAACTACAAATTACTTTGCTCTCCGCTAGTAGAATAGGTTAGTCTTTCACTACCGTTCAACAAGACCATCCACGTCTTCCTACCATCCACATCCAACGATCTGATAGATTGATAGAAGACACATACACATATACAAAATAGAGAAAATAAGACACAAAAGAACTCAATAAAACCTTAAGCACTGTTGATCTCAAGCTCCTCCATTAGATTTATAGAAAAATACATAATAAATGTTGAGTGCATTGTAGCATTGTGTTAGTTTTAGAATTTATGGTGGTTAGATGAAATAGAACATGTTCTTAAGGTTCTAGATGGGAAGGGACAGTATTCAGCATGTGGTCAGCTATGGACGATTTTGGACGGTTCTTGAGAGACTATTCGGTTGGTTTGTGTTAGCAGTCTTGCCTCATAATTAATTTACTTCGAACATCCCCCTATAAATTAATTATGCTAATCATTTCAAACATCCCCCCCATAATCTAAAGAGGATGGGACCCAACCTAAAGCCTTGTTAGGTACCCATTTACAATCAATAATTGTTTCATTGAAACATTAATCTTTGCAAATTCTTTTCCTTTGTCTCTAATGAAGTCTGCAGACTTCCTCAAATTCTTTTCTTCCATAGCTTCAAACAACTCTCAATTCTAATGTCATTCTCTTGTCTTATTATGAATGCTACAACATTCTCCAATTCCTTTGTTGTTTATTTGCAATTGACTATGGTCATTCTTTCTCTTCTTTTTCTTGTAGTTGCAACCAAGTCTTTAGACTTCTCGAATCCTTTCTTTTCCATCTTGATGATTTTCATGCTTGACGATGCCTTTGTCTTTGTCCAACTGCTACGACAATCTCTCAAACCTTTGTTTTTCAAAACTTCAATCGTGAACTTCTTGCAAACTTTCTCTCTATCGATGTCTTGCCAAAAGTATTTGTTGTGCTTTCAAACTTGTCATGATTGCAATCATCTTTCACACGCAAACTTTTATATTTGAACAAATTCTTGATCATACCTGTAATAATTTGCCAACTCAATCCATAAGCCCATCCACAATCCATATGCATACAACCTTTCATGGAATCTTTATTCCAACATGTCTTTTCACAATGATTTCTCATACCACAAATAGAACAAGGGTGAAGATCACAACAATTCTCTTTCTTATGCCCTTCTCTATGACAATACGAACATTCCATTCTTTTACTTGATTTGCATGAACTTGTAACACTAGCAACATCAGTTATATTTTTCTTACCATATCCGAGGCCTACATGCTTGGGCCTCATAACTGGCTAAACAAACTCTCTTATTCCTTGCCCATGTTTTCCCAAACCTTTTCCTTTATATCCCATATTTTTTTCATAATTTTTTGACCAACATTTTCTTTAGCTTTTGCAGACTCATCACAACTAACAAGATCATTAGACTTATTAACATGTTTATCTCTATCGTAAATAAATTCAGCACATTTATCAAATGACAAATACAAATCTTTTGTACTACATGAAACATCACATGCCAATTTCTTTGCATTCAAACATTCATTCTCTTCATTCAATCTTGATATTTCCTTTTTGTACAAACTATTCTTCTTCTTCTAATTTCTTTATTTTCTCTTCCAAGTCATCATTCTTTCTCTTAACTTCATCAAACATCTTTAACTTCTCTTTTAAATCATCAATCAACTTCCCTCTTTGTTCTAATTCATCATTCATTTTTCTTAATCTCAGTAAACATCTTTAAATTTCCCTCTTGAAATCTGTTCAATTCTTTCTCATAATGTTTGATTTCTTCATTTTTCTCTTCAATTTCATTTAAAATTTTACATTTCTCTAATATCACTTTGTTGGAACAGCGGAGTGGAGAAAAACACATAAACTGAAAATATATATATATATATATATATAACACAGAAATCAATGAGCTACAACACTGCAACTCTCTATTTATCAATTACATCCAACATTACATATATTATCTCCTTGCAGCTCTACGGAGCTGGACTCTCATAAGAGTACAGACTAAATGTAAGACTATACATTATACAGAACTACGAATTACTCTGCTCTCCGCTAGTAGAATACGTTAGTCTTTCAGTACCGTCAACAAGGCCATCCACATCCAGCGATCTTCATGCATTCAACCGTCAACTAGATGTCAAATTTCACATCGACAGTTTTTGTTTCCAAAATAGAAGTCAACCCATATTCATGTTTCAATATTAATTAGACCCTATATGGACCAATCACCTTGTGGATTGGGAAATATGTAACTGTCAGGGTAATGGGCGGCTAACTCTGCACAGTAGAGATGGGAAACTTGAAACTGTCGCGGTGAGGGGCGGCTGAATCAGAAATGTGCACAGTAGAGATTTTTTTGCAGCATCCACACTATTTTAAAGGAGGAAAGAGTATGAGGAGCGAAGTACTCAAAGGAAATCTTTTTGCAGCATCACATTTTTTTGGGACAAAAACTCAGTATGAGGACTGAAGGATGTGATGGCAAGAACGAGGAGAAAAGAAAAGAACATCCAAAAGAAGGAAGCAACAGAGGTAGGGGAAACTAGTGATTTCTTCTTCTGCTATTAGAAATTGTTCATTATTACTATTAAAATTAGCTCTGCCGTAGTTATCATTTGAACCCAATAGTTAATCGAAATCCTCAGGGGTGAAAGAATGTTTTTCCTCCTCGGGTGAAAGAATGTTTTTATACAACGTTTGTGTTTTTCATATGTTTATTTCAATCGGTCCGGTTGCCAGCCAATTCGAGGGTTTCGTGTTCGACTCTCGACCCCAGTGCCCCCGAGTTCACTCCTGCTCCTTCAATCTTGTATTCGCACCACATATTCAGCCCGCATGTGATCTCTCATAACATCTACGGACACATGGCCTTCATCCACCTCAGCGGTGAAATGCAGCAGCAGCAACAGCAAAAGCTATTAAGGTATGTTTCTCCTGCTCACCAGGGATTTGACAGTGGAGACGTCCACCATTTGAGTACCCGGACTTCTTCCAAAGATTCTGGCGCTTTTTACATCTTTGACGAGAATGCAGCAAAATTATATCAGGGCACGCCTCGCACTACTCTCATGGTGAGAAATATTCCCAACAAGTACAGGTATTGAACAAAATCAGCCCTATTCATTTCCAACTCCCATTCAATTTCTACTTGATTGCATACAGTGCATTATTTAACTATTAGGAAACCAAAATCGGCCTACTTGCTGACTTTATGATCTTTATGCTGCAGCCAGCCTGAGCTGATAAAACTGCTGGATGAGCATTGTTTACTGCAAAATAGTCAAAAGTCTGGTTCAAATGAAGTTGATTCCGCCTATGATTTTGTCTACTTGCCTATTGATTTCAAGTGAGTAATGACACTGTTACTTCATGGTCCATTAAAACAAACAAACAAACCTCACCCTGTATAATCTATGTGAACAACTTGTGTGGTCTGTAAACAGAAACCGGTGCAACTTGGGTTACGGGTTTGTAAATTTCACCAGTGTTGAAGGGGCAGTGAGGTTCTACAAGGCTCGCCATTTAAAAATGTGGGAACGCTTCAATTCAAGCAAGATTTGCGAGATAAGTTATGCTCGTCTGCAGGTACGTTAAGTTGATTGTGATACTTCGTGTTTTAGGGTTTGGACTTGAACTTGATCTCTTTTATTCTTTTCGTCAGGGGAAGGCAGCTTTGGAAGAACATTTCCTCAACTCCATGTTTCCATGCAACACGGAAAAATATTTGCCGGTTAAATTCTCACCACCACGCAATGGAATCCAGTGCACACCGCCAACAGTTGCAGCGGGTCACCTGCCAGGGAAGCGTAGTTTTAGATGCAATTCTCTTCCACTTGCACCTCCCTCTAATGCCATCATGAATGCTAAGAGGAATTCAAAGAGCTGCGAAAATGGTGCCACTAACGATATTAATAGTAATACTTATACACTAGACAGTAGTAATGTGTCCACTAACTAAAGCTCCGAGACTCGCATGATGTAACTGTTATTGCTTTTCTTTATATTTAGATGAAAAGCTCTTTCATGTTGGATGTTTGTAACCGATGAATGGCTATTGTAGTGAAAGGCCCGTGCAATAATTGTAAGCTCTCTTTGTGTGAAGTCTTACCATGGTTTTTACATCTTATTCATCAGCTTTGGCCATATAATTGTTAATTATGTTAATTCATGATGTAAACCTCTTTGTGTTTTGTCAAATCTCTCCATGCATGGATACATGATGATTAGGGTCTAAATAATAGAAATGCAATTAAATAGTATATAAGATAAAATTGGCTTTCTGTAATGTTGGAATAAAGCATGTAATTTCTCCGCATGAATTGAAAGAGCTGCAAGTTTTTTTGTAGCAAAATAAATTAGGAATTAGGTTAGATCCTTTTTAACTGTTTTAGCTTTGTTTTAAAGTTGTTTTAAAACTATTTTATTGGGAACTATTTTTAGTATTAATTACTTCTCATTGAAGTCATTGAACTCTTCTATAAAAGAAATATGATGTAATTGATTTGATAATGCAATAAAATGAAGTGCAGTAAAAGTGTTGGATAAATTATATGTTTCTGTTTATGTAATTATATATTTTGATATTTTGAGTTTATGTGTTTTGCTATTATGTAATTACATATTTTGAGTTTATGTGTTTTGCTATTTATATCCGTCCACCCCATCAAAGTGGTATCAGAGCTAGTGTAAGAGAGAGCTGAGGTTGGAAAAAGAGATTGAGAGGTAGTATTTGTTTTTTTCACTGAAAGACCTGCTGCTCACAAAGTAGCCAGCACAGGCAACTCCAAGTCAAACAAGATATCATCCAACCCCATTGCCAACTTGCAAAGTTTGAAAAATCGCTGAAAGGAAATAGGAGCTGTTAAAGAAAAGATTGGAGGTTTGTTTTAAGTCCTCATTTAATGCAAAGAAGTTGCAGATCGAGGGAATCCTGAGATCATTATGTAAGCCGCAAGGAAAATTGCAGAAAAAGATCCGTAGCTATTAGGAAAGTTGAAGCCGCAGCAGGGGACAAGGAGAAATCTGAGGGAAGAAAAGCACAGAAGCCGCTGCCAAAGCCTTCAAAGAAGAAGTCTGAATTAGCAACAGCTAAAGGAGATTTTGTCATAGTAGAGTTGCTGCTGTTTGAGAAATGCGATTATGAGAATCGAGTTTAAGAGGTAAACCGTAAGATTGAAGAATAAATCGAAGAAGAGTGATGGCATGAGAAGCTGCCGGAGGAAAGTAATTCGTTGTAGCGAAATCACAGTCAAATATAAAAAGTGAGGTGAGTTCAATTATTTGTTTCAATGGAAAAAGTTGGTAAACGTGTTCAGAAGGAAAAAGATAATTTGAAGGATGAAGCGTTAAATGTTAAGCAATGCAATTCAAAATTGATAGCAGATTTAAAAGAGTTTGGAAGAGAAAGATGTGAATACTTCTTGAAATTGAGAATCTTGAAAAAGAATTAGAGAAAGTGATAAAGAAGAATGAAGAGGTAGAAGAAAGATTGAAGGTATTTGATGAGGTGAAAAAAACCTAAAAAGGTTAGAAGAAGAAAATAGTTTTCAAAAAGAAGAAATAACAAAATTGAAAGAAAAGAATGAATTTTTGAAGTCAAAGCCATCAATATGTGATGCTTCATGTGGTACTGAAGACTTGTGTAGTTCACTAATGAATCAATTGATTTGTGTGATGGAGGTGAATATGTTTTTTATAAAGAGTTCAATAATAAAGATAATAATGTGTTTACAAATCATATTAATTGTCATGAAAAGAATGTTGGTATGAAAATAATGAAAAGAATGGGATACAATGGACAAGGTTTAGGAAAACATGAGCAAGGAATCAAAGAGCCGATTGAGCCTATTATGAGACCAAAATTTGAAGGTCTTGGATATATTGTAGGTAAAGGAAATGATACATGTACAAGAAAATTTGTTCTAGGAATGGAATGTGTCAAATGTTGTCATTATAGTAGGAAAGAGCATACAGAAGATATGTGTTGGGATCTACATCCCTATAGAATTTGTGGTTTGAAAAATCATCCAAAAAATATTTGTTGGAAAAGGAAGTGGAAAAGTGAATCTATGACAGGTTGCATGCAGTTGAACTATGGATGGAGTTTTGGACGAATTGGCAAAAAATCACAAGTATGTTGAAAAAGGTATTCCAGTGCAAATATTCATATGGCAAAGAGGATAGCAATCAAAAGATGTTTCATAGTCTTGTAAGACGCCATGCAAAGTGGAAAGATACAGATAGTGAAAGGACTTCTAATTTAAAGTTATGAAGACTTGAAGATCAAAGTTTAATGGACTGCCACAATAGTTGAAGAGAAAGTTGAGGGAAGATACACAATTGAAGATAGGTTGAAGGTATCATTTGAGTAAGTCTAAAGACGTAGTTGCAACCATCAAAAAGAGGAAATATTTACAAAGATAAAATTTGAAAAGTGAAAATGTTGAAGCATGAGTGGTTGAAATTAAGGGGGAGTGTTGGAATAAAGCATGTAATTTCTTCGCATGAAGGAAAAATGTGCAAGTTTTTTGTAGCAAAATAAATTAGGAATTAGGTTAGATTTTTTTTACTATTTTAGCTTTGTTTTAAAGTTGTTTTAAAACTATTTTATCAGTAAGTATTTTTAGTATTACTTCTCATCGAAGTCATTGAACTCCTCTATAAAAGAGGCATGATGTAATTGATTTGATAATACAATAAAATGAAGTGTAGTAGCACGTGTTAAGTAAATTAATTGTTTTTGTTTATGTAATTACATATTTTGAGTTTATGTGTTTTGTTATTTATCTCTGTCCACCCCATCATGTAAACCTTTTTTTTTTCTAAAATCTCTCCATGCACAGATTCATGATATATGTGTTCTTTATACAATTATCAGAAAAAAATTAATAGAGAATATTATGATTCTATCATCGAGGATAAAACTACCATAGAGTTTGCAGATGTCAGACAATCCACTAGTTTACAGTCTGATTCAAAGGAGTGGAGTACTATTCTTTCCCAAGAATGGTGTTACAAGAGTAATTTACATGAGGAAGAGAAAAATGAAATGAAGTGGAGTAAAAACTAAAATCCCCTGTTTGTGTTTGATGAATCATATGAAATAAGCAGTAATCCGCTTTTTGAAAATTTGGATTTTTATCTTCATGATGATGTGATAAGTGAGGTTTTATGTTGTATGAATGTTGATAGGGTAAATAATTATGAAGTGATTGAAGATAGGGGTGCATGTGAACTAAATAATCAACATGATTCCAAAAGGATAATTCATGAACTAGAAAAAATTGTTGTTATGGTTGCATAGGAGGAGACTAATAAAGGGAAACCCATTGAATCATCTAAGTCACTAAAGAAGAATCATAAGAACACTTATGAAGAAGAGACCACTTAGAAGGTTGAACCTTTATAAGAGGCAATATGTAACATGAGAAGCATGGTACAAGTTTGTGTTCCTCTGAAAGAAGAAGTTTATGATGAGAGGTGGCTCTTCGAAAGAATAGTGGTTGGAAAGGCATTCATCACCAAAGCTTTACATGGGAAAACATTTTTTTTTTGTTCTCCAAAAGTTGCATGGGAACCTTGGCTTTTTCAAGTCTAGTTCATTCTTTTCTCAATCGGTTTTGTATGACTAGCTTGTTTTTTCTTTGGCTAGGATTTATCCTGCCATGTACATAGTCTCAATTTGGTGTGTCTATTTTGGTTTGCACCTGTTTTCTTTTTTGGCCATTTTCTTTTGTTTGGTTCCTTCCCTTTCACATGACTCTATTGCCCAATGGATAGGATACTAGCCTTTGGAAGTACATTACTAGGTTCTTTGTTACATCCTTACAATCTTTTTCCCCAAACAGATCCATTATTACTTTAGTTTTGGTTATTCCTCCCAAACCCTTTTTTTATTTGCAAATTTTCCCAAGTGCAAGCTTTATTGGTATTTTCTTAAGTTTTATGAACTTCGTCGAATGTCGCTTAGGTTCTTATAACTGGACTCCCTATGCTAACATCTATTATGAAGTGTTTGGTTTTTTCCTTCATTTTGCATCTCCTTGTATTGTTGGTCTTTGGTGAGTTATCATAACCTTCTTAAATATTGAAATCTTTGTGAAAAGTCTAAGTCTAAATATTCAAAAGTTGTTGGTCTATACTAAAATTTTTCATAACTTTTCAAAAGTCCACCAATGAGTGGAAGTTGAAGATTGAAAAAGGAAAATTGTTGTGTAGTCAGTATTCTCAATAGGTTTGGAAACCATTTTTGGTCTTCGATAGGGTTTCTTATAGAAATTTCCTCGAAGAGCGAAAATGATGCAAGAAGAATGTTTAACTAACTACAACCATGAAAATGTAAAGATACAAAAAATTAACATAAACACATATCATTACCAAATGCAAAGAAAATTTGAAAATGGTAATGCTCAAATGTGAAAAAGAACACAATATTGAAATACAAAAAAAATGATTCATATTATATTTATATATATTTTTGGTATTACAAAATGGTATTTACATTTCAAAACAAGTGCAGGAAAAACATAAGGATGTGTATTCCTTCCACCACCTCCTACAAGCGTTCAATTTGGCCTGATAGACCCGTGTCATTTCTTCCCAATCCAGCACGAAGAAGATTTATTGCCTTCTCTATAACCTCATGTTGGATCTTAAATTAGCTTCTATCAACATTTTTATTTTTCTTTCTCTTTCATGATAGGTGTCATTGTTGATTTTGGACAACATCTATGTCACAATCATTTATATTATTTTAATCATAAATAGCCTCTCTTAGTAAATCTTACAATTTTAATTGTCCTTGATTATAAAAAGAAAAATTAACTAATCCTTATATTCTTGGACTGATATTATTGGTTTTAAAAAGTTTTGCCAAGAAGGATGATAAACTGTCATCACATCCAACGACCCACAAATGAACTAAGGGAGAGGGTTTGATGGTGATGAGGAATATGTTGTGTGAGGGGTCCACATCAACAAATTCCATGTTAGAAAAAATAAATAAATAAATTCCAACATGAAAATTGTCATGGATCTATGGTAGAAATGTGGTACCTATTTTCCCATTTCCCACCATGTCAATCCCTATGAACTTATTTCACATTAACTATGCATTAACTATCCCTCTCCCCTTGTCATTAGCCTTTTGGAAATCATTTTAGCATGCTTTTCATTTTCTAGGGTTTTGGTGTGTTTTCACTTCTCTACAATTCCATTCATGCTTGGCATCTGCACATTGTGTTGTCCATTGAAGGATCAATGGTGGTGCACTTCACAATTGACAGGCCAATGGTGAAGCTATGAGCCATTCATGGTGACACATTTTTCCCTATTGTTATGTTTATCAAATGTTGCCAAAAGAAAATTATTTCTTTAAGATAGATTTGCTAGTTTTAAATATATTACTATGAAAAATTATTTTTTGTGTAATAATAAAATAATAAATTATTATATGCTATTTCTATTTATTTTTTATAATTTTAAATTATTTTTGTACAATAAAATCTTTAGTAAATTCTTAGATTTAAAAATATTGAATATTTTTTATGTTTGAAATATATTAATTTAGAAACATACTTTTATGTGTAATAGTAAATTTAGAAATTTTTATTTTTAATTTAAATTTACTAATTTTAAACATATTAATTTATAATTTTAGAAAAGAACAATTGTTTTTTCATTTCTTTATAATTTTATCTCTATGACATCAAAGAATTTTTTTGATTTTAAATATTTTGAATATTTTTTAATTTTAGGAATTAATTTAAAAACTTAAATTTCTTTCATACAATTTTTTTAAAATTTTCACTTCTTTTTTGGTGTAGTAATTTGGCATACTTTTTTTTATCTTATCTTTATAAATAATTATTATTTTATTTGAAACTATTACATAACTAAATTAATATAAAAAAAGTTAAGAGATATCTTCTTTTTAAACTATCTTGAATATTTTTAATTGTAAGTATATTAACTTAGAAACTTATTTTTATATGAAATAATAATTTTAGAATAATTTTTTACTTAATTTTCTAGATTTTAGAAACTATTTTTTATGTCTATAATTTAACATATTTGTTTAATATTGTATCATTTTCTTCTTGAGGTTCCTATTGTAATTTTATGTATTTTGCTTATAAATTTCATTTTACTTTGCTTTTGTAGTGGGTATTATATATATATTGCATTTAACTAAAATAGATATTGTTGAATGCTACTTTCATTTTTGTTGTATGATTATTCAAATAAAGTAAATATTGAGCTTCTACTCTTTTGAGCGTTCTTCTAATCTTTATCAAACAATTTATTTTTGACAGGTATTTTTCCTATTTTCCTATATCTACACAATGCTTCAATTTTCTATTGAATAAGATCAAAAGATTGTTTAATCAGAATCCCTTATAACACTAATAAGATCAAATTTATCAACCTGCATGCATTGTTATTGCGTTAAAGTCCCAACCCCAAACAGAATCTAAATCACATAGCAATCCCATCAAAATTTAGATGAGAAACTTTGCTTTAAGAACTTTATTATATATTACCACTTAAAATTAAAAACCTGTCAATGGATCTTTGGTCTACTGGTGAAGTGGATCTTTGGTTCGGAATGAGCCCACCAGAAATCAAATCCTGTTGAATACAAGAACTTGATGCCTATCTTGAAAGTATCTCCAACAAAAAAATAAAAATAATATAAAATATATATTAAAAACCTATTGGAAATTTTCTAACATGAGTGTAATTTTATGTACAAACTAATGATTTTTATAAATTCCTAAGCTTCCGTCCCGCTTGCGCTGCCTTTTCATTACGAGGCTTGCCACAAACGTTACAAGGCATGCAAAAAATGGTTTTGTTGAAAGTATTTCAAAAACATTCAAAGCAAATAAAATTTGGTACGTGTAAAGCTCAGCATTATTCCTACCCGCACATGTTAAAATAAGCAAAATCTGTTTTTAACTGTTGTTAGTTGGGATAGTTTCCCATCGTATCCGCTTTAGTTATTTTGGGTTGGAAAAGTTTCCCAACGTATTGCTGTATTATCTGAATGAATATAACAATTTATATTCTCTGCCTCTGTGTTTTAACACTGTTTCATTGTTGATTGCTATAATTTCTGGTTTGTTCATCTGTGTACTGGCATTTGTTTCTCTATCAGCACCCCCAAATGGAAGATAGAAATGCAGATGCAAATGAACAGTTCTAAAGCACCAATTTGAGCGCACAGTTTAAAGCACTTGCGCTCAAATTGGTGCTTTAGAACTGTTCATTTGCATCTGCATTTTTATCTTTGCAGCCAATCCCTATCCTTGAAAATTTCTAAAGCCATTTCAACACATCGATTTGGGCATACCTGCAATAATTGTGATCCATTTCCTGAACCTACCCACCATTCGACAGGATATCCCACTGCCAATCATCAAACAAGAAATTAAAATGATTTCTTAGGTCAGAAATTGCCCAAGTGCAATCGGTAGAGTAGGGAAGAGAAGACATGGAAATACCTTATATATATCATTTTCATCTCTATGGAAATCAAAGATAAGAGAAGAGAAGTGGATCATTACCTGCACATCCTCAGCCCATCTGTGAGTGTTTGATGCCCATGCGCTTCCCCAATTTCAACGTAGTCTTGGGTATCACAGCAAAACCATCAACCCTTTATTTCAATGGAATTAATTTAGGGGAGCACTGCACATAGATTTACCTACCTCCTATATCCTTGGCATTAATATTGCTTGCCAAACGTTCACATCGCCTCTCCAAATTCGCTGTCCAACGTTATATCCTCATTGAAATGTAAATGTGAATCTCAGAATAGAAATATAAACCAGTCCTTTAGCTGAATCATATCTGCTTTAAAATGATTATCACTAATAGTTATTTTGCCTGCACCCCTACATGCTATTTTAGGTTCCAGCTTGGTAATAACTTTACAAATAAGGATTGCGAACAAGAAGAAAGTCTGCAATGGCACTAGGATAATACATATTTATGTATGTTTTATAGGATGATGTATATTAATGTTATTATGATCCTCTCATAAATGTTTTATGAAAATGTTCTTTAATGACTCATAGATTGTTCTTAATGATTTCAAAATGGAGTGATTTTTTTTCAACACGAAAATAAATTAGCACTTAAACCACAAATGTGCACTAGGTCAGCTCACAACAACTAGTAAAATAATTGACAAAGTGTGAATTTAAATCTTTAATTTTGAAATTCAAGGTTTATATCTATGACTATAGAAGTAATGTGGGTCAAGTCCACACCCACAAACCTAATCTAGGGTATAAAATAGGGGATCTAAGAATCATGATCAAATCTCTAGGGATGAGTAATAATGACATCAAGATATGTTTTTTTTGTACAACACACCCTCAATTCCCTATTGAAATTACATAACCCTTTTCTCCTAAGTAAGAATCATGATCAAATCTCTAGTTTTTAAAAGGGTTGAACATAGTTATTTTGCCTCTACCATTATGTGTTATTTTTATGGTTCAAGCTCACTAATATCAACAATTCTTGGTAGGGCCTAAATTTGGTGATCGTCTTGACTATCAAGTAAATCTTTGTAATGATTTTTTTTAGCTATCTTTTAAGTTTAATTATTAAGGTCCATTTTAGTTTTAAAATATATAAATGAAATATATATGTAATATTCTTGGCTTAAATGCGAATTTTACCCTTATGTGGCATAAGGAACTATTTATGTATTTTTTTTGGGATCAACCCTTGTGGTTGCAATTTATTGAGAATATATATGCATACATACATGCATGTAATATTTTATATAAAAAATCAAGGGTCCATCAAAATCTTTCTTTTCAAGTATTATACTCTTTTTAAAATTGTAATTATATTTTAATGATTTTTATTTTCTAGCTAAAATAAATATAGACATACAACCATCAAGTTTAAGTCTTTTTGAAATACACCAAACCTTTTTCTTTATAGAACATTAAACTGCTTACAATATTTTACCAAATTTAAGGCCTTCCTAGCCCAAACTAAACCCTCAACAAGTATTTTCTATCAATTCTATTGAAAAGAATAGAGGAAACTTCTATTCCCATTTTCTCTACCATTTTCTAAACCTTGCAGAGCTAAAAATAAATTGTAACCCCATACACTCTTAATATTAGGTAGGTTGTCTATTTTTAAAGTTTTGTAACTTTTAATTTTTAATTTATATAAGAAGATCAATAGCCATTTTTAGTTTATTACATACTATAAATATATTTACATGTAATGAAAATTAAAACTGTACATAACTTTCTTATCTAGATTAAATGATTAAAAAATAGTGAAAACTAAGATTTATTAGCTAAATTGGAAATAATTAAAAATATTAAATTAATTCAAAAAATTAAATTAATTATTTAATTGAATTTGAAGATAAAAATTGATTATGAAGGATGGCGTTTTTGAACTTTGTTGGTCGAGCTAGGGCGCCCGTGCCCTAGCTCGCTTCTGGTTCTTCTTGCTTGTGCGCCATGGGGGGGAGTTTTCTGCATTCGGGGTGAGGCCTGCTATGCTATCTTTCCTTCTTTCCTGCCTGTCTTTGGTGTGCGGGGGTGTTGTTTTGGCCAGCGTCGTCTAGTTTTTTCCTGTCCCTTCTCTGTGTGTTGCTGACAGGGGAGGGCCTCTTTGCTTGTAAGGCCCATGTGGGGCTGTGCGTGTTGGGTGTGCGGGGGTGTCCTATGCACGGTCGTTCTTTGGTGGTTGCGTGTTGTTCATTTTGGGTGTTGGTTTATCTCTTTTGATGCTATTAACTTTGGTGTTTTGAGCGTTCCTATGCGCTTACCCTTATTGGTGGAGGTTTGTGGCTTGGAACACTTGGTGTGGGGCCTTGTGCTCTCGTGGTTTTGAGGGTTTATTTTCTTTTCTTCTCCTACCTATGGCGCAAGGGGAATCATCTAGGGCAGAACCTAAGCTGGATTTTCGTTCTCCTGTCAGCTCAAAACCCTTGCTACAGGGGTCTCAGATTTATGACAATAATTTATTTGCTCAGAACTTAGAGAAGAACGAGTTGGGATCATCTAGGGGGCTTCGTCTGCTAAAGATTAATAGATGCCTGGAGAGGTGCAAAGAGAGGCCGAATGTGGTGATCCCGATGGAGATGCTTGTGGAAGATATTGAGTATTACTCACGACACTCCCTATACTGCAAGTTTTTGGGGTTGAAAATCTCGTTGCAATTTTTGGAGGCCTGGGCTTAGCTAACTTGGTTGCCGAAAGGTGAGATGGAGATTAGGCTCCTTGCAAACAACTATTTTAAGGTTACCTTCGATTGCATGGCAGACAGGATCAAGGTTTTCGAAGGAGGCCCTTATTTTTACAATCAGGTGGGTTTGTTTATCAAGCCATGGCATGCAGGCTTCGATCCGGCAGAGGAGATTCCTAGTACAGTTCCAGTTTGGGTTAGATTACCGAGGCTTCCAGTCGAGTGCTGGCGTGATGATGTTTTGCATTTGCTAGTGTCTATGCTCGATAAGCCAATGGGCTCTTCTCAGCAGACACAGTTCAAAAAGGTAATGACTTTTGCTCGGTTCTGTGTGGAAATTGATTTAAGCAAACCCTTGCCAGACTCTCTGGAAGTTTGTGCAGGATCTTATACTTGGATTCAACAGCTTGACTATGAGGCTTTACCATTTAGATGTCGTTTGTGTCATGAGTATGGCCACTTACTGCGTAGATTCCCAAGGGCCAAGCTGTGGAATGTATGATGGGTATTCTACCCAAACTTTGGATGAATGAGGAATGCCAGTGCATTAGTGCACAAGGTTCGTCTGGAGGGGTGGCATGCTTATGGAACCCTCAAAAGATTTGCCCTCAGTGGTGGGTGTCCTTCAAATCCTCTATTTCTATGGTGGCCTCTTGCTATGAATTTGGGGAGTTGGTTCTTTTTTCCAATATTCATGCGCCTATGGATATGCAGGCCAAGCAACTTTTGTGGTCAAATATTTGTTATGTTCGAAGTATGGATCCTTACCTCCCGTGGATTATTGGGGGTGATTTCAATGCTATCACTGAGATTCTTGAGAAAAGTGGTGGTACCAAGAGGTTGGAGGCTTCAACTTTTTTGTTCCAGGATAATATTTCTGCTCTAAATCTTGTTGATATCAAGCCCAGCAATGGTTAGTTTACCTGGAACAATCGGAGGTCCGGGGAGAGTTGCATCACGGAGCGTCTAGATAGATTTATGGTGTCTTATTTTTGGGTTGGCGATAGGTGGTCTTCTAGCTCAGAGATTCTGGACTGGAGAGGTTCAGACCATTGGCCTATAAAATTTATGATCCTTTCAGCTGGGCGACCTCACATGCCCTCCTTCAAATTCCATCTTATGTGGTTGCGTGATCCTGATCTTCATGATTCTGTTGCTCGGTGGTGGCAGGAGGGAAGACCATCTTTCGGTACGGAAATGTATGTCTTTTCAAAGCTTCTTTAGTTTGTTAAATATAAGCTTAAGCATTGGAATAGACAATGTTTTGGAATTTTTTTTAAGGCCAAGTCTGATGCACAAGCTAAGCTAGATGGTGTTACGAGGGAGATTAGGGAGAAAGGAGTGACTACAGGTTTGTTGCAGGAGGAATCTAGGGCTTTGAAAGCTTTGGAGGAATGGGAATTAAGGGAGGAGATCTTCTGGAAACAAAAAACTCGAATTGACTGGCTGTAGGAGGGGGATAAAAATTATGCTTTCTTCTTTATTCTGTTTAGGGGCAGAGGCATGGTAATTCTATTCATGTTTTGGTTACGAATAGGGGCGTGACTCTAACTTCTTATCAGAGTATTTCAGATGAAGCTACCCATTATTTTGCTTCCTTGTTCAGAGAGGATCTACAAGGGAGTTCAGTTGAGGAAGTTCAGGTCCTCTCTTGTATCCCTCAGTTGGTGTCTAGGGAGATGATGGAGGATCTTATGGGTGAGATCACCTTTGAGGAGTTGGAGGGGACAGTGTTTCAGATGAAGAAAGGAAAAGCCCCTGGCCCGAATGGTTTCCTGATGGAATTCTTCCAAGAGTTCTGGGAGATCATCAAACTTGATTTACTTGAGGTGGTCAAGGAGTCGCAGCGGAATAAGCAAATGTTAAAGGCCCTGAACTCTACTTTTCTTGCGCTTATTCCCAAGTGCGAAGGGGCAGATAAGTTGAGCCAATTTCGGCCTATAGCCCTCTGCAATGTGGTGTACAAGATTATTTCAAAGCTTATTGCTAATAGGTTGAAAAAGTGGCTGCAATTGCTTATTTCAGAGGAGCAAAGTGGTTTTGTGGAGGGCAGACAGATTCTTGACGAGATTGTTATAGCTACTGAGACTATCCATTCTATGGAAAATTCTCGAGATAAGGCTATGTTTATCAAACTGGATATGGCAAAGGCATACGATAGAGTTAGATGGTCTTTTCTTCAAAAGATCCTGGCTACTTTCGGATTTGGGGCAGATTGGATTCAATGGGTCATGAGTTGTGTCACGTCAATTTCTTTCTCTGTCTTAACAAATGGGGAGCTTTCTGAGTTGTTTGGTGCATCTCGAGGAATTAGTCAAGGTGATCCTCTCTCCCCTTATTTGTTTATTCTGCTTGTGGAAGGCTTGGGGCGCCTTCTGAGAAGACATGTGTAGCTGGGCCTTATACAGGGATGGAGGTGGGAAGGGGATTTACCCCCTCAATCCCATTTGCAGTTTGTTGATGATACTACCTTGATGGGGGTAGCCACTATTCGGGAGGCAACAAATATTCGGAGGGTGTTGGATATGTATCTTGGAACGTCAAGTCAATCAATTAATGACAACGAGTCTTCCATCTACTTCTTTAATACTCCTACCCTTATCCAGAGGAGAATTTCCCAGATTCTTCGTTTTCAGATCGAGACTCTTCCGCTGTCTTACCTTGGGCTTCCTGTTGCGGTGGGTAGATTGGCAAGGGAGTCGTGGCAGCCTATCTTGGATAAGTTTCGATTGCGAGTTACTCATTGGACCAACCGCTGGTTATCCTTTGCTAGGCAAGTTTAGTTGCTGAAGTCCATTGTCCACGCTCTTCCCATTTATCGGGGCATGCTTCAAGTGGCCCCGAAGGGTTTTGTTTCTGAGTTGGACTCTTTAACTAGACAATTTTTATGGGTGGGAAATCTATTGTCTTCCAAGTGGAGTCTGGTTAGATGGGATATGGTCTGTTTCCCTAAGCAGTATGGTGGATTGGGGTTGAGGTAAGCCGCGTTGGTTGGGACGGCTTTAGCGGAAAAACTTTATTGGAGATGGTGCACGGAGAAGGACAGGATTTGGGCTAGGATCCTTTCCTACAAGTATTTGTAGGGTGCTCCTGGGGAAGATATCCCACGTTCCTCCTTGGTTGGTAAGGGATCAACTATTTGGGCTACCGTCAAGAAGGGATCGACTCTCATCAAGGATGGTTTATTTTGGATCTATAGGCGTGGGACGGAGGTTCAGTTTGGGTATGATTCTTGGGATGGCCATCCTCCCATCCTCATTCAGTTCCCTAATTTGGTAGCCCTGAGTAGGTATTTTAGTGATGCTACTGGATGATGGTAAGTGATTTTAAGGTGCTTTCTTTTCAGGGTCAGCTTGTGAATGCTCAGTGGAAAATGCCCAAGGAGTGGCCGGTAATTGGCATGGAAGAAGATTGTAGGACTTTGCATAATATTCTTTCAGGTAGACTATGCAATCCCCTAAGGGATAGGGATATTCTTGCATGGTCACCTAATCCAAAAGGGCATTACATAGTTGCTTCAGGATATCAGAGGTTGCTTGCTCAAAGGATTGAGTGGGTGGAGGTTCCTTGGTGGAAGCGGGTTTAGAATAAGTTTTCTTGGCCGAAATGTAACTGCTTTTCCTAGATCTTGGCCTAGAACAGGTGTTTGACCTGGGATAATATCCAGAAGCGTGGGTTTCAGGGACCGTCTAAGTGTATGTTGTGTGGGAATGGTGTTGAGGACTCCTCTCATCTTTTCTTTCGATGTCCTTTCACCTTATAGCTCTGGCACTCTTGGTGGAGTGTTTGGTAGGGTCCCTGTGTTCATGCCTCCTCCCTTGTGGATTTTTGGAATAGCTTGGGCAGATCTCCCTCTATGGCCTCTTTTTTGCAGGATGCTTGGCAGGCTTGGCCTATTTTCTTGTTGTGGCAGGTTTGGATGGAAAGGAATAGGAGGATTTTTAGAGGGTAACTTTTGTAGGTTCAACTAGTGTGGTCCAGAGTTCTTGGGATAATTCAGGAGACTATTCAAGCCAAAGGGATGGTGGAGTTTCCACTTGAGAAGAAGGATGCAGAGCTGGTGGTCAGGTTGGGTATCCAAGGGTTATCCCCTATTGCGTCCTGTTTCCAGAAAGGTAGGTGGGTAGGGCAGCATGTCCAGCAGCAGGGGAGATGGCAGCCTCCCCCTGCAGGCACTTTGAAGGTTAATACTGATGGCTCTTCTAGGGGTAATCCTGGTCCTGCTAGAGTTGGCGGGGTGGGCAGGGATTCTTCTAGTTCTGTGGTTTTCCTCTTTTCCATACATAAGGGGACACAAACTATCAACCTTATGGAAGGATGGGCGATTCTTCTTGCCTTGGAGAGGGCCTACGAGAGGGGGTGGCATAGGGTTATCTATGAATCTGACTCTTAGGTTCTGATTAATTTGCTCAATCAAGGGAGGACGTCAGATGTGAACTGGCAGCTGGCTGTGATGGTGCAACAGATTTTACAGATCAGTAATCTCATGGAAAGAGTGTCGTTTTTCCATATTCCACGTGAATGGAATAGGACTGCTGATTGTTTGGCCAAGTGGGCCTCTAAGCATTTGGAGGATTGGAAGATTGACGATTGGGCACAGATCCCTTAGGAGCTTAGTCTGGATTTGGAGAGGGTTTTTGCTGAGGACAGTGGGGGTGCTGACTGATTTGGCTTCTGGGTCTCTTGGTGTTTGTTGTTCTTTTCAGGCTTGTGCCCTTTGCTTGGTTGTAATGCTGCCTTCTGAATTTCAATAAAAAATTTACCCCTCTTTTATTTAAAAAATTTGAAGATAAAAATTAATCACCATAATATTGAATTTTTCAGGGTTTGATTAAACAAGTGGCTTAGAATTTACAAGTTGATAGTGTTTCCCTTTTGATTGGATATGCACTTGTAGAACTAATATCTATGGGTATGAAAACCATGTGGGCCATAGGCTTGAAGTTGTACCATTGAGAATAAAAAATATAAATTTCTACTTATTCAAATTCACTCACCTTAATTTTATGTTAGTTGAATCTACTAAGCAACTAGTAATGTTTACAAATAACTTTGGGGAATATGTTAAACCATGATAGTCATATTCTCATTAGTTAGACTCCTATATGGACCAATTTCACAATTTTCCAAATGTAGTAACGGAAAAAGTAGCATTTTCCCAAGTACTAGGTTTGGATAATTAACATTAAAACTGAACTAATGGTGTCTTGGAGTAGTGTTGTAATGTTTTGTACACATTCACATTATTCTAGGACCTTTATTTGGTTAAAACATGCCTTAATTGGTTCTTTGCAAAGGTTTTTGTGAAGTGTTGTAAAAAACTTTCACGCTTTTCTAGGAATTATTTACTTAATTAGGCCTTATGAGCCCCTTTTTGAATAAAATACATCTAATGTGTACCTTATTTAGGTGTTTTAAAGTGTTGTAACACACTTTCACATTTATCTATGGTGGTCTTAATTAATTGTGGTTGATTGGAATTAATTATCCCTTTTAATTCAAATTTAAGCCTTATTTATGATACCTCCCGAAGACCTATCCTGAAACCCAGTAATTAAATATAATAACATTTAAATTGGGAAAATTTAGGTCCTAGAAAATGGTGCTAGGACCCATCCCCCGGGGTTAGGCCCTAGTAAACAAAGCCAAGACCAATTCACCCAAGGTGGCGAATGGGTCCTCCCTTAATAAGGACCCCCTTATTAAACTTCATCTTAGTGGGAATTTAATAATGTTTGTTTCCAGATCTGGTTTCAGCTTGAATTGTTTGAATTTCGGTAAGCAGTTAATTCACATAGTTTCATCCTAGACTTTCAAGCACTTAAGAAATATAGCAAATTAGAGTTCATAAAAGCATTTCAGAAGCATTCATAAGGAATTTCAAGGCAGATTTCAAGAGTTCATTGCAACAATTCAAGATCATATCATCATGTCAAGGGTTTTATGTATGTATTCATGTTTTTGAGCTAAAGAAGTGGATCTAGCATTGAATATCTACTTGCAAACATTGTTCACATCATTTTCAAAGATCCAAGATCTACATTCTCTATGGCCACTACATGTTAGTTTGTAGATTTGTTTGACAAGACATCATCCAAGGTGATATCAATTGCATATCTCACGCTTCATGCTTCATTCATTTATTTCATCATTTGGTTTAATTACCTACAAGGGGTTTGACTAAGGCAAACCCCTATTCACTAAAAATTGTCAAAATTGTGAAGTTGCAAATGTTGTCATTCAAAGTGCAAAATCAAAGATTTGAAGCTACACTATAGACTTTCGGGACTTGATAATTGGGATTTTGAGAGTGAAAAAATTAAGGAACAAGACCCTGATCTTAGTTTTAGAAACCCTAACAGGGACCCATTCACCACTGAAGGCGAATGAGTCCTTTGTAGCTTAAAAACATGTTTTTGACAAGGTACACAACATTTTATTCTCTAAAAAATTGCCTCATAGTTTCTATAATAGTTAGGTAGCATTTAGGATTGTTATTTTCATCTTATTTAACACATAATTGAGTGAAACATCCCCTAGAAAAATAGTGTTTCATCAATCTTTTTCATTAAACATTTTTGGTGAACAAATTTTTCGGTGTTTCATTATGGTGAACCCGATGTATTGAGCATTGCAATTTTCTAATTTTTGGAGTCTTTCACTGCATCTTAGATTATATCTTGCATTCATTAATATCTCATTTAGGGTTACTTGTTTTGCATTAAAATTTTGCATCTCATCTAGGGTTTAGATTTGCATTGTTCTGCATTACTCTAAATCTGAAAATACAAAAGAAACTCAATCATTTTTCATATCATTTATATTTCATACAATTGCATTTGAAAATAAAAATAAAAAATTGTATTTCAATTTAGGCCTTGCATTTCATCTTTTTATTGCACATTTACATTACATTTCTAGAAAATCTGAAATTGAAAGTCACTGTCTGAGACTTGGAACTGAAAGATAGTACTGGAAGCTTGCAAATTATTAAAAAAATGGTTTAAAAATACCTAACCATGACCCATTCTCCATTACTGGTGAATGAGTCCCTCATCAAGTCAAACCTACATCTTTTGGCATCTAAAAAGGTATCAAAAATCACCCTAAAATCCACTTAAACATTTCAAAAACATCTAACTAGGACCCATTCACCCTTACTGGCGAATGAATCTCTGTTAGCTACTGATCTATATTTTTTGGACATTAAAATATCAGTTTCTAGCTTTTGTTTGGTACTATTACTTTCGTGTTTCAGTTTCTTGATTTACTATTTCATCAAATTCATTGCATTTAGCTTAAATTGCTTCATTTCAATGTATTGTTAAAATTCAAAATTACATCCAAACATTTCATTTTTTAGTAAATTGTATTGCTTGAAATCTAAAAATTGCATTTCATTCTAGGTTATTGCATTGTCCCTTTGCTATTCTAGAGTTTGCACAAGTTACGATTGTAAAACTTGCATGAATTTTACAACTTGGTGTCCTATTCGCAATACTATTATAAGACGTCATTTGAGGCTCATGTCATCCTATGATATCTCACATGTTACGGATCTTGGTTTCATTTTAACTCTCTTTCTGATAGTGTTGAGAATCAACCCTCCATGGCTCATATTTTGCATACTTCATTTCCCATGATTTCACCTCCTACAACCAATGTCCTCACCATTACCAACACCATCCCTACCATTACCACTTCCACTCAAGCTTTGGTGTCTACTCAAAGCCAAGGTGGAATTCCAATCCCATCCTCTATGATACTAATGTCCATCCCTACATACACTAGTACACAAGTTACAAAACCTTCTAATCTACAACCACATTTCAACCTACAATAGCCTTTCAACCCACATCAACCATTCAACCAACCACAACACTCATACCCACCAGAAATTTGTACACTTCCATAGGTATTCTCGTAGGAAATGCTTTAAAACACAATAATACCTCAACATTCAACCTTCACTAACCTACAATTCACTAGCCCTCCCCGTACATACACTATACCACTGTATTCCCCTCAACCTTATAACTAGATGACCCTCTCATTAACTCACTTTTGCAAACCATGACATCCTTTCAACAACAAGTGGCAACATTACAAAAAAACAATAACGATCTTGACCTTTTCAATACATCAATTCCACCCTATTTTTCATCGATATATTATGAGCACAAATACCATAGTTGTGCAAGAGCACCTTTGCAATTATGTAAATTCTTGAAAAATGATCAATTTGGTGTCTTGACCTTGTAATAAGGTTAAATAAGTTATTTTTTACACTCTTAGGTAGTTTTAAAGATCACTTGGTGTTTATTTGGTCCAAAAAGTGCAACAAGTTGTAAAAAAATGTAAATTTGTCAACCTAATTTGCAAAATTATAAAAGTTGCACAAAAAGCAACATTAGGATTATGAAATGTCACATTGGTTTTTCATGTTGGTGAGTAGTTAGAGAGTATTTAGAAGTTAAAATTTCATTTGTATTCCTTTAAAAAGGCTCTTTGTACGTTTAGAAGCTTGAGGGTGATTGCTCAATTGAATTTGAAGGAATAAATGCACTATTTATGAATTTTTTCTACAGAAAATTACTGTTTTAGGCCTTGGTACGGTCTTGTATGGCCATGAATGGGTGTCTAAATTATTTTAAGTGTTATATTATTCAATCACCTTCCATTTTCACTTTTTTCGTGTAAATTGGTGGAATTTTGTGAGATATATTGAGTTTTTCCAAAAATAGTGAAACCCTAATTTAGGGTAACAAGGAGCCTTTAAATTCATGTTTCTCTTATATTTATCAATGAAAGTGCTTGGAATTTGGTAAGGATATTTCTTGGTGGACATAATTTCTTGTTCCAAATGGTTTAGAACCAAATATTAAGAATAAAGTGAATAAGATTGAAGTTTCTATCTAAAAATTGTCTCTGTTTAGAAACAAGGCAATAAAGGGAGTAAAGCCTTAGGGTTTATAGAAATATATTTGTAATTGGACTTTTGGAGTTTTATAAAGCATGTACAGTTCCAATTTAATTTTCTCCAAGCATTGGTTAGGAAGATTTGATGGTGGAGATAGCATAAACAATAAGCCCTATTTGTTGCAGACCTAATTAGCCTCTTGGGCAACGTGAATAGTCATGTATTATATTTGTTTTTCAAAATATCATGTGTTGGATTTTAGATATTTTTTAGAACATTGAAATAGGTATCCTAAATGTTGATTACATTTAGTAATGAAGGGCTGCATTGGAAGTTATTTATGACAGTTTTATAATGCATGGCTATAAGGAATACTAATAATCATTGAAGACTTGTTTATCAAACCATTGAAGGTGAGTTCTTGGGGGTGTAACATGTGTTTGAGTATGTCATTTCAAGCTTAGTAAAGGTGCTCAAAATTTTGAAATAGTTATTTGGGTCTTGGAAATAAAATTTGGAGTTTTGAGGTTTGTAAGTGTCATTGATAGGCATTCAAGGACAGTTTATTAGAAGTAGACATAAACTGAGGTTTTAAGGATTTTAATTGATTTGAATCTATCATTAATGAGATGGTAAAGGAATTTTTAAGGTTCTATAGAGATTTGGGACTCTAAATGCAAGGGTGAGTATTTGAGTTATGTGATCTTGTGATGAGAAAACAAACAAAGCATGTTTCAGTTTTGTTAATTGGAATTGAGAAAGTTGATTTCTTCCTTTGTACTACATCAAAATGGTATCAAATCCTAGTAAATATTTGGGCTAGTGAGTTGTGGTGTTGTGGTTTTATGTTTGGTGTTGGTTGTGGTTTTGTGCAGTTCAGAAGAACCTGGTTGTTTCCATTGTGAAGGTAGAGAGAGTTGAGTAAAAGTGAGTTGCGAGACCATCTAGAAGAGATGGAGATACTGAGAAGGCATTTGCAAGAAAAGGAAGAGAGGAAGGAGAGAAAAAGACAAGAAAAGATGGATAAGGAGATAGCTGATTTAGAGCAAGAGTTGAGAAGATTTGAAGAAGAGTTCCAAGAATCCATGATGAAGATGGAGCAGATGGTGAAGCAATGGACAAGTTGGCACTTGAAGTTAAATAGGAAGGTTTCATGGCCTATAAAGAAGATAGTCAAGAGAAGGAAGAGAATGAAGGTAAAAGAGAAGGAAGTCTTTGAGGACATTGAAGAAAGATTGTCAAATGAAGAAGAAGATGTTGCAAAAATTTCCAAGCATGAAGATATGACAAAGGACCTAATTCTTGAAGTTGAAGTCATTGAAGGAATGATCATGAATGAGTTGATCTTGGAGGTTTGCAAGGAATTGAAATGTGGTGGAGATATCATGATAGAAACATTGTATCATTTATTTTTGTTAATAATCCTTTGGATAGGGAATAACTTGGAGATCAAGATGCAGATGGGAGAAATAAAAGATGGAGAATAACTTGGAGATCAAGATGCATTGGAAGTTATTTCTGACAGTTTTATAGTGCATGGCTACAAGGAATACTAATAATCATTGAAGACTTGTTTATCAAATCATTGAAGGTGAGTTCTTGGGGGTGTAACATGTGTTTGAGTATGTTATTTCAGGCTTAGTAAAGGTGCTCAAAATGTTCAAATAGTTATTTGGGTCTTGGAAAGAAAATTTGGAGTTTTGAGGTTTGTAAGTGTCATTGATAGGCATTTAAGGACAGTTTATTAGAAGTAGACATAAACTGAGGTTTTAAGGAGTCTAATTGATTTGAATCTATCATTAATGAGATGGTAAGGGTATTTTGAAGGTTCTATAGATATTTGGGACTTTGAATGCAAGGGTGAGTATTTGAGTTATGTGATCTTGTTATGAGAAAACAAACAAAGCATGTTTGAGTTTTGTTAATTATAATTGAGAAAGTTTATTTCTTCCTTTGTACTGCATTATAATGGTATTAGAACCTGAAAAGTATTTGGGCTAGTGAGTTGTAGTAATGTGGTTTTGTGTTTGGTGTTGGTTGTGGTTTTTTGTAGGTCAGAAGAGCCTAGTTGCTGCCATTGTGAAGGAAGGGAGAGTTGAGGAAAAGTGAGTTATGAGGCCATCTAGAAGAGATGGAGATACTAAGAAGGAATTTGCAGGGAGAGAAAGAGAGGAAGGAGAGAGAAAAGGACAAGAAAAGATGGATAAGGAGATAGTTGATTTGAAGCAAGAGTTGACAAGATTTGAAGAAGTGTTCCAAGAATCCATGATGAAGATGGAGCAGATGGTGAAGCAATGGACAAGTTGGAACTTGAAGGTAAACAAGAAGGTTTCATGGCCTATGAATAAGATAGTCAAGAGAAGGAAGAGAATGAAGGGAAAAGAGAAGGAATTCTTTGAGGATGTTGAAGAGATATTCTCAGATGAAGAAGATGTTGCAGAAGTTTCCAAGCATGAAGATATGACAAAGGACCTGATTCTTTAAGTTGAAGACATTGAAGGAATGATCATGAATGAGTTGATCTTGGAGGTTTGCAAGTAATTGAAAAGTGATGGAGGTATCATGATAGAAACATTGTATCATTTATTTTTGTTACTAATCCTTTGGATAGGGGATCACTTGGAGATCAAGATGCAGATGGGAGAAATCAAAGATGGGGAGAATAAAGGAGTAATGACTTTGATTTCAGAGGACAGTCAAGACAGAGGGCTAATTTGCATGGAAAAATTCAAGCCTAAGGTAAAAATGAAGGTTTTTGAAAGCATTTTAAGGTGGAAGAGCCTACAAGTAGATGGAGACCTGTTGACCACATCAATCCAAGAGGACTTGGAACTTTTTCTAGGTTGGGAGTATGGTGCAGGGGCACCTTTGCAATTATGTAAATTCTTGAAAAATGATCAATTTGGTGTCTTGACGTTGGAATAAGGTTAAATAAGTTATTTTTTACAATATTAGGTAATTGTAAAGGTCACTTGGTGTTTATTTGGTCCAAAAAGTGCAACAAGTTGTAAAAAAATGTAAAGTTGTCACCATAATTTGCAAAATTGTAAAAGTTGCACAAAAAGCAACATTAGGAATATGAAAGGTCACTTTGGTTTTTGGTGTTGATGGGTAGTTAGAGAGTATTTAGAAGTTCAAAGGTAATTTTTATGCCTTCAAAAAGGCTCTTTGTACATTTAGAAGCTTGAGGGTGATTGCTCAATTGAATTTGAAGGAATAAAGGAACTATTTATGCATTTTTTCTACAAAAAATTATTGTTTCAAGCCTTGGTACGGCCTTGTACGGCCATGAATGGGTGTCTAAATTATTGTAAGTGTTATATTATTCAATCACCTTCCATTTTCACTTTGTTTCATGTAAATTGGTGGAATTTTGTAAGAGATATAGAGTTTTTCCCAAAAATAGTGAAACCCTTATTTAGGGTAACAGGGAGCCTTTAAATTCGTGTTTCTCTTATATTTATCAATTGAAGTGCTTGGTATTTGGTAAGTATATTGCTTTTTGGATTTAATTTTGCATTCCAAATGGTTTAGAACTGAATATTAAGAATAAAGTGAGTAAGATTGAAGTTTCTATCTAAAAATTGTGGCTTAGTCCAGAAACAAGGCAATAAAGGGAGTAAAGCCTTAGGGATTATAGAAATATCTTTGTAATTGGAATTTTGGAATTTTAGAAAGAATGTACTGGTCCAATTTAATGTGCTCCAGGCATTGGTTAAGAATATTTGATGGTGGAGATAGCATAAACAATAAGCCCTATTTGTTGCAGACCTAATTGGCCTCTTGGGCAACGTGAACAGTCATGTATTATATCTTTTTTTCAAAATATCTTGTGTTGGATTTTAGATATGTTTTAGAACATTGAAATATGTATCCTGAATGTTGATTATAGTCAATAATGAAGGGATGTATTGGAAGTTATTTCTGACAATTTATAATGCATGGCTACAAGGAATACTAATAATCATTGAAGACTTGTTTATCAAATCATTGAAGGTGAGTTCTTGGAGGTGTAACATGTGTTTGAGTATGTTATTTTAGGCTTAGTAAAGGTGATCAAAATGTTGAAATAGTTATTTGGTTCTTGGAAAGAAAATTTGGAGTTTTGAGGTTTGTAAGTGCCATTGATAGGCATTCAAGGACAACTTATTAGAAGTAGACATAAACTAAGGTTTTAAGGATTCTAATTGATTTGAATCTATCATTAATGAGATGGTAAAGGTAATTTGAAGGTTCTATATAGATTTGGGACTCTGAATGCAAGGGTGAGTATTTGAGTTATGTGATCTTGTTATGAGAAAACAAGCAAAGCATGTTTGAGTTTTATTAATTAGAATTGAGAAAGTTGATTTCTTCCTTTGTACTGCATCATATAGCGTATAGAGGTCCCTCAATTTGAGAAATGTGGTGGGAAACGAGATCCTTAAGTCATGTTTCTGCCTTCATAGCCTTGTGTAGTGATTTCATCTTTGAGGATAAACTTTTGGTTAAGTTGTTCCCTAGATCCTTAAAGGATATTGTTTTAGAGTGGTTCTCCTCTTTGCCAAACAATTCAATTAGTTCATTAAATGAACTCATTTATGCCTTTTACAACCACTTCCATATTCACATGGGTCCCAAGATGACCTTTGTCGATTTAATGACATGAAAGAAAAAAGAGGATGAGAAAGTGATCGATTTCATAGGAAGATACCAAACACTTTATTCACAAGTGAACATTAAGATACTTGATGCCGACCTCCAATGAATGTTCATTTCCAACTTACAAGATAAAATTAAGAAAACTTGAAATGTTGAGATTTCCATCCTTCACATAGTTATGAATAGCCCTTCGACTGGTGGTCGTGATGTGAAAAATACCCCTAGTCACCCTGAAAACTCTGAATCCTCAACTCAAAACAACTATCAACCTTTCAAGAAACAAAATAAGGGCTTTTTACAATTAAATCCTCCCCATACAAGTCAACAAAACAATAATCAAGTAGCTGCTATAAAGATGACAACTCCTTTCAAGGATAGGGAGAGAGAGTTCACCCCTTTACCCAATACCCTTCATAATATCATGTTGCAACTTATTGACAAAAACATGCTTACCTTACCTCCTGTTAAAGAACGTGACCCCACGATACCATTGCCCAAAGGCTTTCGAAAAAATGCTTATTGTTATTACCATCAACAAAATGGACATGGCACAAAATACTGTAAGCATCTTAAACATCTTGTGCAAGGCCTTATTAATTCTAATCATTTACTAATTGGAGGTGTGAATGATCAAGGAAATAAGTTTGTAGCCCCTCCTAGTCAAAATTTGAAAATCTTTACAAATCCCATGCCTGAGTACAATATTTCATTTGTTAAAGCTAGTGAAATAAAGAATGATGTGATGAATTTTGATACGAATGATGACAATATGGATACTATTAAAAAAATTCCTACAAATTATGTGATAGAATTTATCGAAGATAACCCTCGTAAGGGCTTGACTAGACAACCTCTTGACATTGCTTTCTCACAAAATGACATACTTAAACGTGCACCTGATGGTCCTCTTTACATATCCATTCGAATCAATGACAAGCCCACTAATGGGATATTTATTGATCATGTATGTGGAGAGAATGTGATCACAAAAGAATTCTTATGTGTGCATGACTTATATCAAGAAACATATGATAACCTAAAAGCATGGATCAAGACACATAATGGATTTGCTTGCCCTACAATAGGCTCGATAGATCTCCCTTTAAAAGTTGGACCAAAAACACTAAAAGTGTCATTCTCCATCATTCCACAATCAAACCAATTTCGTGTGAAGCTAGGCTACCCATGGCTTCACTCCATGAATGTCATTTCTTTGATTGTGCATAAATGTCTAAAGTTTCCATTTAACAATGATATCTTTGTTGTGCATCATAGTGGATTTAATCCTGCATCTGCAAAAGGGAACTTTTCATTACATTACTTTTTGCCCAAGCCTATGGAACCTAACAAACCTCGTGAGGATTTTTTTTTCAAATCATCAAAAATTCAAGGAAAATAAAATAACAAAACTATCCCTTTGAAATATGACTCAACCAACTATCATTGATGAAACAATGATTGAACCAAAAATACTTCCAAACATATGAGAAAAACCTCCTGCAATTTCCCACTAGAGACCACGAGATGGCACAAACAATCCCATTGTCCCTCCTAGAGTCAAATGACTTTACAAAGTCAAAGAGAAAGAGGTTGAACAACCTATTGTGGTTTCTTCTATTCCTCCCAAGGAAGAGAAGGAACCTATTATTGACAAACCCAATCTTACACAAAAACAAATTAAAAATAAACTAAAAATAAATTGAAGTGCTAGAGAGCGTAGATGTAGATGTTGTGCTATTGCACTCATAGATTAAAAACTCAAGAAAATAACCATAACATAGAAAATCTAAATCTAAATCTACCCAAAGAAATGGATGATAACTTTGAACCCTCGCCGCAACATAAACAATAACATTGCATGGACATTGTTATTCGACCTCTTGTTGTGATTAACTTACATGATCACATTGAAATTACAAAGATTGATAAACAAGTGCATGATGAGTTGAATACATTGTTTTCATCTTTTATGAACTTAAATGACAAATCTCCTAAAAAGAGTGTTGAACTTGGTGTGTGTCCTACTTTAGCACTTGATGTTATCCCTTTGGCTAGTTTTTCGCCTTCTATTTATACCAACTGAGATTGGGAGGTGGATGACCTACTTTAGGTTGACTCGCCTGCGCCTTACTAGTCTTTTTCTTTTTTCTTTTTTCTTTATTTGATTGCATATGCATAATGTGATCCCCCATAATGTTTCATTAAATGTATCCTCTCTCTTTTTTGTGTATTCTTCTATTGTACCTTTATTCTTCTCTAGATGTCATTAACATTATTTTCTTTGTCTTGTGTTTTCCTTTTGGGGATGACACAAGACATTGAGACATTTATGTCTCTTCCATGTTGACCCAAAATTTGTCTTTATCTTTCCTTTTTCTTGTGTTTTCCTTTTTGGGATGATGCAAGGCATTGATACATTCATGTTTCTTCCATGTTGACTAAATTTTTTTATTTTTTTCACTCTCTTTCCATCATTTTTCTAGTTCTATGTGTATTTGGGGAATGATGAAAGTTCAATGCTCTTATAAAAAAACTGTAGCAAACACATACTAACTCCAATTCTATAAATCCCTTATGTATTTGTGGGTGGAACCCTTCCTTCCTATTTCATGATGCAACTTATTTCGGAGACATGTGACTTGGCATAGGGTTTTCTGAGGAAATATCTCATGTCTTAGGACAAAAACATTGGCTAGTTTAAAGAAATTGGTCACAGTAATGTTGTAGTAACTGCTTTAAAGTGGGAGCATACACCAATGACATATTTTGGAAAAATTTCATTGTGTTATTTTTCTTTTTTCTTGTGATGTGTCCTCTTCTTAGTAGTTTCATTGGGTTTGATGTCGTCCAAGAGTGTACAATCTAATAACATGGCATGATGTGAATGAGGCATCCCATGGGCGACGATCTGGCATTTTTGACTTGTCCTCTCTTGGAGACATTAGGCACAATGTTCCCTAAGAGGAATACCTTTACATGAACAAAGAAAAATCCCCTTTAACAAAATTTTTACATGACAAAAGAATTTACAAAAGCATTAAATTGTGGTTCCTTATTGAAGTTATCAGGAGGATAACTTTGGTATGGTTAGTATGATGGGAAGCCAATACACTGGCATGACTTTTTCATTATACGATGGAAAGTTGACACACTGGCATGGCTTTCTCACTAAAACATTTCATTGGGACAACTCACCTAGTGGAAAAATTGAGGTTCCACTACCCCAGGGTGAGAAACATATAAATAGCCCTATCTCGCATCCTGTTGAAACGGTTGTGCTTGATCCTTAATTTTTGTTTATTTTTATTGGCCTTTGATAGGGTATGGTTATGTATCTTTATATTGTTGCATACTTAAGTTTCTTGTATTTCTACTTTAGTGTGAGTTTAAAATGGGGTCATCCTCACACTAAAGTGGGGGAAAAATGCAGTAATAGAAAAAAGTAGCCTTTTTCCCTTACTAGGTTTGGATAATTAACATTAAAACTAAACTAATGGTGTCTTGGAGTAGTGTTTTAATGTTTGTATACATTCACATTATTATAGGATATTTATTTGGTTACAACATTCCTTAATTGGTTCTTTGCAAAGGTGTTGTGAAGTGTTGTAACACACTTTCACGCTTTTCTAGGACTTATTTACTTAATTAAGCCTTATAGGCCCCTTTCTGAATAAAATATATCTAATGTGTATCTTATTTAGGTTTTTTAAAGTGTTGTAACACACTTTCACATTTATCTAGGGTGGTCTTAATTAATTTTGGTTGATTGGACTTAATTAGCCCTTTTAATTCAAATTTAAGCCTTATTTATGACACCTCTCAAAGATCTATCTTGACACCCAGTAATTAAATAATATAACATTTAAATTGGGAAAATTTAGGTCTTGGAAAATGGTTCCAGGACCCATTCTCCCAAGGTGGTGAATGGGTCCTCCCTTAACAAGACCCCCATTTTTCAGTTGATTTGGAATGGGTTTTTAATGCTCTTTCCATCCCCTGTGGTAAGGTCTTGGTAAACTGAGCCAAGACCCATTCGCCCAAGGTGGAAAATGGGTCCTCTCTTAATAAGGACCCCCTTTTTAAATTTCATCTTAGCAATAATTTAATAATGTTTGTTTCCATATCTAGTGTTAGATTGAATTGTTTGAATTTTGGGGTTAATCTCTTAATTTAGTATAAATAAGGGGCTAATTCACATAGTTTCATCCTATACTTTCAAGCACTCAAGCAATATAGAAAATTGGAGTTCATAAGAGCATTTCAAGAGCATTCATAAGGAATTTCAAGGTAGATTTCAAGAGTTTATTGTAGCAATTCAAGATCATATCATCATGTCAAGGGTTTGATGCAAGCATTCATATTGTTGAGCTAAAGAAGTGGATGTAGCATTGAATATCTACTTGCAAACATTGTTCACATAATTTTTAAAGATCCAAAGATCTACATTCTCCATGGCCACTACATGTTAGTTTGTAGATTTGTTTCACAAGACATCATCCAAGGTGATATCAATTGCATATTTCATGTTTCATGCTTCATTCATTTATTTCATCATTTGGTTTAATTACCTATTCAATAACAATCAACAATTTTTCCCTCCCTTGAATGTGTGATTGCAGGTTTATAGGTTAAAGATCAAGTGGAGCAAGTTTGGAACAAAATTTTCAAAATTGTCAAGTTGTAAAAGTTGTCACTCAAAGTGCAAAATCAAATATTTGAAGCTACAAAATTAACTACATACTTATAGAACTTGATAACTGGTATTTTGAGAGTGCTAAAATCAAGGAATAGGAAACTGATCTCAGTTTCAGAAACCCTAACAAGGACCCATTCACCATTGAAGGTGATTGAGTCCTCTATAGCTTAAAAATAGCAAGTTTTTGACAAGGTACATAGCTTTTTTAGTCTCTAAAAACTTCCCTCATAGTTTCCATAACAGTTAGGAAACATTTCTTATTATTATTTGCATCTTATTTTACACATAATTGAATGAAAATCCCTTAGAAAAATAGTGGTTCATCAATCTTGTTCATTAAACATTTTTGGTGAACTCATTTTTCGGTGTTTCAACAAATAATTATCAAGAATAAAAAAAAAGCATGCAATGGACCCGAGATAATGTATATGGATGCATTCTTTATAAGACGATGCATATTAATTATGTATATTTTAATAATACTACTATGATGCTCTCATAAATTCCCTTAATGACTCATAGGTTTTCCTTTGATGATTTCTAAATGAAGGAGTGGATTTTTTAAAATAAATAATAAATTAGCACTCAAAACACAAATGTGCACTAGGTTAGCTCACAAAAACTAGTGAAATAGTTAAGAATGTCTGAATTTAAGTCTTAAATTTTAAAATTTCAAGTTTCAGTTCCATGACTAGATGGAAGTGATGTAGGTTAAGTTTGTAGGAGTTAATGGTGAATCCTCAACACCCCCAAGAATAGTTTCTAAACCAAAATATCTTCCACAAGAGAGAGAATGGAAATAATAATTGCTTCAACAATGTAAGCTTAAAAATAATTGTGCAAGAGATGCCTTGCTTATTGAAAGGAAAAAAATTGTTTTTCTTCCCTTCTAGGGTTTAGGACCTAAAAGGGTAATTTTCACTAACTTTCACTCAAGAACAAACCCTTGAGATTTCAATGCAAAAGAGAAAGAAATCTTGCAAAACCTGGTTGTTCTAGGGGTTGAATATGATCTAAGGAGGAGTTCACCACCAATTTTAGACTTGGAAAAGATAAATGAAATGAAAGATGTAACACTAAACCCTAATTCAATGCAAACTAACACTAAATGACCTATCAAAGTAAATGAAATGAAATAAAAAACTACAGACAGGAAGGTGTGCACCTGGGAAACTGGAGATGATTGAATGGAGGTCTGAATCACTAAAAATTTTGCTTCTACTACTGACTAGGACTCATTTTCCAAGTTGGGTGAATCAATCCTATTTTTGAGAAACTGTGCAGGAATAGGTTTCAAGGAAAAGGGTATCCAAATTTGCAAAGTCTTGAAATTTTACTAGAACTAGGACTCATTCACCAGAAGTGGAAAATTAGTCTAGTTGGGCTTTTCTGTACCTTCAAAAGTTGGTCTTTCTCTTTTGTGTTTGCTTTGTCCTTCTTGAGTGATTTTTGGATCTAAATCCTTGAATTGCAACATGTAGGTCTTCTCCAAGGTTCTCCAAGGTTTAATGACAAATTTGACAACATTGAATGATTGGCAACTTTTCTCCAATCTTGCTCCTTAGGAAATTTTAAACCTAGACCTGCAAATCACACAAAGGAGAGGGAAAAATGTTGTAGGGTTAGTAGATAGGAGTTTTCCTTGGTCAAACCCCATTTTGGAAATCAATCCTTGAAATGAAATCAAATAGGAATGGAGAATGATGAATGAACAAATAAAAATGTTGTAACTCACCAAACCCTAGCAATAAGGTGTTGCAAATATGCTTGTAATGGCTACAATGGATGTAGACTTTGATTTTTGCTTGAATGATGTTGATCTTGAATGTAATGCTTTCTTGAATCACAAAATCCTACACCACAATTGTTAGCTCTTAAACAGCATGATGCATGAAATCATTGACATGATGATTGATGCTTGAATGTTTCTCTAGAATTCTTGAAAATCTACTATTGAAGACACTTGAATGCTCTTGAATACTCTTGTGAACACTTGATTGCTTATTATATTTCTAGGTGAAAATATGAGTGAAAGAACCTTGTATTTGTACTCAATTATGCAAGAATTCCTAAAATTACAACACTACAAGCCAACATCAAATCTAGGAGAATAAAATCTTGCCAAAATTTTGAATTTATTTCAATTTTGGGCCACACAAGACTCATTCGCCCAAGATGGAGAATGAGTCCCATCTGGCATAATGTATGGGGCCAAAAATAAAAAAGTGCTTAGCAATGTGAAATCTAGTTTGGGACCAAAAGACTAAGGTGGGACCCATTTGCCCAGGGTGGTGAATGAGTCCTAGATCATTAAATCTAGGCCACACAAGCCAGAAACATCTGGATTATGATTGGATACTGAGTGGTGTCATGATCATCCTCAAAAAGATGTAATAAATGAGACTTGTCGATGCAAAGTAGGGCCAATTAAAGCATAACAAATCCCAATTATTAATGACAAGCCTAGAGAAATGTGAAAGTGTGTTAAAACACTTTACAATGGTTCAAATAAGGAAAGATTAATGTTTATTTTAGTTAAAAATGGTTTTATTATGTGTAATTAATTGATAAAACCTTAGAAAAGTGTGCAAGTGTGTCATAACACTTCACAACACTTTAGCAAGGTACAATTTAAATCCATTATTTCACAAGGGTCCAAGACCTAATGTGAATGTGTCAACCACATTACAACACTAGAAATCAAGGTAACATTAAGCTCAATTTCACAAGGAGGGCCCAAACAAGTTTGAAAATGTCCTCGACGACATTTTTCGACACTACATTTAGCCCCCACTTTAGTGAGAGGATGAACTTGCTTCAAAATCACACTAAAGTAGAAAACACGCATCAAGAGGGGTCCAAATGCACCGATTCCAATAAGATGGGACAACAATGATCAAGATAGGTGATCAAGCCCCTCGGATCAAGATCCCATGGTGAACCAACATAGGCACAAAAGAGCACACATAAGAATGACATAAAGAGCAACAAAAAAGCACAAGCATGCACTGTCAAAAATGAAAAAGGTAAAAAGATAAAAGAGATTCGAATCATGCTTCAATCATTTTTCTATTGTGATGTGGATCAAATCTAGGTTTTTTGTCTGAAAAATGCATACTCACTCTGAGGTGATGGAACTTTAGGTTGTTTGTTGGGTGAGAAGTCCAAAAATGTGAGAAACATAAACTCATGGATGGTATGTACTCACACACACACAAGTGGGTATGGGGAAAGTCATGCCTCGATTGGGCTTCCCACTTAACCTTACCAAAGTTATGCTTGGAGCTCATGAACAAATAGGATGGCTCCACAAGCATGCAAGTTGTATTATGCAAGGTGGCCATATAAATGTAAATGCAATAATGAGGGATGTTCAAAGGCATTTTGCTTAGTTCATGTGAGGTCTTAACTTAGGTAACATTGTCCCTGATGTCTCCAAGAGAACCAATCAAAGAATAACATATTCACAACTTAGGGGATGCAGTGTGTCGCATCAAGCCACTAAGAGGAATGTAATATGCTAAGAGATATCACACTTTTGAAGGACATCACACCCAATGTCACCACAAAGTGAAAAACGCATCGTATGAAGTAAGAAAACTACACCATGAACCATGCAAAAGAATAATGCCAATGTATGCCACCACTTTTAAGAAATTGCTAAACACCATGCTGTGAGAAATTACTTTGAAGTAGAAAATGATAAATGAAAAAAAAGAATACATGAGAGCTAACTTGAAAATATCTATGCCAATTCATATGTTTCCAAGTGAAGCTACATCATGTAAGAGAAAAATAAAAGAGCTCGGGGTTGCTCCCAAAATGAAAAAAATGAAACACATAAGGGATTTATGGATTTGGGGTCAATATGTTCTTACTGCAATATTTTTAAGAGAGCTCAGAACTGTCATCATTCCCCAAATACATGTAGAACTGGAAGAATGACACAAAGAGAGAAAAAAGAAAAGAAAAACCTTTCAAGTCAACATGGAAGAAACATGAATGTCTCAACACCTTGCGTCATCCCCAAAAGGAAAACACAAGACAAATGAAAAAGAGAAAATGAAAATAAAAGCTTTTGGGTTAACATGGAAGATACTTAAATGTCTCAACACCTTGTGTCATCCCCAAAAGGAAAACACAAGACAAATGAAAAAGCGAAAAAGTAAAAGATTGATGACATAGAGAAGAATGAAGGTACACATAAAATAATGTCACAAAGAGAGAGAGAGCATCAAACAGACTATCATGGGGGATCAAATTACGCACATGCAATCGCATAAAAGAAAATGAAAAAGAAAGAAATTATGCAAAAGAATAGTAAGGCACATTTGAGTCAACCTATGAGCAATTCATCCACCTCCTAGTCATATGTTCATTGTATACCAAAGGTAAGAAACTAGCCAAAGGGACAAGACAAAGTGTCGAACTAGGGGTAGCACTAGGTTCAACATTCTTTGTAGGAGATTTTTCTTCTAAGCTCATGGAAGAGGAAAACAATGTATTCAATTCATTATGCACCTCTTCTTCAATTTTAGCGACCTCGTCATCATCATCCAATTTAATCACAATAGGAGGTCAAATGGAAATTTCCATGGAAGAATTCAACTCTTGTTGTGTTTGTTGTATTGGATTGTTTTGTTGCAAAAAATGGGGAGGATGGTCATGAATTGCTTCAATCAAGTTTGGATTTTTATTTTCTTTTTGTAATCCCTCATGTAACTTGTGAGCAAGGGCATGACATCTATGCTTACGCTCTCTAGCACCTCTTTTTCTATTAGTTTTTTTTTCAAGTTGCACTTGTGTAGGAGCAGGTTGATCAACCATAAGTTGTTTTTCTTCCCCAAGGGGAGGAATAGAAGGAATCATAGGAGGTTGTTCAACCACTTTCTCTTTGACTTTGTACACTTTTTTATTCTAGGAGGTGTAATGGGGTTGGTTTCATTATCTCTTGGTATTTTGTAGGAGGTAGGTGAAGGTTTTTTTTAGGTTGGTCTTGGCTGTTTGGAATTTCTTTAGGCTTAATCATGGTTTCATCTAGGATGGTGGGTTCAGTTGTGGATGGTTACATGTTTTGAAGGGATAGTTCGGCTATCTTCTTTGCCTTGAAATTTTTATAGGACAAGAAAAATTAAGTCTTCTCATGGTTTTATAGGTTCCATGGGCTCGGGCCAAAAGAAATCTAAGGAAAAGTTACCTTTGGAAGACAGTGGGTTAAAGTTGTTTCTGTCTCAGTTGTTGTCCTTAATGTTTAATACACAAACTCTCAAGTTCTCAAGACAAACTCTCAGGTATTTGCAAGCTTGTGGCATTGTATGTTTTTCATGGTGGTATGGATACAAGTGTCTTGTGGCATTGATTAATTAATATATCGTTGGCATATAGATCCTCAATTTCAGTTGGTGTGGCACTTTGGTACAATGAGAATGTAGATTTGTTGCAATGTGGTTGTGTTGCAACTTTCTTACTATTGGTTGGCATACAAGTGTCTTTTGAAGTCATTGTGACTATATGCAAATACAATTATATGAGGTAAAAAAAAAGATTTATCTTATATGATATAGATTGACAAATAAGGTATTCACATGCATTTGCATAAAGTGGTCTTATTAATAAGAATTAATCTATATATGTGCAAAGACAAGGATTTAGTTTATTTCAAAGTCACTATTTTTACAAGGCTTATGTCATGGAAATTTAAGTCTAAAATCCTAAAGGAATTTTTATATTCGTGGACATGAGCATTGTGAGATTTATATCATTTGGGAAATCATGAGCAATATATTTGATTGTTTCAAAATTCATTATACATTCGGGCTTTATAAGGTTTTAATACATGTGGAAATAAAAGGATTGACACTTGCATAATGATAATGTCCTTTATTGACAAAGGTTAATGTTTTATTTTGTGAATTTTATCGATGCAAAGTATTTACCCTAAATGATTACTCATTTTGAAGAAGACAATGCAAGGAATGTGTAGCCGCTTCTGGAATCTTGGTGAACAGGTGAATAAGAGTATGATTTCATGGCTAACTACTCAGGAAGTAGTTGTTCAGACCACTATGATAGTTATGGCTTGTAATGAGCTGCAAAATCGATATTTTTCTTTCTTGTTTTTGAGTTCATTTTATGTAATGGTGAAAACCCCTAGTTTGAGTTCTTGGTTTAGTGTTAACCATAGTATTTGCATTTCGGTCTATACAAAGTGTTTCATTTCGACATGGGTTACTTGTTTTTCTCATTATTGCATTCAAATCCAAGGGTTTATTGTTTGGATTTGGTCTATGTTCAAATTCTCATGCTTTCTCTCATGCATGCTATAGACCTTAGTGCTATACATTTTTTTAGTCAACTTATAGCTACATTATGTATGGTTGAAGGTTGTTTTGCCAAGGGTTTTGTGTATCAATGTCTTTTTGCTAGGGCACGCCATGTAAGGAGGAAGATATTTGTATTTTGGACCGAATGGCATCACCAAAAATTTATAATGACCCTCATGAGTCCAAAATGATGTCTTACAAATATCTTCCTCAATCTAAATTTTGTAATAACCAAATCTAAGATCTAACTTGGTAAAATACATAGCTCCATTCAATTCATCTAGCAAATCATCAATGATTGGAATAGGAAACTTATCTTTAATGGTGTACATATTGAGCACTCTATAATCTGGACACATGCACCAAGTGTCATCCTTCTTACATACCATCACCAAAGGTGAGGAGTAAGCACTTTGGCTATGCCTAATAATTTTTTCCTCTAGCATCTCCTCAACATTTTTTTCTATCTCACTCTTTTGTATGTGTGGATACCTGTAAGGCCTGATGTTTGGTGGCTGTCTCCCTAGAACTAACTATATGGCATGATCATGATCCCTCTTAGGAGGAAGTCCTTTAGGCATATCTCCAATAACAATTGAGTGATGATCAATTATAGCTTGCAAATCTGGATGAGTAGGAGCATTAGATTGAGAGACTTCTAATGAACATAGCTGGTCCACAAAGCCATCCACTCCTTTCTTAAGAAACTTTTGCATTGGATGAGAGCTTACCATTTGTGGGGATTTTTCCTTCAATCCCCTTAGCTCTACTACCCTTCCTTTTGATTGAAATCTCATAAATAGTTCTTGGAATTTCATATCAATCGTTCCCAATGTAGTAAGCCATTGTACTCCCAAAACAATATCTGTTGCACCCATGGATATCGCATACATTGGGGCATCAAGTTGATAATTTCCCATTGATAATTTAATGCTATGACACTTCCCTAAAAAATTAACTGTACCACCATCTACAATCAAAACCTAAAACTCTGGAGCTGGATATATAACACAATTTAGACCAGTAGATAACTTTTTGTTGATGAAATTATGAGTACTACCTGAGTCGATCAACATTGTTACCTTCTGCTTCTTTAAGAACCCCACCACCTTGAGAGTTTGTGGAGCACTAAAACATGAGAGTGCATGACAAGAAATGATTGGTTGAGGATCATGTGATTCCTCATTTGACTCCCTTTCATCCTCTAGTATGGGTTCCTCCTCTTCTTCCTCACTTGGACCTTCAATATAGAACAATTTCTTTTCATTGCACTTATGTTCTCAACTATATTTTCTATCACAATTGAGACACAACCCTTTTTCTCTTTTCTCCTCAATTTTTTGTGGATTCAACCTAGTAGGTTGTGTTGAATGTCCTTTCTCTCTTGTCACATTAGCCCCTTGCTTCTTAGGAATCAAATACTTCCCTCTACCCTACATGCTAAGATAAAAGACTCATTTATAGAGCTAGGGCTAAACATGCATACCTCATGTTGAATGTGATCCTTGAGAGACCCCCCAATAATAAATCATTCAATTTCTCCTTTGTAATTGTATCCACTCTTAAGGATAGATTTTGGAATTGTTGAATATAATCCTTAACTAATCCTGTTTGTTGAAGTTTAGCAAGTTGGCTGAAGAAGTTGTCTGTCACGCTATTGCTATATTGTGCTTGGAGTTTCTTTGTAAAAATTTACCATGAGACTATGAGACCCTTTTTCCTTTGATGAACACAAAGCCAATGATACCAAATGAATTGATATGGTTCTAGATATAGGGAATCCATCGTGACCTTTTGTCCATTTGGGATTTGGTGTACTTCAAAAAAACTATCCATTTGGTTAATCCATGTGAGAGGATCATTTCCATCAAACTTTCACATATCCACCTTTGGAAATAAATTCCTAGATCCCATAGGAGTATTAAAACTTGTGTCAATGTTAGCTGACCTGGAATTTTCACCTTGGTTGTTTGAGAACTCCTTTCTTGGTTCAGCCATATAGGCACTTTAACATGTTTCGTATATCCGATATATCTCCTTTTAGGTCTCACATATCCATCTTCATTGAGGAAATTTCTTCCTTGACCTTATTTATTTCCTCATTAGGAGTAATATCCTCTATTGTTATGCCATCCTTATCAGGAGTCTTCCCCAGAGTGACAACATTCTTTTTGCCCCTTATTGCAGGCCCCATCATGATGTGAACCAATAATTTTGAAATAAATCACACAAATGAGACGTAAATTCTCTAAAAAATTTACTATAACTTACTAGGTCCAAACTAACTCACCTAGAAAAATCTCCAACAAATAAGTAGATTTGCAACCTTGAGAGTGATATTTGTGAAAAAAAAAAAAATTCAAAAACTTTCTTATTTCTACTCTAATTCCTCCAAATTTTTTACTATAAGCTTCTTTAGTATTTCTTAAAAAACCCAATAAAAATTAGGCTCCAATTCAACAAGATGTGAGAGATATGCATATTCCAAATAAATTGTGTAGAAACCCTAATTCTGCAATAATTCTCTCAATTCTACTCCAATTCTTCTAAAATCTGGACTATAGCTTCTTTAATATTTTCTTCAAAAACCCTTTAAAAATTAAAAAAAAATCACCAAAATATGAAATATATGCTCTTCCCAAAATTGCCTTCAATATTGGGGAAAAACCTTGCCTCTACAGTACCAAGATCATGCTCTAATACCACTTGTTATGAAATAACTTGCACAATAGAAGAATATGATATAAATTACGATGCAAATACTTGATAATAATTGAGAATAACAAGCCACTTTGAGGGGTAAAACCTCCAAATATCTCTAATGAAAACACACTTCACAATATGATCATGGTGAAATAAGACTCACAACCTCCTATATATACCCATTTATTCCTAGGATATCACCTAGGCCAACTTAGACACCCCTATATAAGACCTAGGCCAGCCCAACCAACTAAATAATAATATAATAATGATAACTTGACTTAATTAGGAGTTAAGATAGCCACAAGCCGACTATTCATAACCCGATGTACACCAATATTAAGGGTGTAGCATTTATAGAGCACATTCTTTTAGTATGCATTGTTGTTTTGTAGGTGTATACAAAAGGTTATGGTGCATATGTATGGGTCATTTAAAGTCTGCATAATTTTTTCTTATCAATGTCGACCATACATTAAATTTTTTAGTAGTTACATATGTTGATAGTATTCAAAGGATGATGAACCACAATGATTCAAAGGGCAGTTTTGAAGATAGTTAACAGAATACATGTGGCATTATTTGAAAGAAAATTTATAGCAGTTACCATTTCTTGGGATGTTTATATAAATAGTGATTTATCATTGTTTGATGTTTGATGCTTTTAACAGAGTTATCAGGTTGAATGTATAAATAGAATTCTATGATTGAAGTTTTGCAAACATGATCCAAAACAGATTGTATAACTGATATATTTGATATTTTAGAGATTCCATAATGAATCTTTAAGATATTAAATGTATTAGATTGAAAGTGAAATATGATTTGAAGTGAAACAAAGAAACCATCTGTATTTTACCTTTTATATTGTTTGTGATTAACATGTATATGTCAGTGAGGTATTCTTGAAAATTCAGTGAGACATTGTTTTATTGCCAGTGAGGAATTTGAAATCTATCAATGAGATACTATTTCCAATGAGACATTGTAAACAGAAAGTTTTTTAGATTAAGTCAGTAAGGCATCATTTCTGGAGTGGTTTTTTCATCCCTATAGGGTTTTCCACTCGTCAAATTCTTTGTCTTATGGTCTCATTGTTTTCATGTGAAATGATTGTGATGATCTTTGGTTCGCTTTAATATTTCTTATTTCGTGTCTTTAATGATTGCATTCAATTCATGAATGTATTTATCATTGAAATATTAAGAGCATAAAATATTCAATTATTTTTCAAACCAAAAGTTAAAATTTGTCTAAGACACTGATTCACCCCCCCTCTCAGTGTCTTCTTCACTCCAACAAAAGCCACTATGGTGGACAGTGAATACTTCATTGTCAAAGGGAAAATTTAAGCATTTATGCACAACCAAAGGGATAGCTTTCATGGAGCGAAGCCATGGATATCCTAGCTTCACACAAAATTGGTTTGACTGCAGGATGATGAAGAATGAGACATCTAATTTTTTCGGTCCAATTTGAAATGGTAAGGTGATCGATCCTATCGTAGGGAAAGCGAAACCATTGTGCGTCTTGATCCATTCTTTCGGTTTATCATATATATCTTGATAGAGATCATGAAAAAGTAAGAATTCCTCAGTGATCACATTCTCTCCACAAGTGGGATCTATTAGTATCCCATTAGTGGGTTTGTCATAAATACATCCAAGTATGTAAAGAGGACCATCGGATGCATGTTTAAGTATATCCTTAGAGGAGAAAGCAATTTCAAGAGGGTTCTTAGTTCAGCCCTTATGAGGAATGATGTCTATCACTCCTACCATGTCATCCAAAGGATCATTATTTATAGAATCATCTTGAATACAATCATTGTTATCATCATTTGTATCCACATTTATCACATCATTCTTTATAGTTTCATTGGCTTTGACAAATGAAATGTTATGTTTTGGCATGGGGTCGGTAAAGATTTGAAATTTTTGGTTAGGAGGGGCAATGGACTTATTACCTTGATCACTAACACCTCCAATAAAAAGACGAACATAATCAATGAGGTCTTGCACAAGATGTTTAAGACGCTTGCAATGTTTCATGGCATATCCATTTTGTCGGTGGTAGTGGCAATAAGAATTTGATATAAAGCTTGGGGGTAAAGTCTTATTAGGATCAAGTGTTTTGATGGGAGGCAAGGTAATCATTTGTTCTAAAATTTGGGGCATTGTGTTATGAAGGGTATTGGGTAAGGGAGTGAATTTTCTTTTCAGGTCACCATAGCTAAAGGGTATCGTGGCTTTAACAGTAGCTACTTGGTTATTGGAATTTTGAATTGTTTGTTGAGGGGGATTGAATTGAAGGAACCCTTTATTCTATTTTCTAAAAGGTTGGGAATTGTTTTGGTTTGTAGGCTCGGATTTCTCAGTTTGGCTAGAAGTGGACTTTGTATCTCAACTACTAACTGAATTTTGATGATCATGGAGGGTAGTACACAAGTGCATAAAGGATGGAAATTTCATCATAGTGAGATTGATTTGAATATTTCTTTACAAATTTTCTATGAACATCTTTTGAAGGTGAGGGTCGAGGACCTTGACATCGATTTTGGAATAAAGCGATTGATAGCATGAGATAAAGTTAGTTATCTTTTCTTCTTATTTTTGCTTATATCTCATCAAATTGGCCAAGGTCATCTTAGGAGTCATATGCACTTGGAAGTGGTTTACAAATGCCTCAATAGGTTCATTGAATGAATGAATTGAGTTGTTTGGTATAGAGGAGAACCATTACAAGGAAATATCTTTCAACGGCCTAGGAAAAGGCTTAGCTAAGAGTTTATCATCAAGGAAAAGGTCACTACATAAAGTGGTGTATGCATTGACGTGGTTAGAAGGATCTCCCTTTCCTCCATATTTCTCAAATCTAAGAACCTCTACACCTTGTGGCATCGGTGTTCGCAATATCTCCAAGGACAATGGACTACTTCTAACATAATATGTGGGTGGACCATTTTGATTTTGGTTGATGGTGGAAATTTATTTTTGAAGGGATGAAACGGTTTGGAAGAGTTGATTAATGAGAGCGTCATTGCTTGTGTAATGAGATGGAAGTGACAAAGGTGAAGGGGTTTATGTGTTCATAGAACAAGTGAATGGAATTCTTAGAGTGGTAAAGTGGTAGGAGATATGACATATGATGCCACATAGGAATTAGGGATGCTAGCGAGAATACCCAAGGAAGGAATCACATGACTAACTTGTTGCATTGTTCTTGTGACTTGAGGGTTGGTATAGGTAGGTATTGAGACAATTATTGTGGGAGGAGGAATTTGAGTTCCTCCTTGGCTTGTGACATTGTTTTTTGGTAAATGGAAACTAGTGGTTGGGGTAAGGTGTTTTCCAAATATTTGAACTATGTTTTTCCCAAGGTCAAGTTCATCTTCACTTTCGAGCATGCAGTGAATGTTGTCTATGGTAGGGATTGTGGTAGTTGAAATGTTTTCATTTTGCACTTGATGTTGTAAGTTAGCTAGGTACTCATGAATTTGAATTATGTTTTCTTTCAGGACACTATCATTCCTTTTTTCAACTTGCATACTACTTGAAGGCAAAGAGTTGCTAAGGGTGTTGTCCATACCTAGTGTACTAGTGTCAACACTAGGAGTGAAAGGGATAGAAAACCTAAGATCCACAACAATTGTGCTATTATAGGATGACATGAGTCTTGAGCTTTGTATCACTACAATGTTAGCAATAGGACACCAAACACTCATGCAAAAGGTGAATATAAATGCAATATAAGCTAAGAACAATGAAATGCTTAAAACAGAAATTTTGGAAATTGAAACAAAAAGGCAATAACAAAAAATACAAATACAGAAACTGAAGTTTGAATGCCAGAAAATTCAACATAGAATATGCAAAGGGACTAATTTTCCCAAGGTGGCAAATGAGTCCCAGTGATGATTTTTTTCAAAAAATCTAGAAATTTTTAATTGGATTTTATGATTTTTATGTTTTATGATATGTATATGAGATGCAAATGCAGAGTTTAAATGATTTTCAGTAAAATGAGATGAAAAAATGCAAGCTAAATGAGATTTCACTAATACAAAATTTCAAACCCTAGAATGCAAGTTAACCAATGCAAGTCCTAATGCAATGTTAATGCAAGTTAAACCTAGGGTGATAATGTAATCCAAATCAAAAAATGAAATGTTATAAATGCAAGCTCGTCAAAATGAAAGGAAGAAAATTTTTTTGCTTCCCTTCTATGGTTTAGGACCTAAAAGGGAAATTTTCACTTTCACTCAAGAACAAACCCTCGAGATTTCAATGCAAAAGAGAAAGAAATATTGCAAGAAGGTTGTTCTAAGGGATGAATATGATCTAATGAGGGGTTCACCACCAAGTTTAGACTTGGAAAAGACAAATGAAATGCAAGATGTAACACTAAACCTTAATTCAATGCAAACTAACACTAAATCACCTAGGAAACTGGAGATGGATGAATGGAGGTCTGAATCACTGAAAATTCTACTACTATTTACTAGGACTCATTCACCAAGTTGGGCGAAACAATCTTGTTTCTGGGAAACTATGTAGGAATAGGTTTCAAGGAAAAGGGTATCCAAATCTGCAAGTCGTAAAAATTGACTTGAACTAGGACTCATTTTCTAGAAGTGATGAATCAATCCAATTGGGATTTTCTGCAACTTCAAAATTTGATCCTGCTCTTATCTTTCTACTTTGTCCTTCTTGAGTGATTTTTAGATCCTAATCCTTGAATTGCAACATGTAGGTCTTCTCCAAGGTTCTCCAAGGTTTAATGACAACTTTGACAACATTGAATGATTTGCAACTTTTCTCCAATCTTGCTCATTGGGAAATCTACAACCTAGACCTGCAAATCACACATAAAGGACAGGGGGAAATGTTTTGGGGTTAGTGGATAGGGGCTTTCCTTGGTCAAACCTCATTTTGGAAATCAATCCTTGAAATGAAATCAAATAGGAATGGAGAATGATGAATGAAGAAATAACAATGTTGCAACTCACCATACCCTATCAATAAGGTGATACAAATATGCTTGTAATGGCTACAATGGATGTAGACTTTGATTCTTTCTTGAATGATGTTGATCTTGAATGTAATGCTTGCTTGAATCACAAAATCCTACCCCACAATTGTTAGCTCTAAAACAACATGATGCATGAAATATTTGACATGATGATTGATACTTGAATGTTGCTTTAGAATGCTTGAAAATTTTCTCTTGAAGACACTTGAATGGTCTTGAATAGTCTTTTGAACACTTGATTGCTTATTAGATTGCTAGGTGAAAATATGAGTGAAACAACCTTGTATTTATACTTAATTATGCAAGAATTCTCGAAATTACAACACTACAAGCCAACATTAGATCTAGGAGAATATAATACCGCTAGAAATTTAAATTTATTTTAATTTTGGGCCACGCATGACTCATTTTCCCAAGATGGAAAATGAGTCCCATCTAGCATAATGTATGGGACCAAAAATCAAAAGTGTTTAGAAATGAGTGAAATCTAGTTTAGGACCAAAAGACCTAGGTGGGACCCATTTTCCCAAGGTGGCGAATGAGTCCCAAATCACTAAATTTTGGCCACACAAGCCAAAAACACCTAAATTATGATTGGATAGTTATTGGTGTCAGGATTATCCTCAAGAAGATGCAAAATAAGGCCAATTAAAGCATAAGACAGCCCAATTATTAATGACAAGCCTGGAGGAGTGTGAAAGTGTGTTACAACACTTTACAAACCTTCAAATAAGGCTAGATTAATGTTTATTTTAATTAAAAAGGGGTTTATTATGTGTAATTAATTGATAAAACCTTAGAAAAGTGTGAAAGTGTGTTACAACACTTCACACAATTTAGCAAGGTACAATTTAAATACATTAGTTCACAAGGGCCCAAGACCTAATGTGAATGTTTCAACCACATTACAACACTAAATCAAGGAAAAATTAAGGTCAATTTCACAAGGAGGGACCAAACAAGTGTGAAAATGTCCCCGACAACATTTTTTGACACTACACTTATAAATTCAAGGTGAGAGATAGGATTAGAAAATTTTATGACATGTGTCTTAATCCTATAATATGAGACAACTAACTCATAACAACCTAAAATAAGATAAGATCCATAAATGACAAATAAGACTTCTAGAAGGAATCTTATAAGCCTAAGTAAACCTAACATGTGAATATGTCACCTAAGTCCCTAGTAAGGAAATTAACTAGGTGCAAGACATTTATTCATACCAACACCCCCCATTAAGTGTAACTTAGGGAAAATATTTTACTATGCAAATTTGTAAAGTGACTATGAAGATGGGTCTCGGCTACAAGTCCATGTTAGGTACCCATTTACAATGCAAATGAAAATGTAATCTCTCACAAGTAGAGAAAGGGGGAAAACCCAATGGAACAAAACTCATCTCCAAAAGAGAAAAGAAAAAAACAAGATTATGTATGGAGGACTCAATGATAGCCCCAAGGACTACATCCATCATGTATATACAATCAAGAACCCCCATAAGAGGGAAAAATATGGACAAGATATCTCGCCATAATGAAGAATCTCTGCAAATATGGTTAATTTTTTAAGACAAAATATAATCCAATGCCTATAATGTTTCTCCCCTTAGGAAGAAGTTAGACCAAGTACAAATGCAGGAATGATTCCCATTCTGGATAGGAATTAGTAGGAAGTGGAATCCCATATGTATGAAGATTGTCTCTAAAATATACTCATGTGTTGCAAAGTTCATGGTAGATGATGACACCACAATTCAATCAAGTACATGTCCAATAAAAAAAAAACTATGAAAAACTAGGAACAAATGGAAACTGATCTTGAACTAACTCGAAAGAAAAAGATGAAGTGATAATAGTTGATCCATGACTATCATCAAATAAGAGAGCTAAACCCTCAAATTGGTCTTCCAAATCTGATATGTGAGACTCTGCAAACAAAGATGCAATGTGTGATAAATAGGAATCCCAATTAGGAAGACAAAAAAATACCTGTTGCAATGAATCATTGGAGGTTCTCAATGAATCATCAATAGAATATGAATGTGTGATCTCAAAGTTGGAGAAGTAGGAGTTTCAAGAGAAGTCTTTGGATCATCAAGATGCTCAAGTTATGCATCATATTGAAACTCCTCTAAGGTCTTATCATCATAGGGTATATTGTTAGCATCATCAAGTGGAATGAGGAAATTTGAAGCAAGATCATCTAAGAATGGAGGGTTTGTGGATCTCCAAAAAAATCCTAAACTTTGGTCCAAACTATGTGTGGGCATGAGATTCCTCTAATATTATGATAGGTCTCTTTGAAGATGATTTCACTAAAAGTACAACTAATCAATACTAAGATATGATCTTTTTTGTTACCCCAAACATGTTCCTTATATGTCGTTTATGGCTCAGGTATGAGTCCATAAAGATGAGGAAAAATATTTATCCACCTACAATGTGTTACTATTCCTTTTTTCCATGAGTCATAATTGTCCTTAGTCAGAATGATTGCAAAAGGATGAATTGCATAATCCATGATCACAATGATGATACACTTCTCAAATAAAAATATATGGGATCAATTTATACAATAGAGCTTAAATGAAGTATAATGATTAGAACAACACCTTCCTAACTATCAAAATATCTAAGTAACTTCTAGTATACCCACCAAAAAAATGAAAGAAAAATGTACCTAGGATGGAAATAGGAAAAGTGCATGCATGGCTGGATAGATCTCAATACCTTTCGAACTCTGCAAGAATCACAAAAATTGAAGAGCAGGGGAAAAAGTTCTGAGCTTAGGAGCCAGAAAATAATATTTGACTTCAATCAACAATAAATTCCACCAAATAGAAAAATTTTGCAAAATAACTTACACCATTGGAAAATTGAGAGACAACTTTTCAAAAATATCTCATTTAAAAACAATAACCTCCTAGAGAAAAATTTATTGCAAAATGAAAATAAGACCTATTTTAGGCACTTGGGGGATCAATTGGAAGACTAAACAAGATCAAAAGTATAACCCCTGGTGGGCTTAGCTCTTAGTCCTCCACATGACCACGGGTCTCATTGCTGCAATATGCCAATGTAACTCAAAATATGTTGCCTGAAGCAATAATAAAATATGTGCTCGAAAACATTTAATAAAATCTATAGAATTTAATTTATTTATTTTTGTGAAATAAAATATGACGACCTACACACTCAGGAGGTTGTACGACCTAACTAGGCAAAAAAAAATCCCCAAAAATAACTTTACCAAAAATGGACAAATTTACAATCAAAATTCATCAGATTGGCCTCCTGAATGCAGTGGTGATGCTGATTTGGGCCCAAAGTGCTCAAAAAATTAGTGACATCTTAGATTAGCTAATCTTCACACTTTTTCAAACCCTTATACATTTGGTAAAACATAAACAATTTTGATGAAATGAAAGGAAAACCTAACTTTCTTTGATGCCCTAGATTCAATTTTGTTGTTTGTTGTTAAGACGGTTGTCGTTGCATCACAATATTGACCTGTTAATGCCCAATACAACCGCTAGAGTTATTGAATCTGTTGATGCCAAAAATTGACAAGGTAACAGTGTCTTATGGGAAACTCAGTTTATAGGGGACCTCTTGCGCTAAACTGAGTGACCTCCGGATTTTAAAGAAGTCAGCTTCTTCTGTAATGGGATTTGGAAAGGTAAAAGGAAACAGATATAAAATAAAACCTAATCTAAGGTGATGCACCAAGACTTAATTATAAGTATGATAAATCATAGATCTAAGGGCCCAATTGGTATTTGTAATCTTCTAGAAGGTTAGAAATTGAATATTAAAGTATAGATAATCCATTCATTGACATAAAATAACATTGCATACATTCCTACTATCAAGAAGAGTCAGAAGACATGATCTAGGCCAGCATAGTTGCATTTAATTTATAGAATTTCTCAAATGAAATATCCAGACGACAGCAACACAGCCTAAAGTTAATCAAATGGCATAAAAGAATAGAAAGGTCGAACAATTGGCACAGTTTGAGAGTATTTTCAATAAAAAATAATAATAAATGCCTAGTGTCTTTTCTAAAATCAATGTTCCTTCTCCTAAATCCAGAACTTTTCCTCAAAACAGAGAGAAGTATATATAGCTGAAAACTCCCACCACCGTGGAGAGCAGTAACAAAAAAGATTTCACAATCTCTGGCAAATGATGCATAATTGATTGTATCTCTAGGTTGTTGCAATAGAAAAGATTCGAAACCAAGCATTTGGTTGTTCTAGGCTCAGGTGCATCCTCTGCAAATTATGGCAGTGGTCCCGGCAAGGTCAAGCAGGCAAGTGTCATCACCTCATAAAGAAATTATGACACACAACGGCTACTCACAGCATTTGGTTTGCTTTATATGTCGCCCAAATACAAAACCTGCTAAAGAGACACATGGCTGCATAGCGTACCCCATGTGAATATTTATCTTTCAATGTTGAAAACTTGCGCTAAGGTGACACGTGGCACATGGGCAGAGCCTTACTCAAAAATGAAGGGCAGTGCTCATCGATTGTGCGTAGTGATGACACGTGGAAGCATAGTGGAGATTCCTAAAATGCGAAGGAAAGGAAACCATTGAGGAGCACAAAGAAGACATGTGGAGGAGGCAGAAAATTCTAACAAAAAGGCCGAGCAAATTATTTGTGATGCACAGGCCAATACTTAGAGAAAAAACATACCCACAGGGAGTTTGTTGAATATTTATTCATAGCTTTTGGTGACTACCAGGGGCATTTCACTTGAGGAACGAAGAACCCAAAATTTCTATGGTTTACAGAACAAAGCATCATTCACCAAGAAATGTAGTCAGAGCATGGAAAGAGCCACCTGCAGTGGTGACCAATCATCCTCAGATGGCTTGACTATGTTGCGCAAATTCTCCTGCGCTCCACCTAGGTCAAGCTTCTGCTTATAAGGCAGTGTCTCGGGTAAGTCAGTCCCTACTTTGCAATGAAAGAATAGTTGTGCAAGCGGATAAATAACTTCCTCAATGTTAGTCATGGTGGGAGGATGTCTAAAATTCTAGAAAGCACCTGGATCATTTTCCTTCTCCTCTATTATTTTTGCAATTTGCTCGCTTGTAGCAACAAAGCCATCTTCAAGGAACGGGGATGGCAGACCCGTCTCACTTAATCTGAAAAAACTCTCCTGCATGTTGTCCATTGTCTCATTCAAAGTAGCTACGGCCACTTTAGTGCATTAGAAGGCAGAATAGCAATGGATAAACTTGTTTGTCATCTAGGCGGTAGCATTCCAATCTTCAATTCCTGCCTTGGTGAGGTCTTCATCAGAGACCGAATACAGCTTGGTGAGAAAATCCTTTGCTTCCAAAACCTTTTCCAAGATAAACTATGGAAAATGCTCAATTGTACTATGAGCCTCTTGGCTTAATTTTGCTATTTTGGCGATGAACCAAAGAGTGGGTTGTAGTGTTAGGAAAAAAGTTTTAATCTTTTCCCAATGAGAAATATACAACTTCCTAACCAATGGAACAAGATTCGGCTACGTAGGGGAGGTCGGGAGAGATATTTTAAGAGAAGAAATCTTTGAGTCCTTTGAGTTAATGACCTTGGATAATTCCACACTTTTTCTTTTTTCAGACACCAATTGCTCCCCAAAGTTGTTCATTTCTTTATGCCAGTTTTCTTCGACTCGAGAGTGGTTTTCCAAATTCATGTCAAGAGAGGACTTTGTCTCATGAAGTTCTTTTTCTAATTGGGCCTTTCAGCTCTCAAATTCGGCATCCTTCTCCTATAAATTTTTCTCATATTGAGCTTGTTGATGCTCTAAGGCCTCATCCTTTTCTGCTATCCTTTGATCATATTCAATGTGACACCGCTCCAACTCCTCATTCTTTAGCTACAAATTTTGCTCTACCTCTAGATTCTTAGTACGTAACTCGTTAACCATAGCAGGGTCAGTAGTCTAAACCTTCGCAAGCTCCCCCTGAAGTTTGTTCCTTTCATTCTCTATTGCCAGCACCCTCTATGTCAAACGTGCAACATCAGCTTCCAGGGATTTCTCCTTTTTCTCCAAAAAACTAGTCTTTTCCCTTACTACTTTAAACTGCCCATCCATTTTCTTCAGCTAGCGACTAGTCTTAAGGAAGTTGGAGGTGACCACCCATTGTGTTTCCTCCATAAGCTCAACCTTATCATGTGGTCGAGCCATTTTCATGTCAAGCCCCATTGCATACACTTCGTGGTCTTAAGGACGCATCTCCCCTTGTGGCTTGGTTACCGTAGGGTACAAGGTTGCAAATTTCAACACTTGTTGGGTCTCATTATAGAGAGTTTGTATTTTTGGTTCCACAAGCTTACTATCCTCCTTGGCCTTGCACTTTTTTATTCTATTCATGTGTGCCTCCTTTCTAGAGTCAATATGTTCCATGAATAGGTTTGGCGACGAGACTCGCCCGCCTACAAAAGGAGCACCAGAAGGTAGGGCATATGGATAGGTAATTTTGATAGGCCCATACATTTTCTTCTTCTGGAGAGTGATAGTTTGTGGGGAGAAGGGGAGCACATTCCAAAGCTTGGTTTGAGAATCAGCAAAAAGGCTTGCCACTTGCCAAGGTTCAATTAGTGAATCGACGGGAGGACTCGTGGGCTGAAGCAGTGAAGGAGTTGTCATCGTGGAGTCGGCCTGCTATGAGGGAAGAGGAGGATTTGTGGCAATAGTATAAGTAGGGGTGTCGGCAATGGGTATGCCTTTAGAAAGTGAGGAAAGGAAGATTTGAGTGATAGAATTTGGCATAAGGGTTTGTGGAGGAGTAAAGGTGGGTGGAGTGACCTGTGAGAACTGGGTAAAACCTCTCGCATGCGTTGGATCAAAGGTGGGAAATGGAGGGCCAACACTCATGGTGGGGATTTCCGAAGAGACAGTGAGGAATACCAAGGACTGAGAAGTAACATAAGAAGGATAAAAATTTACCTACTGACTAGTTGATGGCACTCCTTTCCTTGTTAGCAACTCTTCCCCTTCTTCAGGCTCTTAGCTAGCTACTAGCACCTATTTTCTGGTAGGTTCTTGTGAACTCTCTCCAATAGTGGCCTCCCTAGCCTCAGCTGGCTACTGTTGTGGCACTCTAGTTTCCTTAGCAGCCCAAGTGAGTGTATGTAAACCTCTCAATACAATAAACCACACATTTGTGGCTACAAGGGCGGGTTGTCTAGAACTTTTCTCTTGCAGTGCGAAGGATGAAGTTTCTGTTTATTCCTCTTCTTGTTCTTCGAACCCACCTCCAATTCATTGCCTTTATTGGCACTATATTCAGAGCTGATATGCTCCTCATCCCACCATTTTTTAAATTCTTTGTCCTCCTTCAAGCTTTCATAAGGAGCATCCAACTGTCTTGTCTCTTGGCAATATTTCCAGAGAGCTTCTATCTTCTCATTAGTCCATTCCTCTTCCTTTCGCAACTTTTTGTACATGGTGCATTCCATCTGGATACTATCCTTAGCCTCCACCACAACAAAGTAAAACTTGTGCCATGGCTCTTTGTTATCCTATGTGGGAACACACACTAGTTCAAAAAAAAATCATCCTTATTAGCCCACAGGTTGAGCCTTTTTTCCCAGTAGGGTTGAGGAATGTGAGTGACCTTCATGTGCGGCTATGGTAGATCATTGAAAGGTTTGTAGTCCCATTTATCACATACCAAAACCAACCCTAAATGAGCCAGTTTATCCTGCAATAGCTAATGCGATTGCTTCTTTACCAGAGTCACTGTTTTGAAATTCTTCAAACAAGTGAAGAATCCTTTCCTCTTGACACTTTGGCTATTGCAGAAGGTATAATCAATAATATACACCTGCCAATACATTTCAACATGAGCCCCTATTTGTGACATAAGCTGGGAGTAGGAAAGGTTGATCGGTGAAGCCTCGCATCCGAAAAAATTGTGAAATCCACTTCAAAGAACCAGTCACAAGCGAGAGTGAAAGTCTACATATATCCGGTCCAATCTATGTTGATTCGGACTATGTCACCTCCTCCTTATAAATCTTGCAAGAACAGCGTTATAAAATAATCCAAAAATTCATAGTAATCATATGTCATGGAAAGAAAGGGTGTCCATGTGGATACTGGCTTCCTCCTCTGCTTCTCATCAAAAATAGACAATTCAAAATATATGTCAAAGAAGTTAGGGATTTGATGTAGGAACATGTGAACTAGGAAGGAGAGAAATCTAAACTTCCCTTCCACCAGGTGATTTTCTATTTTTCGTATCATTTCCTCCACAAGGAATTTGGAAAAATCATACCAAAAGATATTGTGTTGTTTACGGAATTGGAAAGCCAGCCCTAGTTGAAAAGCCTCCACCATCTCATCAGAGTCCCAACCATACACAAACACTAGCATTGACAAGGCATCCTCCATGTCTTCAGGAAATGAACCATGCGGCAACAAGATACTCGACAGCTTAGCGCTTGAGATTCCCTTCTTGCCAATTTCCTCCATTAGGAAATCTGGGCTCTTTTTCATCATCTTCCATGTGTTTTCTCCTTTAGTAGGAGTGAAGGACTCAATTTTATCCTTTCTAGTACTTGGGTCTGGGATACATCGCATGTGCCAAATGGCTTGTGGGTTGATGTTAACATTTAAGGTTCAACCCTCGATGCAGTGGGTGTTTGGGTTATAATGCTAAATGGCGACATCAACTCTCTCTGGGAAATAATGTACCAGCGGGACCATGTATTGCAGAAGCCCACTATACCATACCCTTTTTTTTGTAAATATGGATTCTCGAGATGCCCTCATCCTTGCACAGGCTACTTCTCTTAAAGACTTAGGGTTTTTTTGTGAGGCGTGGGTCATGAATATTATCCCATTCCTCCTCAACCCTTTTATGGTTTTTGTAATCTTTGGGCCTATCTAGTTGTATTGTATTTTCCTTCTTCGACTATCCTAGTATACTAGGCATAGCATATGATAAATCTTCATAGACATACACAGCCTTTGATGACTGTATAGCTCTAAGCAAGTGTTGGTCAATCTCCTCCTGAATTTTTTGTCATGAACTCTCCGACATTTTTCCTTAGATGAAAGCTTTTGCAGGTTTTGAATTCTTTGTAATTTTTACTCGGCTCTGGATATGCTAAAAACTTCTCTTCACTTGGCTTGGCGTATTTCAAAAAACATTTAAGCATTAAAATTTTCCTCACGCAATATTTTAGCTATCTTTACTCAAAGTGGTAGAAGAAAGTGGGCTTTTGCATTTAATTCAACATGTACTGCCAACTCCTTGGCTCGTGCGAAAATGGGATACTTGGAAGCTATACTAGTAAAAGGGAATGATTTCATTTGGAAACCATGTGATATGAGGTGATCTCCTTGGAACTTTGGCCGGCGATTCATGTTTTAACTCAGCATTCGTATGCGTTGGCAATTAATATCCCAAACGAAATGATTAAGCCAAAGAAACAACTGACGCCTGAAAAGATATGAATCTTGTCTTGGGTTCTGGGAAATACCTGTGAGGTGACACAATAGCCCTTGGACTGTGCAGCCCACTGCTGATGAGCGCCACCATTTTAAAGCTAATTAAGTATCTCTCATCAACTAAGCACGCATAGAGTCATATTTTTATAGATGCAACCAATAGGGAAATGTGAGAAAATGCAGGCACGCCTTTCAAGTTGGAACTTGGTTATCATCATGTTTTCTCGAAGCAGATTAGCTTGATTTTCCCCATTTTATCTATAAATAGGTCCCTAAGTAGTAAGGAAATCACACTTAGCATTTGAGAAAATTTTAGCAATAAGTCATTAGCTTAGTATCTGGCTTTTATTACTAACAAGGTTCCTCATAAGCTAGGTTGTAGGCAGATTTCAAGAACAGTTAGAAGGCAATAGCAGTGTGTCAGTACCATGGACACTCCTATTAGGCTAGTTTCTTACAAGTCATAGATAGCTTTCCTCGGAGAGATTTCAACTAGGCACTTGAAAAGGATGACCAAAAACAAACACTTCCTGGTTTTGATAGCCATGAAGTGGGTTCTGGGTCGGGATTGTATTGAGTATGAAGACAAATGTTGCATCAATACTGACATTTTCTTGCACTCTGTTGTGTCTATTTTGGATATTGGTATCCCCAAGCTTTTTATTTTGAAGTTGATTAAGGAAATCTTTCCTAAAAAGTACCTGAATGGTCTAGGTGAAGTCACTCATGTTGCATATGGGGTAGGCCTCCCAACGGCCAATGACCTCTGGCGCTATATTGAGGAAGAAGCGGTCATCCTGTGGCTACCATTTCTCAGTGGATTATGCCTTCAGACACACAATGAGCACCAACGGAGGGCTACCCAAGCCTTGCACTTTTTATTTAGCATCTACAATGTAGTGCCATTTTACAACATTGATTAGTATACTGACTTCAGGAACCTGGTGTTCCCTCCGCCAATGGCGGTCGCTCCAAATGATTCTACTTTTGTTGTTGATGTACCTATTGATGAAGATGCGGTAGACACTGTTGTTAATGCATCCATTGTTGTTGCCCATGCTATATGATGAAATACTTCCTTGTCTCTTTATTTTTTGTTGTTAAGAATGCATAGCCCATTTCTAGTTTTTTTGTATATAAGCCTGAAAAAGGCCATACACATAGTATATATGAAAGAATATCAAGTATAATCATATACTTTTTGAATTACAACTCTTTTAGCCATTTTAGCCATGTAAAAATGAAATAATATATATAATGACATATATCTTTATAAAATCCATGGCTCCTCTTTCAGCATATATGTTGTATGGGTTCCTTTTCATTCAGCATAGTTTTTTATTTACTTTGCATATGGGTTTTTTTTAATATATTTTTTCCTGCAAAGTAATTTTACTACCCTATCCTCCACAATGATGGGTCGCTTTTCGCTGAAGCACAAATTGATTTCTAAAAAGACCGGCCAACACAAAGGGAAAGAAAAAATAAAAGCATTATTCACATATATACAAAAGTAGAACCTTGCCACTCAATAGAATAGCTTAAGATGAATCTCGTTGATCGGAATTCCCAAGGCTTCCTATTCCATGCTTTCTAATTTGAAAGCATTATGTTCTTTGCAATTAATTATTTTGAACAAACCTTCCCACAGGCTATCAAACTTTTTGTGTTGACTTAGCTTAGCATCCCTTTCAATAAATTTCAGCACTAAGTCTCTGCACTTTAGGCCTTGGTCGGATGCACTCTTTTCAAACCATCGCTTGACCACTTGTTGGCAATTTTTCATGGCTATTAAGGAATTATCCCTTTTTTCTTGTACTTCTAATAGTTCGGCAAGTTGAACCTCCATGGCGCCATTTGGTTCTACCTCGAGGGATTTCAATAGTTGAACTACTGGAATCTCCATAGATATAGGCAACAATGCCTCTTTCCCATATACCAACTCATAAGTCGAAGTCTTAAGGGCATGCTTAGGAGTTATGCGGTTTACCCAAAGCGTCACTTAGAGGTTTTTGTGCCATTCTCTCTAGTGCTCCAAACCAATTCTTTTAAGGAGTCAGACCAGGTTCTTGTTTGTTGACTCAACTAGGTTGTTTCCTTGTGGGCAATAATTTGAAGATGTCTTAAGGAATATGCCATTTGTTAATGCAAAGTGACATACCTTTGCACCTAGGAAAGCTCTAGCATTATCAAAAATGATAGTCTTCGAAGGGTCGAACCTTGTCACCAGCTCTTCGAGGAAATCCATTATCTCTACCTTTGTTGCATTTTTAAGCGGAGTGGCCTCTATCCATCTCATGAAGTAATCTATATCCATTAGAATCCACTTGTGTCCAGAACTGGAAGTAGGATTGATCATCCTGATGAAGTCCAAGCCCCATTGTGCAAACAGTTCATCCGCCACTATAGGCTTGAGGGGCATTGCAGAATTATTCCTTCTGCCTATAAAAAACTAACATTCTTTGCAAGATTTCACCAAGGAGTGAGAGTCGTTGAAAAGTGTGGGCCAATAGTACCTGTACACATGATTTTGATGGCAATGGTCTTAGCAGAGAAGTGTTCTCCTACATCTCTATTATGGAAAGTGTCGATGATTCTCTTTGCTTGCTCTGTAGTAATGCATTACAAGAGGAGACCATTGAAATTCCTTTTGAAAAGGACCCCTACTACTAGCGCATATCTAAAATTCTATAGTCGATAGTATCTCCTCTTTTGGGAGGAAATACCTAGTAGATACTTTCTTATTTGCATAAACCTAACTCTATATGTTAGCCAGCAACCCTCGGATCCTAGCTCATTTATCAAAACAAGCTTCAATTTCTTTTCCTTGGTGGGTATCTCTTCGTCATGCGCCATGCATTCACATAGTCCTCTTCCACAGACAATTTTAGTGGGTTTGACCTCAATTTCATATTAAAGGATCTTGGTGATCCAATTGGCTCTTTTTTCTATGATTTCTCCCTCCATGATATATTCGTACACACTACAATGTGCAACATAGACAATCACTTTGTTGCAGGAAATTAGATGGTAGAATTTTTTGAGTCCTTTTACTATTGCAAAGGCTTTCCTTTCGACAAAATTATAATTTTTCTCATATTCCTTCAGGGTTCGGGAGTAAAATTCCACTGGATGTTCTCCTTTTCCTTCATTATCCTTTTGAGTTAAGACAGTAGCAATACTGGACTTGCTACTGAACGCATACATTATAAAAACCTTATATAAGTCTGGATTAACCAGTACCAGAGCTGTAGAAATAGCATCCTTAACTTTTTCAAAGGTTTCTCTGGCTTCCTTTGTCCACTTAAATGCTTGATCTTTTTTAAGCATCAAGGTGATTGGCTTAATTATTCCTGTGAAGTTAGAAATAAACATGCTAAAAAAATTTATCTTTCCTAGGAAGGACTGAACGTATTTCTTGTTAACAGGAAGGGGAAGTTCGGTGATGGCTTTCACCTAGTCAGGGTCGATTGAAACTCCTTCTTTGGACACCATGTGTCCTAATAGCTTGCCTTGCGGCACTCCAAATACACATTTTTTTGGATTCAGGGAAACCTCAAAATCCTAGCATTTCTAGAAAACCATTTCTAAGTGATCAAAATGATCATCCTTAGACTTAGAAAACATAGTAAAATCATCTAAATAAATTAGGATAATCTTATTGATCAGCTCACTGAAAGCGATGTCCATTGCCTGCTAGAATGTTTCCCCCGCATTGGATAAACCAAAAGGAATTTTAGCATATGCTAATTTTCCCCACCTTGTAGTGAACATAGTCTTGTGTTGATCCTCTTCTTTCACTTAGATCTAATTATAACCAGAGAAGCCATCAAGCAGAGAGAACATTTCTAATCCTGCTACTGTTTGCAGGATTGTCTCCATAAAAGGCAGCAGATAATGATCCTTCAGGGATGCTCTCTTCAGGTCTCAAAAGTCCACACATAAGCGGATATCTCTATTCTTCTTTCAGACTAGGACTAGATTGGATACCCATGTGCTATGCTTGATTGAGAAGACAATCTGCAACTCGATTACCTTTGTTAGCTCTTGTGCCATTAGTGCTTCAATTTTAGGGTTTAATGACCTCTTCTTTTGTCAGATTGGTTTTTCACCTTCTTTCAGCTCGATAGTGTGTTGGATGATGTCAAGATCATATCCCTTTAGGTCATCATAGGACCAGGCCACTACTCCATATTTCTCGCAGAGATTGATGAGCCTTTCTTTATCATGGTGCAAGACATCTTTCCCAACTCGAAGGTTTATGTTGTCTGAGACCCGAAGGTCTATGTAGTCACTTTTGTCTACCACAAACTTATGTCTATAATTTCTTGCATCATCACAATCAAAAAGGTTTTCAAAAGTAGCCAATCCTTTTGGAAGTTTTTTAGATTTGTGTTGCATGATTTGTCCTTCATAAACCTCTGCGATCTTTGCTTGGATCTAATAGACAAACTCCCCTAACTGTTGGATGAACGAAGCAATGTGTTCATCACTTTCAAACTCCTTCCAGCTTTGATCATTATCAGGAACTATTGGTCAGACTATTACTTGTACAGAGTGTTTGTTATGCATAAGGTTGAAAGAAGGATCGAACAAGAATCTGATTGCTGCCATGTGTTCCGCGTTGCCATTTTGGTCTCAGGAAATAGTCTAAATGTTGAAGGCTTCAAAACCCTCAACTAGGTTCTAGACTTGATGCTGATGGGATCTCATGTAGACATTCCTTGCCACATAAATTCTCCTAACTTGGTTGACCACTATTCAGAATCTTTGAACACCATTAATTGCTTAATGCCCATTTTCTCTGCAAGGCTTAAACCCTGAACTAATCCTTCATATTCGGCTTCATTGTTCGAACAAGCGAACTGGAAGTGGAAATACCTTAGTATTTTTTCATTTTGTGGGGATATCAAACATATCCCCGCTCTGGAACCTACTTTGCATCTTGCCCCGTCAAAGTACAGCATCCATAGCTCAGGTGCTTTGCCACCTTCAAACTCTTTGGCAACCTTCGGGAGCACTTGATTTTCATCATAGATTACATAGGTTCCCAATCCTATAGCATGGTAATCATTGAAAGGGTTGTTTTCCATGTGTTCACTTAACAGAGCATCCTCTTTATCATTCTGGTCTCTGGTCACCTTTTCTTCCTCTAGTAATTCAATGCAATATATTTCTTGCTTGATGATAGAGGTATGTGCGGCTTCAAAATTGATCATGGCTTCATCCGCTACATGTTCAGAATGTAACGCTTCTGATTCTATCTTCATTTTTGCATCGTGCTTGGTTCTGAGAATCAGATGTGACCAATCCAAGGACATGTATTTTCCCACCCTTGACGTAAATTCTCATGATAGAAAGAGGTCGAACATGGGAGGAACATCTATGATCACAATGTCTTGCAGCACAGTGATACTAGGGAAAGAAAATAGAGTTAAAAGAAGTGTCTTGATCATACCTATTGTTTCAACTTTGTTTCCATCAAGCTACATTAATCCCCTTTTCATAGGTTCATAGTTGAGTCCTAAAGCTTCATCTATTTGTTTAGGCATAATCATGGTGCTAGCACCAAAATCAAACATAGAATTGTGCAATAACTTCTTCCCTATAATGAGAGTTAAGAAGAAGGGTTGGGGCTTCAACTTATCTTTGACTTCAGCAGGGGCTTCTTTTATGTTGTTCATAAGGACTTTAGTAGGAAATAGTTGAAAAGCCTATGCATTGGCTAGCTACTCCATTGGCATTGCACTGATCTCTACTTGAAGCGCCTTCTATAATAGTGTCTTATGCTCCAAGATAGCTAGAATGTCCCACAAAGACACATTAGCGGATGATTTCTTGAATTGTTCCACCACGTTAAAGGGTGGCGAACTTGGAGGTTTCTACTCCTTTACTCTCGTTATGATAATTTCCTTTCAACATTGATTTTGTGGCAGTGCAGTGGAAGTGCCATGTATCTTATCAGAAGCACTCTTAGTTTGCGGATTAGATAGTTGTGGGGAAACTAATTCACCAGTAAATCTCCGCTTTGAGTGATTGTTATAGTCAAATTGCACTTACAACATTTTGGATACGAACGTATCATTAGGAAAGAGCACTTCCTCTTCCATCCACGAGAAGAGTGTGTGATTAGGAGTGATGCCAGATTCTTGTTCTAGGGAAATTCCTTGCATTTGTGTGGTAAGAACCTCACTCTCCATTTGTGGTGAGGCATATACATATAATCCATGGTCTAACATCACGCCTTGGCTGCGCTACTCTTCCATGTTTTGTTGTAAGTTTCCACGCGGACAATTCTGAGGCATGTGTGCATCACTGCAAGGGAAGCACCATGAATTGATATCATCAATGAGGTTATTTTTTCCTGCGGTCAACTCCCTACTCAATCTTGGTGAAGTGCTCATCAGCAGAGTAGGTACCAGCACCATTTGGTTGGTTGTCGGAGCTAGTGGATTAGTGCAAAAATTGCCTTGGTACTGATTCTGCTAATACGAAGACCGTCTCCCTTCATAATTCTTATAGGTAGGCTTTGAAGGTGTTGATTGGTTTTGCTTTAGGGTGTTTATGTCATTTTCCATAGTCCACAGCATTTCTTTAAGATTACTCATTTCATCCTTTGGAGAACTGGATGTAGAGGCAACATTTTTTGGTGTTACCCCATATGTGTACATTGAATGGGGAGCTGCGGGTGCACTCATCGATGTGAATTCCTATGCAGGCATTGATATTTCAAGAAATATCAGCATGATGGGCTGAGGAGGCAACTTTTTGTAATCTATCAAATGATTCTTGGCTTTAACAGTGACACTGTAAGCATCTGGTAGAGTAGCTCCTCCCAAAGACTTGATCATCATAGAAATGTCGAGGTTGATGGACTTCAGATAAAATATGAATGCCAATTCAGGATCAGGCATATAGCAACAGGGATCCTCTACCAGTTTGTATGGAATCAGGCATTGAAGTCCATCACAGCCTCTTGGGGAGCTCGTTTTATGACAGATAGTTGATGGTACAGCAAGGATAGATCTCCTTCATTTGAAAACCTCTCATAGAATGGATCTATGAGCTCATCCTAGGTATGGATAGTGCTAGCTAGAAATGTTCGGTACCAATCCAGCATTTTTCCTTTGAAGGATGTGGCGAGGAGCCTTAGAACTACATTATACGTTGTGATCCCATGCACCAAACACACATCTGCCACATCTTGTAGATGTTCTACGAGTGTTCTTAATCCATCTCCGGTAAACTTGGGTATAGCTTTCATGGTTGAGACTGGGATAGCAGCCCAAATAGTGAGTGCTACTAGAGCTACTAGGGGACTTTTGGTGTCCCATGCCACATAATTTTTGTTGGTATTTGGCAACATGGTTAGAGGAATGAGTGGAGGGAGTGGTACGGTTACCAACTGACCTACGGCCTACACTGTTCTAGTGGCAGTACTAGTAAACTAGGGTTTTTTGTGGTTTGGGATCTAGTTATAGGCTGATGGCTCATACACCCTTCTAAAGTGCAAATTCATTTAAGCCTTATCCCACCGAGCATTCCAGAAAAAGAACAAACTATTGATGCCAAAAATTGACAAGGTAACAGTGTCTTATGGGAAACTCAATTTATGGGGGACCTTTTTCTCTAAACTGAGTGACCTACGGATTTTAAAGAAGTTGGTTTCTTCTATAATGGGGTTTGGAAAGGGAAAAGGAAACAAATATATAAAATAAAACCTAATCTAAGGTGATGCACCAAGACTTAATTATAGGCACAATAAATCATAGATCTAACGGCCCGATTGGTATTTGTAATGTTCCAGAAGGTCATAAACTGAATATTAAAGTATAGATAATCCATTCATTGACATAAAATAACATTGCATACATTCCTACTACCAAGAAGAGTCATAAGACATGATTTAGGCCAGAAAACTTGCATTCAATTTATAGAAGTTATCAAATGAAATATCTAAATGGCAGCAACATAGTCTAAAGTTAATCAAATAGCATAAAAGAACAGAAAGGTCGAACAATTGACACAATCTAAGATTCTTTTCAATAAAAAATAATAATAAAGGCCTGGTGTCTTTTCTAAAATCAGTGTTCCTTCTCCTAAATTTGGACCTTTCCCTCAAAATAGAGAGAAGTATATATAGCTGAAAACTCCCACTGCCTTGGAGAGTAGTAATAGAAAATATTTCACGATCTCCGACAATGATGCAAAATTGATTGTATCTCTAGGTCATTGCAATAGAAAAGATTTGAAACCAAGTATTTGGTCATTCTAGGCTTAGGTGCATCCTCTACAAATGATGGCAGTGGTCCCAGCAAGGTCAAGCAAGAAAGTGTCATCACCTTGTAAAGAAATTATGACACGTGATGGCCAGTCACAGCATTTGGTTTGCTTTATTTGTTGCCAAAATACAAAACCATCCAAAGAGACGCGTGGTTGCATAGCGCATCCCATGTGAATATTTATCTTTTCCCGTTGAAAACTTGTGCCAAGGTGACACGTGGCGCATGGGAAAATCCTTACTCAAAAATGAAGGGAAGCGATCATCGATTGTGCGCAGTGATGACACATGGAAGCATAGCAAAGATTCCTGAAATGCGAAGGAAAAGAAACCTCTGGGGAACACAAAGCAGACACGTGGAGGGGTAAACAAAGTCTATCAAAAAGGCTGAGCAACTTATTTGTGATGCGCGGGCCGATACTTAGAGAAAAAATATACCCGAAGGGAGCTTGTTGAATATTTATTCACATAATCCATGAGAGGCGGTTAAGCCATGTTGTGAAACTGAGCACTGTGTTGCATAGAACAAAGAGACCAAGGGTGCATACCTTTTAGCAATCCCCTCTAGCACAAGTGATGGGTTCAAACTTGTGACCCAAGATTTAATACCAATTGTTGCAAATATGGTTGCCATTGTACCAAAAGATCGAACTATTAATGCCCAATACAACTACCAAAGTTAATGAAACCATGAGAGGCAGTTAAACCATGTTGTGAATCAAATCAATGTGCTACACAACACAAAGAGACCAAGGGTGCACACCTTGTGACAAGGTCCTTGAAACCCCAACATGCACCCAACAAAAATATTCAAGCCAAAAAACTCTTAGATCTAGGAAGGAATCTGCAACACTAGAGCTCTAATACCATGTAAGAGTTAATGGTGACTCCTCAACACCCCCAGGAATAGTTTCTAGACCAAAATATCTTCCATAAGAGAGAAAATGGAAATAACACTTTCTATGATAATGGATGCAATATTACAATATTGAATATAGTCGAATATACAAATGTACATGAGATTCCTTGCTTATAAATTCAAGGTGAGAGATAGGATTAGAAATTATTGTGACATTAATCCTATAACATGAGACAACTAACTCATAACAACCTAGGATAAGATAAGATTTTCATCTTGATAAGCTTGATTGTCATTGATGTCAAAAGTATGCTTAAGTGCATGCATATGCTTTGGAGATTGTTAGTAGCAAAGATATCTAATGGTGCAAGTTAGCATTGCAGTGTTCTAGAAAACTAAGAGTCAACCTAATGTCTTAGTATGATGCAAATCTAGGTACACATGTCTTAATGTGTTTTAAGGATTCCTACAATGATATTTTTTTAGTTTAGTGTACCACACTTAATGACAAGTGTTGGCCTCCTTTAATGGTTTAATAACTAAGCCCTTAGAGTTGTGACTTAGAGATTGAACATATGCACTAAGTAGTTATCTCACTCATCATGAAGGTACATTTCAATTTTCAACCCAGTGACATAAACTTGAAATGGGTCATCACTGTATGTGCACTAGGAATTCATTGAAATCATCCATAAACAAGGAAAGAAATAATGCTAAAAGGAAATTAACTTAAACACTAAGCATAAATCAATATCTACACTAAGCATTAACAACTAGACTAGAAATGAAAGATAGAAATGGCAATCTCAATAAATAGACAAGAAACTACTCTGTTTGCCTTGGCTACATGAACAGTCACATAATGGAATTTCAATGGCTACATGAACAAATAGTTGTTGAAATTGAAACTAACTACTAAACATAAAATAACTTTAAACTAGATAGGTGGAATTCTCACCAAGTGGGCCCCCTTGGATGAGTCTCCCTTAAACTAACTCAAATGCAGCAACTCAAAATATCATATTATTTCTTGAAAGCATGAGTACAACATCTCAGTGATATGGTTGTATTACTAAAACTAGAAAATGTGAATACAAACTTAGAATATCCAACCTTATCAAAAGGAGCATCTGACCATTATTTATAGAGAGAAATACTACTGACTAACCCTAACTACCTATGAAGTCGACTCCATTAAAATAGGAGGATGTCACTTATTGAAAGCATATAAAAATATGGAGGAAGTTATTCATGCACCAAATTGGTCAAAGCAGACTTGCTTCAACAGGAATCTAGCACAATGCACTCCCTAGATTTTCTCAACAAATATGATGATTAAAAAGGTGGTTACATTCTTTTATTTGAATGAGGAATTTCCCTCCATGAGAGTTTTCCTGCCTTTGACTTCTTATGATCAGCTTCTTGACTTCTTGGCAACTGACTAGCTAGCAAGAGTTTCTCCCACATAGCAAGCTTTGTTGACATCAGCATTTTAGTGGAGACCTAGACAATAACATTAGCACACACAAACAAATGTATATCTATAATTACCTTAGTAACATTCATTCAACCACTTATAAATTCAACATAGATAATTCACATAGCATGATAATGTCATCAAGGTAACAAAGATAAACTTATGCCCAAGGTCCATGGTTTTAAGGAAAATATCAACAACCAAGTATCAAATTTGATGATAGCAACAACAAATGTATAATGAACCCTATCAAAATTGAGCCATTAATTGAGCTCATCAACAAGTTGCAAAATTTTTATCCAAGGATTTTACAATATATACTCTAAGAGATATTATTTTGGTCTACATCCTTCTACAAAGCAAGATCTAGTCTTCCGGTTTAGAATTTAAGCTCATGAAGATGTAAAGGTATTATTTACAAATTTTCATATCAATCATCCTTCTATATAGAAAATTACGAGTGATAGAGTACCTAATTGTGTTATGACAGTGTTAGGGAATGAATTGGTGCTTACTATAACATTAAAATAACAACTCTATAGCCTAGGATATAAGGACCAGTATTGCTAACAACTTTGGAAATATCACAATTACATTTGTGATTTTCCTCTAAATTATTAAGGTACAATTCCCTCTTAACTATTTCTATCTTTGCAAATATTCTTTGTTAAAATTCAACAGCTCGATACCATATTAGAATTCAACATGCTTTGATACCATGTTGAGATTATGGATGCACAGGGTCCCTAAAGCTGCAGTCTTCAATGGAGGACCTTTGCCAGGAAAGATAATCAACCACACAGAAAGTGTTGCAACTAGGCATGCACAATGGAGATTCTATATTGATCTAAATTATGAGATTGGATGATTACAAATGTACAAGATGCCTTGAAATATAGGAATGAGTGAAAACATAAAATGTAGATGTTGCCAAGTGTTAAAATCACACTACATGTGACAACATGTGAACCCTATCTAGGAAATGATAAAAAGATAGAGATAATTTTTAGGACAACTCATCTTCTAGAAGGAATCTTATCTCCTACAAACAAGGAAGGGGGAATTACCCCATTATTAAATGATTTATCTAATTATGCAACCTAGGACTTAAAATATTACCTAAGTAAACTTATGCAAAGTGTAATTAAATAATTAATTACATCAACATAATTTTTACCAGAAAAAGGAGAAAGGCAAACAAACACTAATTCATAAATATGAAACTAGTGTGATATAACTAAATAATCCATTAACACCAAAGCTCAAAGACTCAAACAATAATGGCCAATGGATAAGATATCAAAGAACTAATATGATCACAAATACATGAGTCTAGTATCAAGTAGTTATCCCACACAGAGGATAAATCTACATCATCACCTCTAGCCAACAAACAGATTTAACTAACACTACAACTATAACTCAAAATTCATAGATTAAGAGCAATCTAAAATCATAGTTCAATTCCCAAATGTTCCTTCCTTTCTCAATTACGTCACAGTACAGATAAAGAAAATTTGGACCCCTGCATAGTCATTTTGATCAAACTTTATAGGAAAACCTTAATCTTGAATCTTAACAGTAGTAATGATCATTGGGTCAAGCGATGATTTCTTACCAACTAATTTCCCACTCAAGAAGGCCAACTGATGAAGGATATTAATGATAATGAAAAATAAACATTACATTGCCTTTTCAATAGGATTTTTCTAGTCAGCTAAAACATTTCTTGCTCAGCATCTTGCCATGTGGCATATCATACTTGCAAAGGGTGTAATTCCTAAGGGTCGTATTAAATAGAATATTCATATCCTCATAATTTCACACACACAAATCATCCAGATTAAGGGGCAACTTGAAAATTTAAATAGAAAAACTAAGGTTCATAATAAATATTTAAAACATCAGCATTAAATTTTTGAGCCACATCACTTCCCTTTCATTTTCCTACTCCTAAGGAAATCCAACTCAGATATGCTACCTAGTTTCTATAAATTAAGTGGATATGACCTCCATTCCCACAAATTGAATTACATTCTAAGAGATGGCAAGCATTGAGAGTGATGCTTCCTCAAAGAATGATTTCATTGTGATTGAGGAAATAGAGTGTATTCCACTTCACAGGCTAATGGCAGATCAGCTAAGAGGCGTATTCATGGCCTAGAATGATTTGGAAGAATATGTGTTGTGCAAGACTCATGGGGAGAAATTCCTAAATCGATTCCATTCCCAAAACACAGAACTTCTAGAACACTTCATATACACCACAGTTCGTACTTTAGGGAAGTGAGACTAGGGAGTGAGAGCGGCAGAGTGTCTAGTTCCACCTGAGTACTTGATGCGAGTAAGGGTGGCCATAGGAGGACTAAGCCAATTTCCCAAAACTGGCCTCATAGGTGATGCAATATGCATTTCCACTACAATCCAACATGAGGTTATAGAGAAGGCAATAACTCTTGTTCATGCAGGTTTGGAGAGAAATGAAATGGGGCTATTTTCCCACTTCGTGTAGTCACATGAGAATCTATTTTCATCAGCCTATATTGAACACCTATAGGAGGTGGTGGAAGGAATATGCATCCTTATGTTTTTCCTCTGTGTTTAGAAGAAATGCACTTGTTTTGAAATGTAAATACAATTTTTTAATACTGAAAATATATATAAATATAATATGAATCTTTTTTTTTGTATTTCAATATTGTGTTCTTTTTCACATCTGAGAATTTCCCTTTTTAATTTTCCTCTACATTTGGTAATGACATTTGTTCATGTTATTTTTTTGTATCTTTACATTTTCATCATTATAGTTAATTAAACATTCTTTTTGCATCATTACCGCTCATTGAGGAAAGTTCTAGAAGAAACTTTCGGAATCCACCACATTTATAAAAACTTTGTACTTGTTGCCTTCATTTACCTTTTAAATAAAGCACATATACTTGGAAAAAGAGGAGGTTTGTGAAACCCTATCGAAGACCGACAATGGTTTCCAAACCTATTGAGAATATCGACTACATAACAATTTTCCTTTATCAATCTTCAACTTCCACTCATCAATGGACTTTTGAAAAGTTATGAAAACTTTAGTACAGACCAACAACTTTTGAATATTTAGACTTAGATTTTTCCACAAAGCTTTCAAAATTTGAGAAGGTTATGATAACTTCACTGAAGACCAACAATACAAGGAGATGCAAAATGAAGGAAAAAACCAAAGACTTCATAAGAGATGTTGACATAGGGAGGAGTTATAAGAACCTAAGTGGCATTCAAAAAAGTTCACAAAATTAAGAAAATACCAACAAATCCTGCACTTGGGAATATTTCCAAATAAAACAAGGGTTTGGGAGTAATAACCAAAACCAAAGTAATAATGGCTCTGTCTGGGGAAAAATACTATAAGGATGTAGCAAAAATCCCAATAATGTACTTCCAAAGGCTAGTATCTTATCCATTGGGCAATAGAGTCATGTGAAATGGAAGGAACCAAACAAAACAAAATGGCCAAAAGAGAAAATAGGTGCAAATCAAAATAGACACCAAAATTGAGACTATGTGTAGACACTTAAAAATGTCCTGAATGATATACACACTCGAATTAGGTATACTAACACTGTTTCATCCTCGAACCCATCCTCTTTTCGCTTAATTAATTAACTTAGCCTAGCTATTTAATTAATTGTATCATTTGATCTATTAACCTAATTAATTTAATCGAGTTAATTCACCCCCTTTTGTGCTAACATTTCGTCTCATTAAATTAAATAAATCAAACTATTTAATTTAAATCCCTAAATCTTCTTATTTCATTAAATAACCCTAAGTTATTTAATTAAATGTCATTCCACCTTTTCCCCCATTCATTAAATCATTTTACTTAATGAATATCCTCTAATTCTTCTAAATCCCCTCATTGCATAATTAACATTGTTTAATTATCAATTATCTTAATCTAATTCCCCCCACTTGCAAGGGAATATTCCTCCTTTGCACATTCCTCCAAAAGGAATATTCCTCCCCCTTTTGCACAATTTAATTTAGTTTTAATTAACTAAATTATCCTTTTGCCTCACCTATGAGAATATTCTCTCTCTTCACTCATTTAAAAAGGGAATATTCTTACAAACCTTTTTGTGCAAGTTAGCTTGTGACCTCTTGTGCAAGTTAATTTGTGACCTCTTGTACAGGTCAAAAGTGTGTTTGTTTGAAGGAATATTAACCCTTGATTAAATCCCATCTTTCATTCTCATTTTTTGATGAGAATCCATGATCCATGTTTCATCCTTCCTCCATCCTTGACCATTGATTAGCCTTTTTGATCTCAACCCTTCATTTCTCATTTGCTTTCCTATAAATAGGTCACTATTTGGAGATAAATGGATCCATATTCTTCAAAAAAAACTCATGTTGTTGAAATCACTTACACTCACACTCATATTTAGCACACATTTACCATCTTTTTTAGTTTATTTTAATTTTATTAATTATATTTAAGCTTCCCTTAATGGCTTCCATGATCACATAATGCATCCATTTAGCTTGTTTATGAATTAGGGTTTGAATCTTTTAGTTTAGATCTAGATTAGCTTAGCATTTGTATATCTTCATCATTTTAGCATAAAATCATGTTAAGTTAGCTTGCATCATGCTTATTTAGATTAAAATCATGTTTTCATACACATCTCACAATCGTTCCATCAATTTTCTTCAATAAAACTAATTCGAATAAGCTCATTGATCTATGAGATTGGGAAATGGTCACCGTTCCACATCAACACGACACCACTCCCCCAAGGAGATAAGTTTTTATGGATTAGAGTAGGAATTCTAAAGCTTTTGTAGTTTAGAATGTCATTTTTGATGAATTCTTAAGTTTATTTTTCATTTGAATGATCATGTTGAGATTTGACATTAGTGGCTTCATTATGTTTTGATTCTTCATGGATCAAGTGTAATCGGCCCATACTAATCTATCAGTCACACTATGTGCATGGAAAGATAAATCCTACCCAAAATAAAAACAAGCTACTCATACAAATCCATTAACTAGTTAGGAAAAGAATGAACTAGACCTAAAATTTCAAGGTTCCCATGCAACTTCTAGAGAATGACAGAAAGTAATTTTTCCCATAAAGCTCTAGGTCCACTAAGGAATACCTTTCCAACCACTATGCTTTTGAAGAGCCACCTCTCATCATAAACTTCTTCTTTCAGAGGAAAGAGATCTTGTACCATGCTTCTCATGTTACATACTACCTCTTCTAAAGGTTCAACCTTCTAAGTGGACTCTTCTTCATAGGTGGGATTATTCTTCTTCTTTGGTGACTTAGATGATTCAGTGGGTTTCCCTTTATTAATCTCCTCTTGTGCAACCATAACAACAATGTTTTCCAATTCATGAATTATCCTTTTGCAATCATCTTGATTATTCAGTTCACATGTACCCTATCTTCCATCATTTCATACAATAGAAAACCTCACTTATCACATCATCGTGAAGATAAAAATCTAAATTTTAAAAAAGGGGATTACTCCTTATTTCATAAGATTCATCAAACATGAACAGGGGATTTGAATTTTACTCCATTTCATTTCATTTTTATCTTCCTCATGTCAATTACTCTCATAACACCATTCTCGAGAAATAATAGTACCCCACTCTAATTGGACTGTAAAACAATGGATTTTCTGACATATGTGAACTCTATGGTAGTTATATCCTCGATGATAGAATCGCCATATTCTCTATTCATTTTCTCTGATAATTCAATACTTTCAAATGTAAAATTTTCATATTCAAGACTATATAAAGAATCTGATAACTGATATTTCTCATGAGAATTGTGAGTATTCACATCAAAAATAGGAGTATAAGGGGAAAAAAAGTGTGTTATGAAACCATGTCTTACTAGAGGAGAAAAAATCCCTTCACTTAATGAACTAGTATGTCCTTCCATTCTAGTGGAATCCAAACTATATAGTTGAGCATTCCATATTTGGTCTTCATTTTCCTCACTCACCTCTTTATGATTTTGGAAGTGTTTAGGACCAAATACTATTAGATTTACGTTCTCAGCGACATGGCAAGATTGGTTTAGTGTATACTAAGGATTCAAGAATCTATAGTTTGGCGTTTCCCAAGTCAGATTAGGTTCTTTAACATAATTTTTTTTCCCATACCCTAGAAATAATTAAGTCATCCTCAATGTTTATTTCCTCTAACTATGCTTTCTCAATTCCCCAAAATTTATACATTTTTAACATGAGCTAAACTTCAGGATGCAGAGCAGACATAAATATGTGAAATTGAATTAACTTACTCAATTGTTCTAGTGATGGAATACATTGTAGTTCCCAATTGAAGTAAACATTAAAGTCCCAGATAGAATCTTTTTCTTCTTTCATAATCTGGAAAATTATAGTAACAAACTAGCAATATTAACCACATCTTTGAAGCAGCCAAGAAACTTCTCTAAAATATCCCAACCAGTTATGCATCCTCTCTCAAGACCTCTAAAAAAAAAATTGGCACTTTCAATAAATCTATCAACAAATATCCTACAAAAAAAAATTCATCTTGCATTCCTAAAATTCTACTCACAACAATCATAGCTAGGATATGCTCCTTAGGATCTTGTAGGTTTTCAACAAGGAATTTCAAAAAATTCTTCCTTGAGCCATGTGGTAAATCATTATATTGGGATAGCGCTAATGCTCTGATACAATTACCCCACAAATTTGAAATAAAAGAATCCATAAAATTGCAGAGCCACCAACTCCCTTCAAGGAGTAAGAGGAAAATCACACCCCAGGTCAATTCCTTGGTGGAGGTTGGGTTGGAGGAGGATTCAGACGTTGATTCGGGCAGTGTAGTGGGTTATCATAATACACAAATTCCATTCTGGGAAGTCATTTAACTACTCTCCTTGGTGGTCATGAAGCCTAACCTTCTTCCTCTTTAAGAACAAAGTTCTCCCTCATATAGTCTACAACATTTCTTCTATATCTTCAAGCAAGGGTATTTAATTGAGAAATTATATCCTCCTGTTCAACTTGCATCCAATCTAGATCTAGCTATAATATAGGAAATACATTCTCAAAAAATATGTTAGCAAATGAGTTGGCCCTTATTATAATATTAAAATAACAACTCTAGAGCCCAATGATCCAGAGGATCTTTGCCAAAAATTGAAGTTTCTCATTTATCTCCAGAATCAGCATCATCAAGAAGAGGCTGAAATTCTAACTCCAACGCAACTTGAACGGAGTCAGACGGACCTACAAAGCCCAAGATATGCTCAGTCAAACCTTGGTCAACCTTGGACCCAGGTCAGAGAAAAAAAGGTCAAAATTCAAAACCAGCAAAAGTGGTCAACACTAGTCTCATCGCGAAGAGCTCGTTGAGACCTTTCCAACGATGTTCGTTTCGTGTCAAACGGAGTCTGTATGTGTGAGATATAGCCGGTCAAAGTTTTGGTCAAAATGGGTTGACCATGATGACATCAGCATGACATCAGCATGGCAGCACCATACAAATGACAAGGATAAAGCAGCTTGACACGTGGACCAGTTGCATATTGACATGTGGCATGCTCTAACCAACCAAATCTCAACACGTGTCCACCCCATAGTGAATAATAACATGCCACGTGGCTGGGCTCAAACACATAGTTGCATTCAATGGCAAAAGTCTATTTATGAAGGTCGAACCTTGCACCCCTCACCTCCTAAAATCTCGAGCAATCACTCCACCACATATATTGTGCTAAATAATAATGGTGTTTCTTTGGTTTTGATGAGTTGTAATTAAAATTTGAGGATAAGGAAAAAGGCGGCGGGGGTTGAACCTCTAACCACCCCATCCCCAAAAGTAAGCTTCACTATTAAATCACCACCGATCTCGACATATATATGGGATAAAGTTGATTTTGAACAACTCCTCATACCAAATTCCTTAATTTTAACATTATAAGCCATTTTTAAAAAACATAATCACCTAAACTGTTAAAGAAGATTTAAATAAATCTTCTAAAGCCCGAGGATGCTAAAAATTAAGGGCTATAATAATATTTAAATTTAATAATGGGAGATTTGAAGATTTATTATGTAAAATGGGGGAATTATGTGAGATTTGGGAGAATATTGTAAATCAATTGATTAGAGGCCAATTTGGGTGAATTTATGGTATAAAAAGGGGTAGAAGGGAGGTTGAAAGGCTAAGAGTTTTTTGGATAAGTGGTTTGAAGTGAATTTTTTGGGAGAGTTGTGAGAAGATTTCCAAGTGATAGTGAATTTGATCCTTATGCATTTGAAGCTTAGTTAAGCTTGTTGCATTTGTTGAAGGATTTTATTTGTAATTCATTATCGTCCAAGGAGACATAAATATTGTAACAGGTGGAAGACCTTTTGCAATCATCTTCTGGAGATTAACCGGATCGGTCTCACTCTATTGGAGCAGACCCGGAGACGTAGTCATGATTGTGGCAAACTCTGTTATCAAATTGTTTGCATTTTCTCTCTCCTCTCTCACATTCTATTTTCTTCACTTTACTATTTCCGCTTAATTAGTCATGCTAATGTGTTAATTTCATTTATGTAATTTGGATTTCAAGATTTGTAAACATTAAGCATTTAAATGCAATTAGTCTATATCCTAATCAGATCACCCAAGGTATAAAGACCAATATTGTGAGCATCTATAGAAAGATCGCAATTGCATTTGAGATTTTTCTCTAAATTATTACTGAGGTACAACTCCCTCTTAACTATTTCTATATTTGGAAATACATATTTTACCAAAAATCAGAGAAAGGTGAACACACACTAATTCATAAATATGAAACTAGTGCGATAGAACTAAAGAAATCATTAATGCCAAAGTTCAAAGACTCAAACAATAATGGTTGATTGGTAAAAGTACAAAGTTGTGTCACACTTTTGACCAACTTATCAACACAAGTGAATTTTAGTATTTATAACTATAAATCAATTTTGGTCAAACATATGATCTATTAAGATTCATTCTAGATAAGTTAAATATGTCCACAACTTTTCCAACTAAAATTGTTGGCTAAATGCATATGTTGCACCACTTTGAGGCCAATTTAATAAAAAATGAAATTATTTGAAAATTTTAATGTTTCAACAACTCATATAAATAACATTTTTTTTTAAATGTAAAAATGCCCTTTTGTAGACCCATAAGTGTACAATTTTCAAATATATATTTATTTAGCAGTTTAATTCTTATTTATTTTTTATTTTTTATTTTTTACTAAAAGTAGGTTATCAACACAAAAATATTAGGCTGATTACCATGTCAAGAAAAATACTAAAACTTATTGAAATAATTTTTAAAAATATGATGCCCTAGATAAAAGAATCTAGATTAAGATAGTATAAATTTTTTTCTATTTTAGATAAATATTTAATATGGAATTTGGCATCGAGTGGAAACAACCATGTTTTAATACATGCAAATTTAAATATTTATTTAAAAATATATATTTATTCAAACTGTAAAAATATATATCCACGCCCTGAAGTTTCAAGTTATAAATGAAACACACAAAAAATGAAGGAAAAAAAAATTACTATATAAAGTTTGACATCTCATTTAACATCATTTTTTCAGCATTTTATCAACAACCAAATTATAATGTTAATTTATAAAAACTATATTCAAATAATTTTTAAATTTTGTCAAGTTTAAAAGTTAGATCATGTTGGTCTTTTCCTTTATAAAAGTGTGACATAGCTTTGTACTTTCAATGGATAAGATATCAAAGAATTGATATGATCACAAATGCATGAATATATTATCAAGAAGTTATCCCACATAGAGGATAAATCTACATTATCACCTTTAGCCAACAGACAAATTTAATAAACACTACATCCATAACTCTAAATTCGCAAATTAAGAGAAATTTGAAATCATAGTTCAATTCCCAGATGTTCCTTCCTTTCTCAATTATATCACACTGTAGATAAAGAAAATCCATACCCTTGTAGATTCACTTTAATCGGACTTTATATGAAATCCCCAATCTTGAATGTTGACAGTTAGAGTAACGATTATTTGGTCGAGCGGCAGTTTATTGCCAGCTAATTTCCCACTGAAGAAGGCCAACAGATGAGGATATTAATGATAATGAAAAATCATCATTACATGGCCTTTTCGATAGGATTTTTCCAGTCGGCTAAAACATTTCTTGCTTAACATCTTGCCCCGTGGCCTATCATCCTTGCAAATGGTATAATTCCCAAGGGTTGTATTAAATGGAATATGTATATCCTCATAATTCCATATGTGTGAATCATCTAGATGAAGGGGCAACTTAAAAATTTAAACAACAAAGCTAAGGTTCATAATAAATCTTTATCACATCAGCATTAAGTTTTTGAGCCACATCACTGCCCTTTCGTTCCTCTAGTCCCAAGGAAATCCAACTCGGATGTTCTACTTGGTTTCTATAAATTCAATGGAGTTGAACCTTCGTTCCCACAATTTGAATTGCATTATAAGAGATGGTGAGAATTGACATAAATGCCTCCTCAAGGAACAATTATATTGTGCTTGAGGAAATAGAGTGTAGTCCACTTCACAAGCTAATGGTGGATCAACTAAGAAACGTATTCACAGCCCAAAATGATGTGGAAGAAAATTTGTTGCACAATATTCTTGGGGAGAAATTATTGAACCGAATCCATGTCCATAACACAAATCTCTTGGAATGCTTCATATACACTATGGTATGTACTTCAATGAAGTGAGATTGGGGAGTGAGAGCAGTGGAGCATCTAGTTAGACCTAAGTACCTAATGTGAGTAAGGGTGATCATAGGAGGACTAAGCTAATTTCCTAGAACTTTCCTCGTAGGTGATTCCATATGTATTGCCACTCAATCCAACATAAGGTTATAAAGGAGGCAATAACTCTTCTTCATGTAGGGCTGGGAAGAAATGACATGTGGTTGTTTTCCCACTTCGTGCAGTTACATGAGAATCTTTCACTAGCTAAGATTGAATGTCTGCATGAGGTGGTGGAAGGAATATGTGTCCTTATGTTTGTCCTCTATGTTTAAAATAAATGCACTATTTTTGAAATAAAAAAACCATTTTGCAATACCAAAAATATATATAAATATAATATGAAGCTTTTTTTTTGTATTTTGGTATTGTGTCTTTTTCACATCTGAGCATTTCCCTTTTTAATTTGCCTTTGCATTTGGTAATGACATCTATTCATGTTAATTTTATGTATCTTTACATTTTCATGCTTGCACTTGATTAAACATTCTTCTTGCATCATTGTCACTCATTGAGGAAAGTTATAGAAGACACTTTTGGAATCCATCGCGTTTACAAAAACTTTGTGCCTTCATTTTCCTTTTAAATAAATCACATATATAATCAACAAAAGAGGAGGTTTGTGAAACCCTTTCGAATATCGATAATGGTTTCTAAACCTATTGAGAATATTGACTACACAACAATTTTCCTTTTTCAATATTTAGGTTCCACTCATTGGCAGACTTTTGAAAAGTTACAAAACCTTCAGTACGAACCAACAACTTTTGAATATTCAGACTTAAAGAATTTTCCACAAAGATTTCAGCATTTAAGAAGGTTATGACAACTTCACCAAAGACTGACAATACAAGGAGATGCAAAATGAAGGACAAAACCAAAGACTTCATAACATATTTCAGCATAGGGAGGAGTTATAAGAACCTAAGAGACATTTGACGAAGTTCATAAAACTTAAGAAAATGTCAACAGAGCTTGCACTTGAGAAAACTTTCAAATAAAACAATGGTTTGGGAGTAATGACCAAAATTGAAGTAATAGGCAGTATAAAGTGGTTCAAGAGACTTGTTAGAATGCTTTGGATTCCTTTAGATGTGAGGTTTAGGCCAACTGATTTTGAAGACATACTCGGTGATGTATAATGTATGCTATATTGAAGTTTCAAGTGATTTGGTGCTCCACAAGTTTAGTTTTCAAAGTGACAAATTGATATAGATGGTTTTGGATTCTTAATCTTTATTAGAACAAGTATTTGAATAATTATGCCATCAAAAGATTGTGAATTTCAATTGTATGAGTTTATGTGGATACTCTACATGTCTCATAGTGTCTAAGGTATGAAGGGCATGAAGATTTTTCTTGTTTCCAGTACCACACTAATGTTTCAACTCATTTTATGAAGTTATATTTTTGTTGAGGCTGACCAAGGTGTGTTGATAATATGCACCACTAATTTAATTTTTAGTGGAGTTTAAGGAGCAATTTGAAGATGTTGTATGGGCCATTCCAACTCATTTTGGAGAAATGTAAATAATTTTTTATCATTTTTATGTACCACCAATGGATATGAAGGCCAACATGCAACAATTTTTATATATTTTCTTATTTATGGTTGACTTAATTTGTATTTACAAAGCATGTAGATGATATATATAGAAGATCAAACATGAGAAGATATATATGGAAGTGTGCAAAGATGTATAAGTGTATGGGAAGACTGTAATAAGATCCACCTTAGACCTAATCTCTAGAATTGATGATTATCAGTGGGTTGAAGCCATAAAATTTATATTACAGTTATTGTGATCAGGGAGTTGTAGGTTCCTTGGGTGTAACCCTGAAATTGTAATTAGCCATGTGGACACCATGTGGAGCTTGTCGGCCCCACACTACCCACAGGCCCCTTAAAATTTAAGGCTCAACTTTACTAAAAAAAAAATCAGTGAGCGAAAAATTAAATCGACGACAAACATTTCAATAACAAGCGAAAGAAATTAATCAGGCAACATGCATTTAGCGCAGGTGGTCAAATCAAAAATATTCCACTCATATTCCTCCTTCAGAATATTTTGGGAGCATCTACAAGATTCTACCGCAAATTCTTCCCACTACCAACCCAACAATGAATTGCTAACGTCAGTGCTACGTCAACACTCCTAAAAAAAATTTACTCCCCCTCACCATTTGCATTTTCAATTTTGAAGGTGATTTTCAAACAGTCATAACATGCTCATTTTGACTTCTTTTTTTGAGCAATTCTTTTTATTTGGGCTAATTTTTCGCACTCTTCGCAATGGTACAATTAGAGTTTGGTTTTGGTGTCTAGTTTTTCTAGAAATTGTAGATTCTCATAGGTGTTGTTGCTTCATCCTCATTTTGGTAACTTTAGGGGCTCATATCTTACTCCTACGGTAACATTTTTTGATGCATTTTTTTTAAAGTGCATAATTTTTTGTGTACTTTTCAGTGGTATGATTAGATTGATCTCATTTTGTACCAAGAATTGTACTTTATTATGTGGCCTATTTTGGCATCTATAAGCACTAAGATCAATTCTAGCTTGTTGTTTTTGGCATCTAGCAATTGTAAACGCACTAAATATAAAGTGCCTCAAATTAGATATTTCTTGGGGGGTTTCCTAATTGAGTGATTTGGGGGGGTCTCTTGGTGCATTCTTTTGATCTATTTTCTTGCGCTCTCTTGTTTTCACGGATCATTCTAAGGTTCCTTTGCTCACATCATATAATTATTCAACATGGCATCAAAATGCATGGAGTATTCTAATGACTGAAGTTCACTCTCTATATGTTGAAAATAAGGTACTTGAACCTACACATGCAAATAAAAAGATACAATGGATTATTGAACATACCAAAGCTCTTGGATGCCTTCATAGAATAGTTTCTCAAGATTTGTTGTTTCAAATTGAATCATGTAAAAATTCTCATGAAGCTTGGGACAAATTGAAAACATTGTATGGTACTATAGATGAAGTGAGAGGCTATCAAGTTGATAGTGAACTGATGAGCCTTGATCCTAAGAACTTTGACAACATCCAAGACTACATCACTAAGGTTAATGATCTAAGAGAGCAATGTAAAGAATGTGGAACCGATAAGGACATTTATTTGGTTTACAATAAAATGAACAAACTTGGTCCTAATTATGCTTCTTTCGTTTCTAGCTTTCATACTCATAGATTGACTATGGGATTTGCATATACTACACCTTCATTTACATCATTTTCTAAGATGTTGATCCATGAGCAACAAAAGCTTATCTCAATGGGTCTCATCAAGACTTCCAAGTCTCAGGCATTATTGGTTAGTTAGGTGAAAGAATCTGAATCAAATAAGAAATAGAAGAAAGCAAAGAATAATCAACATTTAGATCAAGCAAAGAAAAAATCCTCTTCTAAAGGGAAATCATCGAAGAAGGAGAGGCCTACTTGTGCATATTGCAAGAAGGATGGACATGAATAACACTATTGTTATAAGAAGGATATTGATGAGTTGAAACATCTTCTCAAAAAGAGTCAAATTGATTTTCCTTCTAGAACATTTGAATCACCTCCTCCTCCTTCAAAATAGTCTAAAAAGGACAAAGGTCAAGCTTGTACATCAAGATATGAAGGATATGCTCTTTGTGCTTTTCTTGGCCATGGATCAGGGAGATGGCTTCTAGATTCGGGAGCATCTCATCATATGGAATCTCTGTTGTCTATATTCTCTTCTTTTTAGCCTTGTACTATGTCTCCTATTTTGATGGGAAAAAATACATACATGAGTGTAATTGGAAATGTTGGGAATAGGATGCCATTTAATTGCAATCCTAAACATATTTCATGAATCTCCTAAGTCCTTGGAAAGTGTTCCCCAACACTAGGATTATAAAGAGATTAAATTTGAATGAAATGAACATGTAAATTGAAATTTGTAATTAATTCTAAATGATAGGAACATGTGGGGATGCCCATAAAGAGCTCTTACAAAATAGGAGCACATGGGGCACCCACATGGAAGGTGGAACCCACCTTGAGTTAAGTTAATTGTTTGGAGAAAAAGATAACACTTCTTTAATGCATGTAAAGATCCTATAAGTTATGGATTGATGTTTACATGCATGGAGTTCAAGTTAGTTCAGTTCAAATCAATTCAGTTCAGTTTAATTCAGTTCAATTCAATTCAGTATCAGTTCAGTTATGGTTCAGTTATCTTCAGTTGCATGTAGTTAGTTTCAATTGAATGCTAGTTGACTTCAGTTGACTTGGAATTCATGACTAATGACTTGAGTTGCATGACAGATAACAGGTGATACATTCAATTAAGTGGGGATGATCAATCATGCATGATATTTGCATGAATGGTGGAGATATGTTTCAGTTAACAGAGATTGACTTGGACCCACCTTGGGCGCCCAAGTTGGCATCTTGGAGTTAAAACTTTTGCATGATAAGATATTTAATAAGGTTGAGTTAAGTGGGCCCATTCTTGGGCACCAACTTTGAGGATAAGCTTAGAAGATATCTTCGAAATCAATGTTGAGTTATGACTTTAGTTTGGGATGCCCAAATGGATGAAGGACTTGTTTTGACATTGTTCTTCAAGATAGAACTCTACTTGCAAAGAATAGGCATGGGTTTTGTGAGATAAGCATTGTGCTTTGTAATTGTAAACTCTTTGGAGTTTACAAGGCTCTTTAGTGTCTATTTATTGTAGCAAGTTGAAGAGAGTTTATCAAATTTTATTGCAAGTTGTGAAGAAGAATTGTTGAAGGCAAAAGAAGCATCTCAAGCAAGGATTGGAATTATTGTACTCTTATTTTGAGATTAAATAATACATTGATTCTTGGTTGATTTTTTTCCCGAAAGGGTTTCTCCACGTTATATTTTGTGTCACTTCTATCTCCTGGTCTTATTCTTCTACAATCTTTTTTCTACTTCTACAAATGGTAAAATGAATTAAACAGATAATCATCCACAAATAAATTGTAACAAAGATCACTTAATTAGATCTATAGTATAATATTTTACAACTTTTAAAGCTACATAATTATCTCCATTTTCAACATTTGGTATCAAAGCTAAGGGTGGGTAGAGTTTGGGATGCCTTTCTCTTAAAAGTTTGAAGGTTTTTTGGCTATATTGGGAGCTTTTACTATTGCGTTATTGTTGATTTTGGAAAATAAGTTTGTTACAATGAGTTTCAATTCTTGTTTATAGGTTGAAAGATTAATTGGATCTAATTATGGAATTTGGAAACTAAAAATGGAGGATCTTCTTGAAGAGAGAGATTAGTTGTTAGTTGTTGATAATGAGACAAAGTCACCTATAACGATGTCTTATGAGGATTGGGCTAAGGTTGATAAGAAGGAAAGAGGGGCCATAATATTATGTCTTGTTGATGTTCTCTTGAATGTTTCAAAAGAAACTACTGCATATAAGTTGTGGAAGAGAATAGGTGATATCTATCAAACCAAAAGTCTTACTAATAAATTGTATCTGAAAAGACAGTTGTATTATTTAAAGATGAAAGATGTTGATTTTGTTGCAAATAGTTTGAATGCTTTTAATTTGATTCTAAGTCAGTTAGCATCTGTAGATGTAAAGCTAGAAGATGAAGATAAATGCATATTGTTACTTTGTTCTTTACTATAATCTTGGGACAATCTAATTGTTGTTATTAGTGGTAGTGGTGCAAATCCGAAGATGGACAATATAATTCTTACTCTCCTATTATAGGAGATGAGGAGGAAGTCTAAAATGGAAATCCAAGATGCCTTGTTTGTAAGAGGTAGGCCTAAGAAAAAGGAACCTAAGGGAGACAAGGGAAGGGTAATTCAAAAGGATGGAGTAAGGTAAAGTGTTGGAACTATGGTAAATTAGGACATGTGAAGAAGGATTGTAAGAACAAAAAAAAAGTTTTGATTCTTCTACAAATGAATCTTCAAATGATAGTAATCATGCTTTGATCATTTCATGTAAAAAATTTAATGATGACTCTTTTCTTGATGTTAAAGATTGATTTTCATGACAAGGATGGTAGTCATGATGCCATGTATAGCTCATACCACAGTTCAGTGGGATTTGTTGGCAGTGACATGGATGCATCATTGGTAAGGTTATCTTCATGTGATAGGGATGTGATGTTTTCTTGGTTTAGAGTGGTTACTATTATTTCATGGTTCACTCTTGATATTCATTTAGAGTTTGGCATGGTACTTGTTCTCTTGAGGCGAAGATGTATATATGTTATGGAGCATGTGATCTCCTTGGAGAAGGTGGTTAGATCATGTTGTCATGTTTATGTTCCTGATTCATGATTGGAGCTTTGACATTGATCTTGTGTAGTTCTCTTATGTATTGGGTACATTAATCATTTTCTTGATTACTTCATGAGAGTGCTATGTTGCATTTGGAGTTTGGCATGGATTGGTTGGTTACAGGTCCCCATGGATAATTGGAGAAATAGGTGAGGCTTGAGTTCTCTTATGGTAAGAGATATATGTTGGAATGGTTACTTGTAAGAAAATCTTTTTCAACAATAAAGACTGAGAAGACTACACCTTGGTTGGACATGTGTTCAACACACTTGGCAGTTTCACAAGCCTCCAAAGAGGCAATTTGGTTATAAAGACTTGGGAAAGGTATCGGTTTTAATTGCAAGTAAGTTAAACTTGAATGTGATAGTAAAAGTGTTATGTGTTTAGCCAAAAATCCTATGTATCACGCTTGTACTAAGCATGTTGATGTTCAGTATCACTTTGTGTAAGAAATGGTTGAGAGTGGGAAGGTATTAATTGAGAAAGTTGACACTTTAATTAAAGCTACAAATTATCTCATGAAACTAGTTCCTACAAATAAGTTCTCTTGGTTTTAATCATTTTCTTGGAGCTTCATGATTATGCAGGCTGCATTTGAAGTTGGAATGGATTGAGTAGTTGGTGCAGGAAGGCCATTGGCCTTGAGTCCTATACTTGATTTATAATAAAAATTCCTTGTTTAGAATAATTGCAATGTATAATGTCAAGTGGGAGAATGTTGGGAATAGGATGCCATTTAATTGCAATCCTAAACATATTTCATGAATCTCCTAAGTCCTTGGAAAGTATTCCCCAACACTAGGATTAGAAAGAGATTAAATTTGAATGAAATGAACATGTAAATTGACATTTGTAATTAATTCTAAATGATAGGAACATGTGTGGATGCCCATGAAGAGATCTTACAAAATAGGAGCACATGGGGCACCCACATGGAAGGTGGAACCCACCTTGAGTTAAGTTAACTATTTGGAGAAAAAGATAACACTTTTGTAATGCATGTAATGATCCTAGAAGTTAGGGATTGATTTTTACATGCATGGAGTTCAATTCAGTTTAGTTCAGTTCAGTTTAATTAAGTTCAGTTCAGTTCAGTATCAGTTCAGTTCAGTATCAGTTTAGTTCAGTTCAATTCAGTTCAATTCAATTCAGTTCAGTTATGGTTCAGTTATGTTCAGTTGCATGTAGTTAGTTTCAGTTGAATGTTATTTGACTTCACTTGACTTGGAATGCCTGACTAATGACTTGAGTTGCATGACAGATAACAGGTGATACATTCAGATAAGTGGGGATGATCAATCATGCATGAAATTTGCATGAATGGTGGAGAGATATGTTTCTGTTAACAGAGATTGACTTGGACCCACCTTGGGCGCCCAAGTTGGCATCTTAGAGTTAACACTTTTGCATGATAAGATATTTTATAAATCTGAGTTAAGTGGGCCCATTCTTGGGCACCAACTTTGAGGATAAGCTTAGAAGATATCTTTGGAATCAACATTGAGTTATGACTTCAATTTGGGATGCCCAAATAGATGGACTTGTTTTGAACTTGTTCTTCACGGTATAACTCTACTTGCAAAGAATAGGCGTGGGTTTTGTGAGATAAGCATTGTGCTTTGTAATTGTAAACTCTTTGGAGTTTACAAGGCTCATTATTGTCTATATATTGCAGCAAGTTGAAGAGAGTTTATCAGATTTTATTGCAAGTTGTGAAGAAGAATTGTTGAAGGAAAAAGAAGCATCTCAAGCAAGGATTAGAATTATTGTAATCTTATTCTGAGATTAAATAATACATTGATTCTTGGTGGATTTTTTTCCCGAAAGGGTTTCTCTACGGTATATTATGTGTCACTTCTATCTCCTAGTTTTATTCTTCTACAATCTTTTGTCTATTTCTACAAATGGTAAAATGAATTAAATAGATAATCATCCATAAAGAAATTGTAACAAAGAACACTTAATTAGATCTACAGTATAATAGTTTTACAAGTTTTAAAGCTACATAATTATCTCCATTTTCAACATGGAAGGGATCTATTAGTTTTGGGAACAACACTTTTTAGGATGTTTTGTGTGTTCCTCATTTGACGAAAAATCTTCTTTCCTTATATCAGATTACACATAATGGAGATGGGAGGACTATGGAGTTCACACCTAATTCAATCATCATTCGAGACTTGGAGAGTAGAGAGATCATTGCTACTAGAATGGTTGACCATTCATCTCAGTTGTATACCTTTTCATATTTTTCTTCTGATGGTGACATTGTTCCTTAGATTGTTGATCACACTTCAAGTATGAACCATGATATAGAGGAGACTTCTGGCTACCTGAACTTGGGAGTTCTCACATCAGATCCAATTTTTGAGTCATCTACTATTGCATTTGATGATGCTTGTGTTACTATAGATATGGCTTCTTTTGATTTAGTGCAACAAAATCCTCGCTGTCTTTCAGATTTGACTACTTTTGATGGCTTCTTGACAAGTATTTCAGACTTGTTTTTGGAGTCTCATATTGTAAATTTGGGAGACATCATTGGTGACAATCATCTTCTCTTTGATGAAGATGTTGTTGGGATAAGGTGCCATTAACCTTGTAAATCCCAATATTGTATTTATTCCATTTATTATTTTTAATTTGTAATCACCCATAAGGGATGAATAAGTTTCACCGGCAGTTTATTACAGAGTTACTTTTACTGCTCAAGGAATCTTGGTAAATAGTAAATGAGGTGAGGTGGAGAATCTTGGTGCCTATCTTTGGGAAATGTATTTTTGGGCTATTATGACGCATGTCATAAGTTTGTAAGAGCATCTATGACAACTTACAATTGTCATAAGGTGTAAGAGATTCTATGACAACATATGACAGCTATTATTGTCTTGTAAGTTCCTATTCTTGGTTCTAGGCGCCTATATTGGGAAAATGCCTATGACAAGTGTAAGGGAATATGTAAGAAGATGATTTTGGTGTATCCCAAGATAGAATTATTGGATTTTTTCCATCTCCCACGAATTCCTTTGGTGGGTACTCATTTTGTATAAATATGAGACTTGAGAGTGAAGTTTATGAGAGAGAGAGAGAGTAACAAGAGTAACAGGGTGCTGCAGGATTGAAGACTTAAGACGAGATTGGAAGTGGATGTATTGTAATCTTGTTTTGAATATAATACAACTTGGGCCTCTCTTCTTGGTGGAGTTTTTTCCCGCAAGGGTTTCTCCACGTAAACACTGTGTTATAAGTTTATTCTTCTGTCCCATTGCTACCTTGTGTTGTGAAATCTTGCATTCTTATGTTGCTGATTTGTGCCTCTTTGTTGCTACTATCTTATGGTGATGTTATTGCTGTTATAAGTTCATCTAAGGTGGTTTTATCAAGCATGTTAGAGTGGTTGTTTTTAGCATCATAAAGAAGTTGAATCTCTTCATGGTATTTCAAGGATTAAGAAAAGTTATTTACATATTTGCATACAATTTTCAGATTTCCATATTGTAGTAGTCAAAGCCTTGTATCTCACCAATTGGTATCATATCTTGGTGATTTGGTGATTAACAATTGGATTAGAGATTGTTCGTTTATTCCAACAATTGGTATCAGAGCTTAAGGTTGTTCCATGGCTTGCATGTGCTCGTATGTGCTTGCATGTTTTTGCATGTGAGTTGTATGTACTTGCATGTTGCTTCCATGAGCTTGCATGTGTTTGCATGTGAGTTGCATGTACTTGCATGGACTTGCATGTTGCTTGCATGTGCTTGCATGTGATGGATTCATGGTAATTTGGTTCTGGGTATTCCTTCTTTTTTGAATTTAGCTTGTAAAGCTTGTGAATTTGTTGGAAGGAATTGTAGAATGTTGGAGGATTTTGGGCTGCAGTGGATGTTCTGTATGTTGACATTGCTTTGCAGATTTGTGAGAATGGAAGCCATGGTATCTAACTCTCAGAAGGATATTGTCAATGAGATCTACAGTGGGCTTTTGAGGCTCAAGGTTATGTATCTTCATGGAGTTGATCTTATGGTAGTGATTTGGAGCTCTAGTTTGGCAATATGTGAGTATCCTCTTGCATGGTGGTTATGTTCCTTTACCTTGTGGTCATGTGAAGTGAATGGGTTTTTATGTTGGGTGGTTGATTATGGTGCCCTAGTTACATGGAAGAACATTTATTTTTTGGACTATAATATGGAGTGCTTATGTTGGATTCATGGGTTTAGCCCTTGGTTACATGAAAGCATTGGATGATTTGCCACTGGTTGCATGTGGGTTGTGGAGTTGGTATTTTAGTGATATGGAAACTCCTGGACAACCTGGTTCCTCCTTTTTCATATTCATGTTATTTTGGATATGTAGGTTTTATAGTTTTCCTATTACAAAAAGCTGTGGATTTGTAGATCTGTGATATTTCATTCTTTCAGATAACATGTATGGTGTGAATATCTGGATATTTAAGTGATTTCAGATTTACAGAGAGATGGTTTTGCAGGTTTTACATGTTTACAAAAATATGTGGTTTGTAGATCTGTGGAAAGATTGTATTCAGACTCTTAGAGTATTCTGGATGGAAACAATTTCAGATTTGCAGGGCTGCTTGATGGGTTCTTATGATCTATGGATACTTTTATGTGGATTTGTTTGGAAAATCAGGTCTACCGTTGATCCTGGTGTTTGAGTCTTGGAAATCTACATGTTATTCCTTGGTTACTTCTATTCTGCATGTTACTGATGTGGGGTTGAATCTATTTTTCAGTTATTTGAGATTGGAGCACTGACCATGTTTTTCTCCTTTGAGATATTGCATGAGTGCAAATCTTGTAAATTGTCTGATGAGGATTGTATTTGGTTGGTCACCTTGATCACATTGGTATGTTTATTGCAGTGAGACAGAAGGATGGTTTAGAGTACCTGATATAATTATTCATTAGAATCTATAATAGTAAGTTATGGTGCATGAAAAGCTCTGTTCACTTTTAGTGGAGTTTTGGTAATGATGTTTGTCATGATACCATGTATACAACTTTGTATCACTTTCAGTGGGAGTTTTGTGCTGTTACAGTGTGTTCTATCTTCTTGGTTTGGAGATTATGGTTTTTTGACCTTTTGGGAGTTGTGTCATTTACAACGGATTCTTTGATTATGTCGAGACCATGGATGATCTTCACTTAGGAGATGGTTATCACGATGTCATGGATAGCTTGGTTACATGTTTCAGTGGGAGCTTTTGACAGTGATGGTTTGATATTTATCTTGTTGCCATGTATAGCTCGGTATCACAGTTTAGTGGGAGCTTTGGCAGGATATGGTTATCTTCATGTGATTTGAAGAGGTTTTAACATCTTGTTTCATAAAGGACCTTTAGAGTCTTTGGTAAAGGTGTTATTGTTCTTCCTTTGGAGAGGATGTAGTTCTCTTTGGTTTTGAGTATTAATCATTTTCTTGCAGCTTCATGATTTTGCAGGTTGCATTTGAAGTTGGTATGATTGATTAGTGGGTGCTCATGGATACTAGAGAGACTTGGGTTAGGCTGGATATTTCTTATGTTAAGAGATATGTGTTGGAATGGTTACTTGTTATAAAAGTTTCTCAACAATAAAGACCGAGGAGCCTACACCTGGAAATGGATGTGAGTCCATCATACCTGATGAGAAGGTTGTCTTTATTGAAAGCCTATATTGCTTGGTGTTGTATACACAGGACAATCTTGTATCCCACTCTTGGTCTACTCGGCAGGTAAATGATCTAAGAGGTGTTGCCCACTTGATTATTAGATGCATTATTTATATGTATCTTTTCTTCGCTTATGCATTAATCTTGAAAGTTGAGTTCTGAGGGATTGTTGAGAAGTAGATGCATGATTTTATGTATTTCCATTTTTCTCCTTGCAATCTTGAACTTTGGATTTGGTAGGAGAGGTACAGGAGATGGTTAGTGGCTTTGGGCATATTCCCTTATGTTGTGGGAATGTTCGGCTAAGTTTGATCTACTTTCTGTGAGAGGTTTACATCTAAGTTCTGCCATGTTTCATTATAAGTTGAATGGTTAGATGTTGATATCCTTTCAGTTTGGGAGTGTTGAAGGAAATCTTACTTTACACAGTTTGGCACATGTTAGTGTGGTATAAGGACATGGTTTGATTTGCAGGTTCTCTCTTTATGGGAATATTGTATTCTTCTTGAAGGTTCTTATGTTTATGGAGTTGAGGTTCATGAATGGAGTTATGAGTTGTTGTTTGTACTTCATTGTTTTTTGGCAACAGTTTGGTAGCTCCTTGATCTCTTTCTTCATTGGTTGGAGGACTTGGGAGAGTTATTTGGATTAGTAATGAGAGATGTATTTTGCATATCATTGTATGCTTCTTTGACATTATGATAGAGGAGTTAGCCACATCCTCTATATGAAGTGCTATAGGAGGACTTGTTAATGCTGTGATATTGTTTTCAGATTTAACATTACCTATGCAGTGGGAGTTCCATAAGGTATATGTGTTCTGTATGAGAGGGGCACCTCTCTTGGACTGGTTACACTTTACTGCAGTGAGTTACTTCAGAGGTTTTTTATCACATGTCTATGTGTGTTATTACCTTGGAGTCTTCTTTTGCAGGATGGTGGATATACAAGGACTTGTTTGCAGATTTGGGTTGTTATGTTGATAGCATGAAGTTCTACCTATGATAGTTTGTTTACCCTAGTTTTTGGTATGGATAGTTTTGGATGAGCTAGCAACTTTCTGTGGTTGCTATTCTAATTTTGGTATGAGTGTGACAGTCACTCAGAGTCTTTTGTTATCATTTAAATTTGATGCTTATGTTCATGTATAGATTGGTGCAGGTTTCAGTGACAGTTGATATGTTTCACCATGGCATATTCCTTGTCCTATCATGGGTAATATGATGTGAGGATTTCTTGCTTGAGATGGTGGTTATCATGGTTCCTTCTGCAGGTATCTTGTTGGAGCACAAAAGCATGTTGAAGAATCAATAGTACATGGTTGGCTAAGGGATGTTTATTGCCTTGCTGAGATTTCCTATGGGTTGATTTACAATGTATAATGTCAAGTGGGAGAATGTTGGGATAAGGTGCCATTAACCTTGTAAATCCCAATATTGTATTTATTCCATTTATTATTTTTAATTTGTAATCACCCATAAGGGATGAATAAGTTTCACCGGCAGTTTATTACAGAGTTACTTTTACTGCTCAAGGAATCTTGGTAAATAGTAAATGAGGTGAGGTGGAGAATCTTGGTGCCTATCTTTGGGAAATGTATTTTTGGGCTATTATGATGCATGTCATAAGTTTGTAAGAGCATCTATGACAACTTACAATTGTCATAAGGTGTAAGAGATTCTATGAAAACATATGACAGCTATTATTGTCTTGTAAGTTCCTATTCTTGGTTCTAGGCGCCTATATTAGGAAAATGCCTATGACAAGTGTAAGGGAATATGTAAGAAGATGATTTTGGTGTATCCCAAGATAGAATTATTGGATTTTGTCCATCTCCCGTGAATTCCTTTGGTGGGTACTCATTTTGTATAAATATGAGACTTGAGAGTGAAGTTTATGAGAGAGAGAGAGAGTAACAAGAGTAACAGGGTGCTGCAGGATTGAAGACTTAAGAGGAGATTGGAAGTGGATGTATTGTAATCTTGTTTTGAAGATAGTACAACTTGGGCCTCTCTTCTTGGTGGAGTTTTTTCCCGCAAGGGTTTCTCCACGTAAACACTGTGTTATAAGTTTATTCTTTTGTCCCATTGCTACCTTGTGTTGTGAAATCTTGCATTCTTATGTTGCTGATTTGTGCCTCTTTGTTGCTGCTATCTTATGGTGATGTTATTGCTGTTATAAGTTCATCTAAGGTGGTTTTATCAAGCATGTTAGAGTGGCTGTTTTTAGCATCATAAAGAAGTTGAATCTCTTCATGGTATTTCAAGGATTAAGAAAAGTTATTTACATATTTGCATACAATTTTCAGATTTCCATATTGTAGTAGTCAAAGCCTTGTATCTCACCAATTGGTATCATATCTTGGTGATTTGGTGATTAACAATTGGATTAGAGATTGTTCGTTTATTCCAACAGATGCTCCTTCTTCAATTGTTGCGAGGGAACACTTTGACCCTCTTGTCCAATCTCTACATGATCATTCTTTGCAGTTTGACGTGACTGTCGATACTTTTGGACAACATTTGGAGGAGGCTTCTTTGTCTTCAAAGGGGATATATTTCTCTTTGGATCATGTTCCACATTCATCTCTAGGAGATTCTGGATTGTCCTCTTCAGCAGTGTGGCCTAGAACGCTTATTTGGAGTGTGTTAGCTTTTGGCGTCAACATGGAGACACTTGAGTGTGCTTCAAAGATATCATACATCATCTATCTTTCTTCATCTTCCTTTCAGGAATGAGAAGAACTTTTGCATACATTCATGGTTTTGTTTCTTCCTAAGGGAAGGAATGTTTTTCGACAAGATTGAATCATCTTCAACATTCAATGTTGAGCTTCTACAATTGCAGGAGACTCAACATTGAGGGGGGGCTGCATTGTCTCTCTTCTTTTTCTCTCTTATGGGGGGTCTTTTTCCTCACATGGGGTTTTGGTCTTCTCATGCATCATTGAGAGTATTTCATTTATTGTGTTTCATCTCTCTTTTGGGGAGGAGTTTTGTCCCACTGGGTTTTCTCCTTTTCTCCATTTCTAAGAGATTTCATTTGCATATGTACATGGGTACCTAACATGGCCTAGTAGTCCGGACCCATCCTTGCATATTTATGTCATTTGCAGAATAATTTGCTACTCCCTAGGTTGCACTTAAGGGGGGTATTGGTGTAAATAAATTCTTGTACCTAGTTAATTCAATACTAGGATACTTAGGGGACTTATTTACATGTTAAGTTTACTTAGGTCCTAGGAATATTTTTAGAATTTGTTTAGTTGTCATTAGTTGTTATCTAATCTTTTGACTTGTAACACGTGACCTAGGTAGTAGTGATAAGTAGTCACATGTCATATGATTAAGACACTTGTCATAATATTATGACATCTTGTATCTCATCTTGGCTATATAACCAAGGGGTCTCTCGTACATTATACACAACAATTGAATCATAATTGGTAAGAATACAGTTTATTCTTGTCATATTTGCATATCCTCTCTTTGTGCTTTCCATTTGGCCTCCAGATCTTGGTAGGCTATCTCCATAGCCAATTCTAACAGTTTGTAGGATATTTTTTCTAATGGAGGGTGTAAGATGATGCAAGGTGATATATTGTTTGCTATTTTTGTCCATGTACGAACTCTATTTCAATTATATGCATGCATAGTTCAATGTAATATTACTTCTATTCTTGTAGTGAAAAGATCTATATAATCTACACCTTCTCTATTGGAACAAATAGCAAAGAGGAGGGTTGCATCTAATTTCGATGGTTGTGCTTTCCAAGTACCTTGGTGTGTTCATGCTTCAAAGACAAAGATACCTATAGATAAAATGTTAGAGTGAATAACCCATTAAATGTCAACTACAGAAAACCTTCACAAGAAACGAGAGATACAACACTTCCATTTCACCAAATAAGGAGTGAATAGAATGAGATAAATAAATTTACATAATATACAAGCTTTTAAAGCCATGAAAAAGGTGAAGGTATTGGCATGGTGTGATGGTTTATAGGTGGCATTGTTGTTCTTGTCACCAAGGTTCAACCCCCGTTGGGGTGGTATTGTTGAATGGTTGTATTCCAGTTCATAGCTTCAATCAAAAGCGTTTACCACTTGAATAAAAAAAAAAGCCATGAAAAAGGTGACAAGTGGAAAAACTAACCACACAGGAAAAACCACCCGGGATGATTAAATGTAAAAATAATGAACTAATCTGCCTAAGTTAAAACTTAAGATGGTAAATGTAATTTACTCTAACCTCCCCCCCTTAATTGAAACTTAGGGAGAATGTAAATGAAAAATGAATTATGGGTCCCGGCTACACAACCATGTTAGGTACCCATTTACAACTACAAAAAGAAATCTCTCACAATTGGAGAAAAGGAGGAAAACCCTGTGGGAAAAAACCCCTCTCCAAAAGAGAGAAAAGAGAACAAAAAATAATGCATGGATGGAGGACTCAATCACACCCCCCAAGGACTACATACATCATGTATATACAATCAATAGCCCCCCATAAGAGGGAAAGAGAGAGACTATATATAGCCCCCCCACAATGAAGAAGCTCCTATTCCAATGGTGCATGCATGAAGACAAAACACTATCCAATGCTTGCAAACAATATTTCTCCCCTTGGGAAGAAACCAATCCATTGGTGTATGAAGAAAATCCAAACCAAGAGATGAGGAAGGAAGTCTCAAGAAGTATGAAGTCCCTGTAGGCTACTCAAATGGCTCCATGTTGATGCTGAATGATACTACAATCAAATCAAGATCTAATGAAAACTTAAGCACATCAACCTCCAAAGACAATGATTCCTCTAGATGATTCTCAAGATACTCCATCTCAATGCCAAGTTGTGACACTAGAAGAGAAGAAGGAACAAGAGGTTATGAAGGTTCCCTCATCACATCTGAAGTAGTGAAATCAACTCCTTCAAAGAGGAGATGAACATCATCAATCGTGTCTTCCAAATCATCAATGTGAGACTCCACAAACAAGAATGATATGTTTATAAGATAAGAATCCCAATGAGGTGGATTTGGAAAATAATATGCATCTTGTTGATCAGGATCATGGGAAGTAGCAACCAATTAATGAGAAGGCTCAACAGGTATCTTTGTAGGAGGAGTGGAAACCTCATCATCTTCATCATCAAGATGTGCAAGGTGTTCCAAAGAAGCAAACTCATGTAGTGTATCATAGTCATATGGTATATTATTTGAATCATCAAGAGGTACAAGACAATCTGAAGCAGGATCATATGGGAAGGGTGGAGTATCAAGATCTCCATATAACTCTCAAATTTTGGTCCATAGAGCATGAGGACACTCAATGTCATCAATGAAACTCAATGTGTTATCATCAACATGAAGAGAAATCACTCTGAAAAGATGATCTCTTTTGGAACACCAAAAAAACTTCTTGCTCCAAGACGTACCAATTTGAGGAACAAGACCATATAGGTATGGTAAAAGATGAAGCCATCGCAAATGCTTCAATATACCATTTCTCCATTGTGTATAGTTCCCCCTTTTCAAGATGATTAGAGAAGGGTGATGAAAAACCCATAATGACTATCAATTCTTCAAAAACTTACAGAGATAATACCTTCAATGAAGACAACTTCCAAATGCAATAAATGTTGTAAGACAGTGAAATCAGGTGGATTGGCCTATACTATTGTGAGCTTGGCGAAGTTAGCTTTTCGATGATATGTGGAATGCGAAAATCAAACTCCAAATGCCCAAGATATGCTCCATGGAAGAAAGTCGTCGATGTGTATACACAATGCAAGAATGAAAAGCCAAATTAAGCCCTTGGTCACCCACGTGACCACCTACTGCAAGTGAGCAAAAAAGAGGGCAACATTATGTATTGCAAAAATATCAAGGCTAGTTGTGCCAACCAATCTTTGAGTCAGCAAGCCAAAATGCAATACACTACCCACAAATATTTTCACAACTTCACAACACGATGGAAGTGTTGGTGTATATAAAGTGCAAAAAATATCTCCACAGGATGAATGTGGGATTAAGGATCTCAGAGAAAACTTCAACCTACTCACGTTGGTCCCACCACAACAAACCCTAGAAAAAATATTTGATGGAGAACTTTGTAATGTATAATTTTTTAAGAGGAATGATGGCCAATCAAATTCCTTCAAAAAATATGCAGCAATGAAGAAAGGCCTCCACCAAACACAGCCTGCGAGCATAGAATCGATGCCTTTGAAGTTTCAGCACCTCCAATCAGAGTTGGTCTTTCTTAGCAGGAAAAAAATGTGCCTCTTTCAACAATGAATTCATTCTTCACAAAAAGTGTGCCAACAAAAAGATTAGAAGGTTGCGAACTACACTAGAAAATCACGCCTTTGATGAATCGTTCCTCAAAAAAGTAGAAAAATTCTAGCCAGAAAAAAGAACGCCCCCTCATAAATGCCACGACCAGCCACAAAGAGGGAGTATCCATGCCTCCAATGAATTCAACAGGCGCTCCAGATTACAGCTTATCAAATGACAATCGGTGGATAGAATTTTAGATGCCTCTGCCCTCCTTTCGTGTGGTCTGCCAAGGCTCCAATCGTTGTAGGGAGAAGTTAGTTCTCCTTCAACATAGAAAAACACCCCTTTTAAATGATTGCAGTAATGAGACAACAATGAATGGCCGAAGAGTAATGGAATGACCTATGCAAAAAAATGCATGCATCTAGTGAAGAAGAACATGCCTCCCACAATCAAATGCTAGAGTGTTGGGTCCTTCGCCTTGCTTTTTTCAATGCCTCCAAAAGGAAATTGTTCCCTCTCCAATCAAATGGCAGGTCTGAATGGCAGCCTCCAAATTGCACAAATCACCTTCAAATAAACATCTGGAGAAATTGACTTTTGCAATGAACCAGAAAATGGCCTCAAATAAAGAGAAATTTGCCTCTAGATTCAAATCATGCTCCAACAACAAATTGCACATTTCAAACACCAAAATCAAATTCCTCCTTGCTAATTGCGGCCTCTACAAAATCAGCTAAATTGAACCTCAACCACAGAATGAATCACCCTCTCTTCAACAGCCACGTCCCCTCAAACAGAAATTTGCCAGTAAGGATTCAAACACTCAAACAATAGGGAAATCAAAAAAAAGGCATCTTTGAAATGCCAAAAAATAAATCGATCTCAAATACTCTGGTGAAAACTCTTAGGAAGGATTCACAGATTGGGTGGCTCCGATACCATATTAGAATGAATAACCCAAGAAATATCAACTGTAGAAAACCTTCACAAGAAACAAGAGAGACAACACTGCCATTTCACCAAATAAGGAGTGAATAGAATTAGATGAATAAATTTCCATAATATACAGGGTTTTAAAGCCATGAAAAAGGTGACGGGTGGAAAAACTACCCACATGGGAAAAACCACCCGGGATGATTAAATGCAAAAATAATGAACTAATCTGCATAAGTTAAAACTTAAGACGATAAATGTAATTTACTCTAACATAGAAAAATGATATGGAACCAAAGGTTGGACCATTTCAATGAGAAGGGCCTAAGGACGCTAAAGGAAAAATATTATATAACATTTAAATGATTGTGCTCTTGAGTTTGATTTGTGTGAACATTGCATATATGGGAAATAACATTGTGTTCATCTTTACTCAAGTTCTCAAAAATCCTCTACTATGTAGGATTTGATTTATTCTATGTATTTGGTCCTATATTTTGTCTTCTATGTCTAAATATTTATATTATGTATCTTTCATAGATGACTATTCTATTGTCTAGGCTTTGACTCGTTCAATGTATTTGGTCCTATATAACTACCTTCTATTTTTAAATATTTATATTATGTATCTTTCATAGATGACTATTTTATAAGGGTGTGGATGTAATTCTTTAGAAGTAAATCTAAACTCTTCAATCATTTTAACAAGTCTAAGGATCTTGTAGAAAATTAGACTGATATGAATATTAAGGTTTTGAGAACTAACAATGACAATGATTTTTGTTCAACATATTTTGGTAGCTTCTATAAGAAGTATGGGATAGAGACATAAAAAAACTCCACATACCCATCAATAGAATGGAGTTTTAGATAAAACACAAAAGATGATAATTGAGAGGGCTAGGAGTATGCTTAGTTATTTCAATTCAAGCCATAAGTTTTTGGTAGAAGTAATTGTTGTGGCTTGTTATCTAATTAACAAGTCCTCTACATCAACTTTTTTGCATAAGACTATTATGGAAGCTTAGACAGGAAAAAATATCTCATTACATCTTCCTATTTTTTTATTATGAAGCATATGTATGTGTGCCTAAGGAGAAGTAATAAAAAATGGTGGAAAATGTAGTTAAATGTATCTTCATTGACTATTATGTTGGTGTGAAATGGTACAAACTTTTGGACCCTATGTTTGAGAGAATTTAGTATGGTAGAAGTGTTACTTTAAGGAAATAAGTCTCCTCCTATAGTGTTGTAAATAGAAGATGTGGTCCACCTGCTCCCTAAGACCAAAAAAGTTGAACTAGAAGCTTTTGAAGGACTTGAATAAGAGAGCTCAAATAGTTTAGAAGAGGTAGAACCTCTACCTAAACTCTTAAGGAGGTCCACTTAGCCTTGACAACAACCATGTTCGTATAATCGTCCTAATTGGAGATAGATTTTTTTATTTGATTACTAATGCAAATGAGCCTAGAATTGTGAAGGAGGTGATGAGTATGGATGATTCTAGATCCATGATAGTGATTATGGATGAAGAGGATAGTTGTATCAAAGAAAAATGACACATGGGACTTAATAATGTTGCTTGATGGATAGTTATAAATGGGTGTTCAAAAGCAAGACCAATTTAGATGGTAGTGTTGAGAAGTACAAGGAAAGGTTGGTTGCAAAGAAATATTCCTAAATTTAGGGGATGGAATTTGGTGAGATTTTTTTCCTAGTTACTAAGCTAACATCTATCAAATTCCTATTATGTGTACCAACAAATTCAAATTAAAATTTAGAACATATGGAGATAGTGTTTGCAAGAGCTTTTGGTTCGCACAGGCTAGGTTCTCCCTAGCCCGTGCCTTTTGATTGTTTACTATTGTGTGCTCTGCGAGGGGGAGGGGGGGCATTTTCTGGTTTGGGGGTTTGTCTTCTTAGTTGGTGCCATTGCAGTTGTTTTGTTAGGTGGATTTCTTTGTTGGTGGTTTCTCTTTGTGGTTTTTGTTCCTTTTTTTTAATGTTTACTTCATGTAGGGACAGCAAACTTCTTCAAGTTTGGTAGTTGTCGATGTTAGGGGACAGAGTGGTGCTACTGGTATGCATGCAGGAGCTTCAGATTCTTATGGTTGTAAGGAGGTTCCTTTCTATGAGGGAATTTCACCGAAACTCAAGAAGGTTAATGGATGTTTGGAGAGGAGTCAAGATCGTTCGGTTTTGGTTATCCAATCGGAATTAGTGGTTGAGGATGTGTCTTATTTTAGAAATCATGCCCTTATTTACAAATTTATGGGGATTCGTATTTCTTTGCCTACATTGGAAGCATGGATTTTGTCGGAATTGGAAAATTGAAGGGGATATGGAGATTATGCTTGCGGAAAATAATTATTTTATGGTTGTTTTTTCTTCTATGGTTGAACGGAACAGGGTTTTTGAAGGGAGGCCATATTTATTTTAATAAGATTGGTTTGTTTATTAAACCCTAGCATGTGGGCTTTAATTCTACGGAGGAGATTCCGTCGAGAGTTCCTGTGTGGGTGCAGCTTCCACAACTCCCATTGGAATTTTGGAGGAATGATATCTTGCTCAGGATTGCTTCCTTGCTTGGGAAGCCAATTAGGACAGCCCAACAAACTTTGGATAGGAAGGTAATTACTTATGCTCGTATTTGTGTGGAAATTGACTTAAATAACCCTTTATCGGATTCGATGGAAATTTTTTTAGGTTCTTCTTCCTAGATTCAACAATTAGATTATGAAACTCTTCCATTTCACTGCCGAATTTTTCATGAGTACGGGCATCTTCAACGAAAATTCCCTAGGGTTAACTAGTCCTCTACTGCAAGTAATTCTTCCCCTTCCCTAGCTCCATCGGGCGATACAGGGAAGGCTCTGATGGTTGGGGGGTTGTCGATAAGGAGGGTTTTGTTCCTGTCAAGCCTCATAATAAAGGGAGGGGCCAGAAGAGAACCTTCAAAGAGAGGCGGAATGATGAGGTCTTTAATCATTTTGATTCTTTGGACTTTATGGCTTAGGAGGAGGGGATTCCAGTTGATTTGCATTCTAAGGTTAATTCTAAGGGACTAGATGAGGTGCATGGCATGGAGGAGGAGAATGGTAATCTACCTTTGGTTACTTTGCGCGACTCTCAACTGCTAGTTAAGGCCCCTACTAATTCGGTGCCACCTGGATCCTTGGAAGCGAACGATGACATAGTTCTAGTTGACTTGGCTAAGGAGGCTTTGGTTTCTACTAAAGGTAATAACTCTTCTCTTGTTTTGGGGTTGCATCAAAAATCTTTCAAAAAAGCCCTTTCAGAGAAACCTTCTAAAGTGGGGTGCAAGAAGGATCGAGAGAAAATTGAATTGGTTGGTGAGACATTGGTGGAATCTGGATCAGTGTGTACCATTGCCTCCCATTTCTCCCAATCTTAAAAATGATTGTTCTCTTGTGGAATGTACGGGGGTTGAATAGCATCCCTAGGAAAAAGGCTATTCATGATTTGATTGTTTCTCATTCTCCATATTTGGTTTGTATTCAAGAAACTAAGTTATCTGTAGAGGGCATTTTGCAGTGTGCTTCTAATATTTGGAGGCATGGTCAATGCCAATGCATTGGGGCTTCGGGTGCTCTGGAGAGGTGGCATGTTTTTGGGACCCGAAGAAGATTTCACCTATTTGGTGGATTTCCAGTCAGTCCTCTATCTTTTTGGTTGCCTCATGCTTGGATTCTGGTGAGCTTGTTTTACTTTCTAATGTGTATGCTCCTACTAGTTTTTTAGGGAAATATTTTATTTGGGATCATTTAAGGTATGTTCGAGCTCTTGCTCCTTACCTTCCTTGGATTTTTGTTGGGGACTTTAATTATGTTCTTATTTTGGAAGAAACAAGGGGTGGTATTGGCAGGTTGGACCCCTCTTTAGGTCTTCTGAGGGATAATGTAGAGCTTCTTAATTTGATTGATGTGAAACCGAGTAATGGTATCTTTACTTGGAATAATCGGCGATGTGGGGATGATGCTATATCTGAGAGGTTGGATAGGTTTATGGTATCTTGTTTCTGGATTGGAGATAGGTGGACTACCAATTAAGAAATTCTTGACTAGCGGGAATCAGATCACTGGTTGATTAAGTTGGAAGCAAATTAGTTATTCAGCCCCCAAAAAACCTTCATTTAAGTTTCAGCTCATGTGGCTTAGAGATTCCTCGCTCCAGGATTTGATGAGTGAGTGGTGGCGTCAAGGGAGTTTTGCTTATGGAACGGCCATGTATTCTTTTATTAAAAAGCTACAGTTTGTGAAATATACACTTAAGAGATGGAATAAGCAATGTTCTTGTATGCTACTAGGAGGTTGCTACATAAATAGTTAGATCATATTACCTATTAAATTCGTGATCATGGTCTTACTGAGGATCTGGGTAGCAATGAGGCTTAGGTATTGAAGGACTTGGAGAAGTGGGAGCTTAAGGAGGAAAATTTTTGGAAGCAGAAAGCAAGGGTGGATTGGCTTCAGGAAGGTGACAAAAATATTGTCTTCTTTCATAATTTTGTTAAAGCTAGGCGGCAAGGGGGTCATATTTCTTCTCTCGTGACTTCAGAAGGGGTTTGTTTGTCCTCCTTAAGGGAGATGTCTCGTGAGGCTAATCGCTTTTATTCTACCTTATTCTCAGAGGATTCTCCACCTGCCTAGTGATGAGGAGAATTTGATCTTGAATTGTATCCCCTCTTTAGTCTCCAAGGAGATGAATGCAGCTTTACTTCAGCCAATCTCTATGTCCGAATTAGAAAAGGTTGTTTTTGGTATGAATAAAGGTAAGGCTTCTAGTCCCGATGGGTTTCCTATTGAACTTTTCCAAGAGTTCTGGGAGATAATCAATTATGATCTTCTAGATGTCATCCAAGAGTCTCAATGTAATAAGCAGATGCTTCGGGCTCTGAATGCCACTTTTCTAGTTCTTATCCCCAAAAAGGAAGGAGCTAAGAGTCTAGATCAATTTCACCCCATTGCTCTTTGTAATGTGGTGTATAAGATTATTACTAAGCTTATTGCAGAAAGGTTGAAGCCTTGGCTTAATGACTTGATTTCAGAAGAGTAGGGAGTATTTGTTGCTAGTAGACAGATTCTTGATCAACTGGTGATTGCAACAGAGAATATTCATTCCATGGCTACGTCTAAGGAAAAGGCTATGTTTGTTAAACTTGACATGGCTAAAACTTATGATACGGTTAAGTGGTATTTCTTGCAAAAAATTCTTTTGGCCTTTGGATTTGATCAAGATTGGGTGGATTGGGTCATGAGTTGTGTTACTTCTTCCTCCTTAGTTATTATTAATAGTGAACCTTCAAATTTGTTTATGGTCTCTAGGGGTCTTCATCAGGGGGATCCTTTATCACCCTATTTGTTTATTATTTTAGTTGAACGTTTAGGAAGATTTTTCAAGGCTCGAGTTTCTCATAAAGTGATTCAAGGGTGGAGTTGGGGCTCTGGCTTGCCTCTCATTTCTCATTTGCAGTTTGTTGATGATATTGTTGTTATCACCTGAAATTGCACCTTTGTTGAACTTGATGTTCAACACCTCAGTGTAACATGGGAAGACCTCTAAAGATGTGGGTTTCTTATAAACAAAGGTCAACCTCTGGAGAAGGCCGGTTTCCTTGGGTATCACCTAACTATTGATTCTGTAAGGAAAAGGGAGAAAGAGTGCATGAAAATTAAAATTTAAACCCTATGGTGATACACTGAACTGATAAGAGCAATGGAATACTTAGGCTACACTTGAAAACTGGTGATGGACATGGGGCTGCACAACAGATTTTGTAGATTATGCATACAAACAGGTTTGACATGCACACATTTTCAAGAAGGAAAAGAAGGAAAAGCAGATTTTCACAAATTAAAAGCTCATGTGCAATTGAATAAACACAATTTGTAACTTACATAGTGCTACTTTGACAAAGAAAGGCATGCTACATAGTGCTACTTTGACAAAGAAAGGCATGCTAACATGAAACAAAAGCTATAAGGAAAAGAAAGGTTTCACTAAGTAGCTCGATGAATCACTTAAAAATGCACAATACTTCACAAGAACCAGAAGGCAAAAATGAACCATCAATGGTAACCAAGGTAAGTTTTATATAACATGCTCCAAAATGAGTTACAAAATCTACATCAGTTGAGAAAGGATTTTAAGAAGAAAAACTAACTCTCCAGAATACATAATCTGAACCCCTTTACAAAGAGGCAAAAATGCCCTATATACCAAAAGATGTCGGCCCCTTAGGGCTCACAAAATATCAACCATCAGAAAGATCTCCCCTTTAGATCTTTGAATGGAGTTAATGTTGCGTCCAAGCGTATCCCCGCTATCCATGTCGATGTGAAAGATCGCCCCCAGGAATGGCCTCAGATCTTTTGCAACGCATTTACTTCTGGCCATCGTGTCCACCCTCGAACCTCCTTGTTGAGCTACTTTCTTTCTGAGCTCAGAGCAGATCCACGTCGCCTTCATTAAGTTGATCTTCCTCATAAGAATAGTCGCACCAGTCAAACTGCCCATGGCTCCCTCTTTAGCTCTCTTTGATTGGTTGAATTCGTGCCACATAGGTTTCCAGACGTTCAAAGGTCGCGCATCAAAATCGTATGTCGATGAGACACTAATTGTGTCTCCCCAATGTGAGCACATCACATAGTAGCTATCGGCGTAGCTTGGGACTGTCAGCGGGACCTCATATCGAGCTGCGGGAGTTATACAGATATCCATTTCCGTGGGAAAGCTGATCACTATCGGCAAGACACAACACTCTCGGCAAGACCCCTTAGCGGGCGGCAAGAGTCATATCGACATCCACAATGGTCGCTGAGACAATCATGTCGAACTCCTTTCTTTCACTGACCTCACTTCACTTTGGGGAGACCTTTCTGTATCGGCAAGACCTTGCAGCGAACACAAATCACCTTCCCCGAGCGCAACATTTATTTCGGTGAGACACTGGCAAGTCAGGAAGACCTTACGTCGAAGGCTTTATCTCTTTGGCGAGCTCGAACCTCTTTTAGGGAGACCATCACCTGTCGGCGAGACACCTGTGTGTCAGTGAGACCTCTCGGCGAATTACCTCCTACCTTGGCGAGAGTCCATATAAGTCGGGAAGACACTGCCTTGTCGGCGAGACCTTTTGCCGAAGGCATAACCTTGTGTCGAATGCTCCCCGGTGAACCACTGTCGGCCTGACCCTTGTTAGTTGTCGAGACATCACAACGAGAACCCCCACTTTCACCGAGAGCGTCCTTTATTTCGGGGAGACTTCATGTTGTAGGTGAGACCTCCTACCGAGATCATTTCATTTCGCCGAGACCTGTGCTTGGTCGCCAAGACATCACGGCGAACACAAATGTCTCCCCAATGCCAACCTTATGAGCTACCTTCGGTGAGACATTCCACGCGGAGAGATACATAAAGAGTCATGGCGACCCGAATGTCCTGGCAACCAAGCTCATTCCATCTCTGCAAAACCCCTTTGGGTCGGCCAGACGTTTCAGCAAGGCCCTTATTTTCCTTGCGATGACATCTCACTTCGCCAAGACCTTCATTAGTCACCAAGACATCATGGTGACTGGCGCACTCAGCCAAACAGAATGCACTACTAGTCGGCAAGACATCACAAGGGTCTTGTCGACTTTCTTCTTAATTGAGTTCTATGCCAAACTGACTAAGTGATGCCTTTCAACTGAGCTCCTTGAGGTATGCATCAGGGGCATGATTTAACCATGCACAACAATGTCTCCATTTGGCCTTTATGAACACCTGAAACATAGATTCCTCTGCCTGATTGAGCCCGTAGGTGAAAATTGGGTAACATTTTTGACAACCTTTGTTGGATGTTTGCCTGCTAAACATGGAAACCAGAAGCCTAGGCCTATCCATTGGGCACGGAGTCATTCGGAAAACTCATAAACATATCTAGAGCAGCTTGTACATGGCTATAATGCATTTGTGATTCAAGAAACAAATCACTTGGAAATTTATTGGAAACAGGAAAAACTGTTGAATGGAAACTACTTATTTGTGTTGGAACAACACTTAGGGAATTGAAAACTTGCAGCTAAACCTACCCTACACTAACCAGTAAAAAACTGGTCAAACAAAACCATTTACAGGATGACTGAAATAGCTTCCCTTTCTTCTCAATATGCAGTGACTAGCATGTTTAAGGACAACTGCGTAAAAGTAAAAAATAGAAAAATGTTTACCAAGGCGATGCACCTCTTGAAAGAGGTGAATGAGTTCACTTACCTCACTAGACAGACCATACATATTGTCAACTAAAGGAGGACAAGTGAGTTGAACATACTCTTGTTTGGTTATCAGTGCATCCTGGATATCTTCTTTCGTTGTACCTTCATGTGCAGGTACAGGGTTGGTCCTTGGTGTTGTATTGGACTTCGTATGAGCTAGGTACCTGATTGGACAGCCTCTGGTAAGGGAAAAGCTTGAACTTTCCTTGCTGGCCTCTTGTTGATCTCTAAAGACTTCATCTTTTCCTTGAAAAGATGTTGATTGGAGGTAATATGGAGGTTGTTCATTGGCTACTAGAGTTTGATCTTCTTGAAAGATTCAACCATTATTGTCTATAGGAGGATCAGTTGTTCTTTCTTTCAGCTCTGCAATGAAAAAGGAGTCCTGCTTCTTTGCATCATATATAACAGTCTCTGAAAAGAAACCATTAATGTTTTTGATGGTTGGATATTCTTGACTAAGGAGTCGATATCCCTGTTGGATAACTGAAAACAAATCTTCAAAGTGTGGCTCCTTATGCTCTTTGTCCATGATAGAATACACCTCCTCCTCAACAAAGTGGGGTAGCTCGTCAAATAAGTTCACAGGCTGCAAGGCATTATCTTCAACAACTTCTTCAATAGTCTCACCAACTTGAATGGGCTGATCACATGCTTCCCTTTCATATGATACTATTTCATCATCTATGTTGGAACAAAAAGCTTCTATGATATCATCTAACTCATAATTTTGCATTAAATCTAGATGAGTTTTATCATTTAGTTGCTCCATACCAAGCATAGATGCTATCATGCATGTGAGATCTTCATCTTCATCGAAAAATTGAGGAAGTTCATCGAACAAGTCAGCAATATTCTCTGGTCGTTCCAAATCAACTGGTAAAATAGGAACCTGCATGTTCTCTTCAGCTTGCTCAACAAAACCAAGTAGTTGGTCAAGCAAATAAACCAATTGTTCTTCTTCGTGTGGCTCCTTTTCCAAAGAAACTTGGGCATCCTTTGTCTGCAAGTGGAGCTCCTTAACTGTCAACTCCTGCATTCTGCTTTCAACCATCTTATAAACAGCATCAAAAAAAATTTCAAATGAATCAAGGGGTTCAACAATGAATTTGATTCAACATCGTCTTCACATGTGCTATTGTTGTTTTGTTGGTTGTCATCAATCGACAACTGCCCAAATTGTTTGATGTCTTCTAGTTGTTCAATACTTTGTTGCTACAATTGATGACACTTTATAGCTAGATGTAAAGGATTCACCTTTTTAATCCTTTCCCACAGGAGTAAGTTGTCTAGATCAATGGGCTGCTCTTCCTTAGCTGCAACACTCTGCTCCTTGAAACTCCCTCAAGTTGCCTCTTTTGAAACTCCTCCATTAGTTGGCGCTGATAATCTGAGTAAGCTTGAGTGTTCCACACTTGAGCAGAGAGCAGCTTCATTTGTTCTTCCTTATTGTCTATTTCCTGTTTAAGGTCCCCCTCGAACTGGATTCTTTTTGCCACTCTTTCTAGATCATAAAAGTAGACTTGCTCAGCCATTTCTTGTTGTTGCATAATGGTACCCTGCTACATCTTGATATCAACCAACATCTTAGATAGACATGCAAGCACCTTACTAATATTGTTAATCTTCATATCGTGAAGACCCTGACTTAGATCCCACAATGTTTGGTCAATTTGTTGGAGAAAGTCCAATATGCTCTGGTATGGATGTGTAGGAGCAACATACTCATGATATGGAGGGTAATAGTAAGCATCTTCACAAATATTTGACATCTTTTCAGTCAAAGAGCTGGAAACTCAGAATTAACAAATTATTTTGAGACATACCAAGACTTGTGCTTACGAAACCAGAAGATTTGAGCTCGGAGTCGCCAGGTGTTATTCAAACTGCCTCCAAAGGCTAAATGATACTGAGGTAGACACCAAATCTCTCAGTATTTTGAATTCCTCAATGATGCACCGGTACACGGAGTCGCCATGATATGTTGATGTTAACCTCAAAAAGGCCTGAATCTTACTGGTTGCATATCAAAAACCAATAATAGACATGTAATTTTCAAACTGTCTGCTCAATAGTCCCACCAAGTGTGCTAGAAACTGTTCACCTAAAATTTCACTCTTGTTGAACCTGATGTTCAACACCTCAATGTAACATGGGAAGACATCTAAAGATGTGGGTTTCTTATAAACAAAGGTCAACCTCCGGATAAGGCCGGCTTCCTTGGGTATCACCTAACTACTTATTCTGTAAGGAAAAGGAAGAAAGAGTGCATAAAAATTAAAATTTAAACCCTATGGTGATACACCGAACTGATAAGAGCAATGGAATACTTAGGCTACACTTGAAAACTGGTGATGGACATGGGACTGCACAACAAATTTTGTAGATTATGCATACAAACAGGTTTGACATGCACACACTTTCAAGAAGGAAAAGCATATTTTCGCAAATTAAAAGCTCGTGTGCAATTGAATAAACAAAGTTTGTAACTTACATAGTGCTACTTTTACAAAGAAAGGCATGCTAATATGAAACAAAAGCTATAGGGAAAAGAAAGGTTTCACTAAGTAGCTCAATGAATCACTTAAAAATGCACAATACTTCACAAGAACCAAAAGGCAAAAATAAACCATCAATGGTAACCAAGGTAAGTTTTATATAACATGCTCCAAAATGAGTTACAAATCTACATCAGTTGAGAAAGGATTTTAAGAAAAATCACTAACTCTCCAGAATGCATAATCCGAACCCCTTTACAAAGAGGCAAAAATGCCCTATATACCAAAAGATGTCGGCCCCTTAGGGCTCACAAAATATCAGCCATCAGAAAGATCTCCCCTTTAGATCTTTTAATGGAATTAATGTTGCGTCCAAGCGTATCCCCGTTGTCCATGTCGGTGTGAAAGATCGCCCCCAGGAATGGCCTCGGATCTTTTGCAACTCATTTACTTCTGGCCATCGTGTCCACCCTCGAACCTCCTTGTCGAGCTGCTTTCTTTCTGAGCTCAGAGCAGATCCACGTCACCTTCATTAAGTTGATCTTCCTCATAAGAATAGTCACACCAGTCAAACTACCCATGGCTCCCTCTTTAGCTCTCTCTAATTGGTTGAATTCGTGCCACATAGGTTTCCAGACATTCAGAGGTCGCGCATCAAAATCGCATGTCGGTGAGACACTAATTGTGTCTCCCCGATGCGAGCACATCACATAGTAGCTATCGGCATAGATTGGGACTGTCGGCGGGACCTCATATCGAGCTGCGGGAGTTATACCGATATCCATTTCCGTAGGCAAGCTGATCACTATCGGCAAGACACAACACTCTCGGCAAGACCCCTTAGCAGGCGGCAAGAGTCATATCGACATCCACAATGGTCGCCGAGACAATCATGTCGAACTCCTTTCTTTCACCGACCTCACTTCACTTTGGGGAGACCTTTCTGTATCGGCAAGACCTTGCAGCGAACACAAATCACCTTCCCCGAGCACATTTCTTTTGGTGAGACACTGGCAAGTCGAGAAGACCTTACGCCGAAGGCTTTATCTCTTTGGCGAGCTTGGAACTCTTTCGGGGAGACCATCACCTATCGGCGAGACACCCGTGTGTCACTGAGACCTCTCATTATCGGTGAAACCTCTCGGCAAATTACCTCCTGCCTTGGCGAGAGTCCATATAAGTCGAGAAGACACTGCTTTGTCGGCGAGACCTTTCGCCGAAGGCATAACCTTGTGTCGAATGCTCCCCGATGAACCATTGTCGGCCTGACCCTTGCTAGTCGCCGAGACATCACAGTGAGAACCCCCACTTTCACCGAGAGCGTCCTTTATTTTGGGGAGACTTCATGTTGTAGGTGAGACCTCCTACCGAGATCACTTCATTTTGCCGAGACCTGTGCTTGGTCGCCGAGACATCACAGTGAACACAAACATCTCCCTGACGCCAACCTTATGAGCTACCTTCGGCGAGACATACCACAAGGAGAGATACATAAAGAGTTATGGCAACCCGAATGTCCTGGTGACCAAGCTCATTCCATCTCGGCAAAACCCCTTCAGGTCGGCCAGACGTTTCAGCGAGGCCCTTCTTTTCCTTGCAATGACATCTCACTTCACCGAGACCTTCATTAGTTGCCAAGACATCATGGTGACTGGCGCACTCAGCCAAACAAAACGCACTGCTAGTCGACAAGACATCACAAGGGTCTTGCCGACTTTCTTCTGTGATGAGTTTTATGCCATACTAACTGAGTGATTCCTTTCAATTGAGCTCCTTATGGTATGCATCAGGGGTATGATTTAACCATGCACAAGAATGTCTCCATTTGGCCTTTATGAACACCTGAAACATAGATTCCTCTGCCTCATTGAGCCCGTAGGTGAAAATTGGTTAACAACTATTTTAAAGGGGCTTGCCCATATTCTAGAGGCTGAGAATTTTAGAAGGATTTTGGAAATTTATTTGGCTACTTCAGGTCAAAATATCAATGATCATAAATATTTTATTTATTTTTTAAACACCCCTATGCATATTCAAAAATGGATTGCTGAAATTCTGAGGTTTCAAATCAGTTCCTTCCCTATGATTTATCTCGGAGTTCCTCTTGGGGTGGGTTCTCTGCTTAGGGATTCTTGGAATGAGTTACTAGAAAAGTTGATGTGGAAGGTTACTCATTGGACGCATAGATGGTTGTCTACTGCTGCTCAAGTGACTCTTTTGTGTTTTGTGATTCAGGCTCTTCCTATTTACAGGTGCTTCATTCATGTGGCCCCTTCAAAGTTTCTTAAAGAGTTTGATGTTCTTTCTGAGGTTTCAAATTGGTTCCTTCCCTATGATTTATCTTGGAGTTCCTCTTGGGGTGGGTTCTCGGCTTAGGGATTCTTGGAATGAGTTACTGGAAAAGTTGAGGTGGAGGGTTACTCATTGGACGCATAGATGGTTGTCTACTGCTACTCAAGTGACTCTTTTGTGTTTTGTGATTCAGGCTCTTCCTATTTACAGGTGCTTCATTCATGTGGCCCCTTCAAAGTTTCTTAAAGAGTTTGATGCTCTTTCTCGCAAATTTCTTTGGAGTGGTAATCTACTTGCTTCTAAGTGGAGTTTGCAGGCCTCGATGTGAGGGAGGGTTTGGTCTTCATTCAGCAGCTCTGAATGGACATGTGTTTGCTGCTAAATTGTATTGGTGTTGGTGTACGAGTCAGGATAAGGTTTGGGCTTGTATTCTCACTTATAAGTACCTTGGAGGGATTGATGGTGTTGATGTCCCCAGATGCAGTTTGGAAGGGAAAGGCTCTGCAATTTGGAATACTCTTAAATCTGGGGCTCGCCTTGTTAAGTAGAGGCTTTTTTGGATTTGTCACAGGGGCTCTGAAGCTTTGTTCTGGGGGGATTCTTGGAATGGTCACCCTCCTCTTCTCTCGATATACCTGTTAACACAGACCGGCTGCCACTACACCAAAAGCTCGAACTATCAGTGAGGGTGACACCGGAGAGGTTAGCCAGAGACCACACAGGTCCGAAGGGAGGGGTTGAGGGTCCTGCGTGATAACAACTTAGCCCCCCCGAGCTGAGAGGTCTATATTGGACACAAACGACCACGAGGCGAGTAAGGAGCACCGACGGGAATCGAACCCCTCCCTAGTAGAGTCGCCAGTTTGTTAACACAGACCGGCTGTCACTAAACCAAAAGCTCGAACTGTCAATGAGGGCGACACCGGAGAGGTTATCCAGAGACCACACAGGTCCGAAGGGAGGGGTTGAGGGTCCCACGTGATAACAATACCCTCATTTATAGGCTCTCAGTGATAGTTTTATTGGTGTTGGTTGGTGTAGGGTGGTTGATTATAAGTCAGTTCAACACTTGGAGCAGGGTTTTGTGTGCAATTGGAAAGATCCTCAAGAATGGCCTCCAAGGGGGACTAAGGAGGAGCGGTGGGATTTAGCTAAGATTCTTGCTAATAGGGAATGCCCGTCTCTTTTGGGCATGGATACTCTGGCTTGGGGACAGGATTCGACAGGGAAGTTTTCAGTGGTCTCTGGGTACCTTCAATTAGACAGACAACTTTTTGGGAGGATTGGCGTTCCTTGGTGGAAACGGGTGTGGAACAAGTTCTCTTGGCCCAAATGTAACTTTTTTCTTTGGTTGCTAACTAAGAATCAATGTCTCACTTGAGATAATTTGCAAAAAACAGGTTTTCATGGCCCATCTATTTGTGTTGTGTCATAATAGTGAGGAGTGCTCTTCTCACTTTTTCTTCCAGTGTTCTTTTGCTAGGGAAGTGTGGCATCTCTGGTGGGGGGTTTGGAATTAGCCATGTTTACATGTCTCTTCACTAGTTGAGTTTTGGGCTTGTTTGGGTTTGCCGCCAATTAAGACTTCTTTTCTTCAAGTTACTTGGGATATTGGGCCTTCCTTTATTCTTTGGAATCTTTGGTTGGAATGGAATTGTCAGATATTCCAAGTGGCACAATTGGTTGTCAAGCAACTGTGGTAACGAATTGTTTGCGCTCTCCAAGAGACGGTCATGGCTAAGTGTGATCTTGCTAGTCCTATGGATTCTGCTGATATGGATATTTGTAGAAAGTTGAGATTCCCTACTCAAGAGAATGGTATTCTTGTTAGACAAAGGCGTACACAGGTTGAGGAGAAAGTTGTTAGGGAAGGAAGATGGCTTCCTCCCCCTCCTGGGGTTTTGAATATTAATACGGATGGCTCTTCTAGAGGGAATCCTGGTCCTACAGGGATAGGTGGTATTGGTAGAGATAGTTCTGGAGATGTTCAGTCTTCTTTTCTACTTATAAAGGGTTTCATACTAATAATTTTATGGAAGCCCTTGCTATTTGGTATGCTTTGGAGAGAGCTTTTGCTCTAGGTTGGATAAGGGTCCTTTGTGATTCTGATTCACAGGCGGTGGTTTCAATGTTGACTGAGAGGTGGTTGGATGGGGATAATTGGCAGTTAGCCCTGGTTATTGGTCAGATTCTTAGTTTGAGCGGGTCTTTTGACTCGGTTTATTTTCCCATATTCCTCGGGAGTGGAATGGTGTGGCGAATTGCTTGGCTAAATGGGCGTCTGATCGGCTGGAAGGTCGGAATTTGTTGACAAGAGTTCTTTGCCTTTGGATCTTTCTTGTATGGTAGATCAATTAATTGATAAGGATAAGGTTGGTTAGTGGTTGGTTTTGATTTGGGCGTGTTGCCCTTCTACTTTGTACTTCTTTGGAATTAATAAATTTTTACCCTTTTTTTTCAAAAAAAAAGAGGACCTTTCTACATAATGTCTTGGAAGAAGAGATCTGCATGACACAACTAGACCACTATGTTGTTAAAGTTAAGGAGTCTTTGGTTTGCAAAATCAAAAATCCTTTGAATGGACTAAAATAGCCTCCTAGGATGTGGTACTAGAAGTTTGACTCTCTTGTGTTGGGTTTGGGATTATTAAGATCCAAATCAAATCATTATTTTTTATTATAAAATGAATGGTGGAGAGTTTCGTTTTATTACATTGTATATTGATGATAGGTTAGTTTTTGGTAACAATAAGATGTGATTTATGATTTGAAGTGTTTTTCAACATAGTTTAATATGGACTTGGGGTCACTAGACATATCTTAGATATAAATATTATAAAAGATAGAGTGAATCGAAAGTTTTGGTTGGGCCAAAACAAGTATGTGAACTTAGCATCAAAGAGATTTAGCATGTCAATATGTAGACATTTGAGTGTTCTAGTTTCAATGGAGACCAAGTTATCTATAGAGTAGTTTTTGATTTCACCATTGAGATAAAGAACATGGCCTATGTGACTTATACTAGTGTTGTTGTATTTGTTGTATGCTATGGTCTACATCAGAGTGAACGATTCCCAAGTGGTGTGAGTCCTTTGTCATTTCATGACTAATTCTAGATGAGATCATTGGGTTGTAGTTAAGATGCTCCTTAGATATTTGCAAAGTACCTCTAAGTACACTATTTGTTATCATGGTGATTCTATAAGAGACTAACATGTAGTATATATTTATAAATGTTTGGGTTTAGACTAGGTAGAGAATATTTTTAGCAAGAGATCCACTAGTGGTTATGTTTTCACTTTGGTGGTGCTGGAAAAAATGTGTTGCACACCTTGCATAATAATAACCATAATGCTAATAATATAAAATTAAATATTTAATTGTGGTGCATCTTATAGATGTGCATACCACATGGGTTAGGCATTCTTGGGAACACTTGTATGTTTTTTAAGGCATTGGGATAAACATGTGGGTGTCACATTACAAAAATATTTAATATTGGAAAAAATTATGATCAAATATTTACTTTAGGGTCACATTTAATAAACTCATGGTTTTGAGGCACATGATTTATGTAATAGCATATAGTAGTTTTGTGCAAGCTTATCTTATAAAAGTAAGCACAAGTAGTTGAAGTTGGCTTGTGTAACCTTAGACTTGTCGACTAAGGTTGGATTAATCGTCTCTTATAGGTTGCATATGTAGAAGCATGGATTGGGATGGCTCTAGGAAAATTCATCGCCAGCAATTCATCTATGGAAAATTCATCGCTAGCAATTCACCATGGGAAAATTCACCGCCATGACAAATTCACCACAAGTAAAATTCACCCAGCAATTCACGAAAAATTAACCGCCATTAATGTTTTTTAATATATATTTCAAAAACTTTGATTTTTTTTTCAAAAGAATAATTTGGTTTATGATAATAAAAAACTAATTGTATTAACTTTAGAGAATTTGATTTATGATAATAAAAATAAATGATTTTTCAATATATTTTATCATATATTTTCAATATATGATAATAAAAATAAAAATATTTTTCAATATATTTTATGATAATAAAAATAAAAAATAAATCGATTAACTTAATTTTGATATCATAAATAAACACATGGAAAAATATAAATTTTTAATATTTGTGCAAAGAAACACAAAAAAATAAAAAATTGTATATATAATATTTTATATAACATAAAAATAAAAAATCATTGTTTCATGATACAATATTGTATAATATATATTTTTTTAAATAGTTTTTTTATGTTTATTGTATAAAATGAAGGAACACAGAAAAATAAAAAATTGTATATATAAATAAACACATGGAAAAATAAAATAATATTTGAAGTAGAAATTAAAGTAAATAATTTATTTTTCTTTAAATTTTATGAAAATTAGTGCATAATTTTCATATCAAAAATAAATATAAAAAATATTTTAAAAATAAAATTGTATTGTAACTTTGGTGAAAATTATTTAAAAACAAAATTCAAAGTTTTTGAAATATATATTAAAAAATATTAATGCGGTGAATTTTACTTGGCAGTGAATTTGTCATGGCAGTGAATTTTCCATCTGTGAATTGTTGGCCATGAATTTGCCGTATGCCAATTGAGATATGTGGCTACATGGTTCTCATTTGCTTGTTTACATGAGAGAATGCAACTAAAGTACTTGATGTTTCAAAAGCTTACATAGAGACTATGCAAGTGTATTATAATCTTATTTCTTGAGATAATATATTTACTTGTTTGAGTGCTTGCGAGATTGGATTTTTCCCTTGAGAGAGTTTTTCTAGGGTACTAGGGTACATCTAATGTTATCTTGTAACATATTTGTTATTCTTTTACATTGTAAATTCTAAATATTTATTTTGCATACTTTTTCTCATGAGGAATATGTGAAGATGGTTTATATTACAGCATATTTCCTTTCAATCTTTTTGATATGTTTCAATAAAAACTTAGCAAAACAAAGAAGATATACAATTTACACTTTATTCAGTTAAGTATAAGGAGTGGATTAAACTGAAGTAAAACGACGCCACTGTATTAATGATCGCCAAATATACAATAGAATGGTCTTACTAAACATTTTTTAATAGATGCCTGGAAAGGACTCTTCAAAGCTCTATCATCTGCATTACGCAAGCCCTCTTTATGAAAGTCGTCTTCTAGGTAATCATAAAATAAATGATCATTGCCTTTATGAATCTTCATGTGAAAACCCAATTTAGATTGATTATGTGTTAACTCTCGTATTCTATTCGCTCTCCATAAAAGAATTACAGTTTGTCCAATTTGTCGTCAACTTCAATAATCAATAAAATCTTTGGGTTTCGAGGCAACAAACCTGTTGTGTCTGATTATAAATACATTTCCAGCATATCTGGATTAAGTCTGAACAGAATCGTACAATCTATAATAAAATATCAGCAAGACAACGTAAATGAAAAATATTGCACAAATAGATGGTTTGCTTGCATTCTCATTTGAAAATTTTACGTACACAATAGACAAGCACCAAATATTATCATACAAAGGACCAAATTAAAATGTCACCAAATTGCCATTATTGCTGAAAGAAAGCAAATAAAACCATCAAATGGCAAAACTTATGCCCCACTATATTGTGGAATGGGCTCATTCTATGTTCATGGTCGTCAATGCTATTGCTTTAAGAAAATAAAAGATGAATGTAGCAGTCCAATTTATTTAGCGTACTTTAGAGGGGGCTATTATATACAGGAACAGTATTCATGGACGACTATAAACAATAGAACACTATAAAACGTGATTCTGTCATGGTCCTAAAGAAAGGATGGAAATATTTACAGGACTACCAAAGCAGATCAGAATCCATGACCTTACATTTTAAAGAGCTTTGTGATCCGATCAAATGTGTGGAAATCGGTGGATTTAAAATCAGAATTCTCTGAATATCGGAGTCCTATGTCATTAGTTTCAGTGCAGCGTTGCCATCCACTGCCTGAAAATTTGAACAAATAATAAGATTGATGAATGGAAGAAGAAAAAATTAAATGTAATTTAAAAGAAAACTATATTAACTGACTTCTTGACTAAAATAAATTATAGTGAAAAGTATAGCTATTTAGGATACAGAAGGATATGGCACTTAATGGTTAAAGGCAAGTGGTGAGGAACGACAAGTTTATGTTTCAATCCCATACTATAATCTAAAAAGAAAATTAAAATCTTAAGCATTCAATTACAGTACAGAGGCAGTTTGAGGGAGCCAAGGGCATATACATCTTATTGGTAACTTCTCAGAAAGAGATACTTTACTAGAAGACTAAATTTTAATCAAAATTAACAACAGAAATCTCATCCCTGTAAAGAAGATGCAATGGCTAGTGATTACGCTGAAGCAGAAATTTTTGTATGAAACCTTTTATTCAGTAAACTCAAGAACAGAAAAATGGTCTAATAAAAAAATAGAAATACAATGATTTGTACATAAAAAATAATTTATAACATAATTAAAAAGAAAATGTATAAATTTTACTCAAAACTACCAAATTCAAACTTAATTATGAAACAACATATTTATTATTAAAAATCAGTTCCAAAACCTCTCTTATTCTGCTGCACAATCATTGAAATTATCTATTTACTATTGTTAATGATTTATAAAATACTTTTTATATAATACACATCAAATGTTTTTTAATATATAAACAACTTTTGACTGGAGCTAAAAACTGGAAGAGGTTTTCAAAAGACCCTAAAACCTTGTACATCAAGATAAGGCAACAACATGATAGTAGAACCAACAAAGAGATGGGCCTTGAAACTAAAAAGGCTTCTGAGAAACAAACCACAAAACCACAGCAAAAGGGCAGCCATAACAAAAATCATGGAGGTTTGAATTCAAACCTCACCAAAGAACTCTGAAGTGGAGTAAGCCTAACTTGTATGGGCCATCTTGCCTTTTTTCAAGGAAGATTTAGGCTAAGCAAAAAGACAAATAAGCACAAATATGGTTTTCTCTTGTCCTTAAAGGTTGACCCTGCATTCCCTACAAGACCCTCAACTATAGTGTTCAAATCCTTCCCTTCATTCCTCTAGAAGAATACTCATTAATCTCTAAATTGCCCTCAACATTCTGAAACTCTTTCCCACTCCTTAATGATGCTTCTTGTCTAAATATGGTGCATCTTTTTTGTTGGTTAACAGTTTTGTCTCTGCAAGAATTAATCAACTTGCCTAATGAGCAGCAACGATGTGCACCAACAAATAGAGAAATTGCTATCAGATTAATGATTCTCCTTTGGGTTTGAGAGGGGCAGCTCCCTCATATGATTTAACTTTAGAATTTTTAGTCAAAAAGCATGAAAAGGCGAACTAAGGAAACAAGTAGCAAAGAAAGGAAATTTAATCATGAACAGAAGAGCGCAGTAGATATTCTCTTAAAAAAAAACGGAAAAGAAAGGATTACGAAAGTACAGAAGCACACAGACTTCTGAATCATCTACATATCAAGAACGAGAAGCAGGGAAATAGCATAAGGAAACCGATTAAACAACAGAATGATCAGTTTTGAAAAGAAGTATTTAACATCAAAAAAAAATCTTTATTTGAATCAGAGGAGCACGCAGACTCCAATTTCCCCTGTACAACAACTCTCAATTGCAGAGCAGCAAAAAGATCCCTTTTCACAAATAAAATCTTATTTTTATAACTTTTTCCAAAAGCCCCATAATTGCTTCTTGAAATTTATTTCTTATTTTAATTTCAAAAGACCATTTGAATTTCCCTCGACCTTTTGGTGTATCTCCTCTATGAGCTTCTTCGAACAAATGACACTTCAAATTCCAAAATCTTCCTTTGATTCATTTCTTTTCAAAGGTTAATTGCGTATTTCTCTTACCCATCGATCTTAGTTTCTAATTCATTAGGGAAAATTATGTTGGGATGACAAGAGCATTGGCAACTTTAATAAAGGATGACACCTTGTAAAATATATCCCGCCTGTACAATCTACATTGACAGACAACCGCTCAAAACATGCACTTCTTTACTCCAGTTGATCGAATTTCAAACATAGGCCATTAGAGGTGTCAAGCATTAAATTTTCTCACTGGCTACTAGTAGGTACATCATGGTGATCCGAATACTTTGGCATTTCTCTTGTGATTGATTCCTTCTGAACACCCTTCAAGCTGGGTATGCAATTTACAAGGAGTTATTTTGTCAACCTCTTCTTTTTTGTAGATGAAAATCTTACGCACAATGCTACAGAACTCCTGCCATGGATCATCACCAATAAGCTTTGTGTCCGCTTTATTATCTATGTAAACAACCTTCCAACCCTTGCTAGGATCTTGTAATTCTCCTTCAATATTGAACAGATGTTCAAGCTCATAGATTAGGTTATCGTAGCCTTCAATATTTGTCAAATCCACAGCTCTCCCAAGAGCAATCCCTTGGTTATGTGCCTTGGTACAACTCCCTGTTTGGCACTAAGTGACATTGATAATGGTTGAGTAGTAGGTTATCGAGCAGTTTACAAGACTTGTCTATAATGTGCAGCTTCCACCTACACTTGGAACAAACTTAGGATCCTTTATCATGTTTTGACAACAGACATCGTATCCGCAGCAAACCCTTGACAAATTAGAGGAAAAAAATCAATATTAGTTGGCCTGCACTTTGATGCATTTGGTTGATCTGAACTCTATAATCCTTTACATCTTCAATGCGCAATTCACATGTCCATATGCTGGGAAACCAATGATACTAACAGTACTATACTTTCTTTGCAGCAAAATTCAGGTCATCACATGCTTCTGCAGTTATCTCAAATTTTAAATGGTGCTCTTCTGTCAGGGAGGTGCCCGGTATGGCAGAAGGTGAAACGTCTCTCTGCATGTCTACCTCTGAAGGAGATTCTAGTATTGTTGATTCAATCATTTTAGTGGGCTTCTCGAATACTAATGCAAGACCTAATCAAACCTCCTTGTTCTCATGGGAAAAAATTTCCGCAATAACTTCCTCAATTTTGAAAACACTCAAAGGTTGCTATCTGTCACAATAGGAGATGGGTCTAAACTTTCTGATGCCTACCTTTGATCTACTGTGATTTGAATATATCAAGTGTGATATAATTGAGGTCTTCCTAGACAGTTGTTTTCAAACCCATAATGTTAATTATGGCTAACTTTGAAATCTCTTCAATTTCAATTATATCTTTGTCAATGTAGAGTCGGTAAAGATGAATTTCCAAATATATTTAATGTTGCCTTCTCACTGTTTGTACATCTTCAACAACTGGAGAACATTGCATATCGACACATCGAAATAGCTTTGATAAGATCCTCTTAATTTTCAGAGGGAACAAAGTGTGACAATTTCATTGTTAAATAGGAATATAACCAACGGTTAAGGCTCTATTATGCTTGGCACCGATCTCCTTTCTATCCAATTTTGTTACATTGTCGGACTGTTGATACTGCAAATATAGGAACATTCGTAGAACCCGTGGATAAAATGTTGTTATGGGGCATTTGGTAATTCATGAAACAATATGTATCTTTCCTTTCAAACAGGTTTATATTTGTCTCTCCTTTAATGCGCAATGTTTGCAAATGGCAACTTCGCCCACGTCGTGACTTTGATGTTGACATTTATCTTCTTCATTCCTGTTCATGAGCTCTTCGAGACATATTGTTAAGCGACACACATGCTCTATTCTGTAGCTTTTATAACCCGCGGCTTCTTAACAAAGAAATCGAAGGAGTAAATATCCTTCCTTGACCAGTCGATCTGGAATGTCAACACATTCAACCAATATAACATTTTTTAATCAATAACACCGCTTGGATTATATATAACCTGTTTAATGGGTTCAGTTGACACTTGACACCACCTTGGTGCTACGCTTCATATTTCTCTTTTGGTATTTTGACAAATAGCTAAGGTTCTGGTTTGGTATTTTACCTTCTGCATATACCATAGCACTTTCAATGACAGTATAAAAGAAATCGTGTTTACAGAAGACCATACTCCCATCCAACATGGGTGTAAAGAATGGTGGGCGAAAACGTGAATTTAACTTTCAGCGGCCTATTACATTGCCCTGGAATAAACCAACAATGTTGTACCCGTCCTATTCTGGCATTGATTTCACCTTCTCCCATGCAATTTCAGTTTGTTCCAAGAATGGCAATCCAAGCCCCTTCTACAAGGATCCTTCCTTGAATTTTTCTTTTATTTCTATTTTCCTGAGACATGGATCTTCTATGGAGAGCTTTTCCTTTAGCACTATCTTGCTTTCTACTCAAACCATCTCCATGGCTTTTTCCGATGCTTCCTTGTTTGTGTATGTTACTCTAGTACTTCTACAGTATATCAATCAATTTGACATTTTAAAGCATCCTGTGTTGCCTGGTTTTCTCTTCCTTCCTAGATCTAAAGGTTCAAAATCATTCAGCAATTAAGCATGCTTCTTGAAAAATCCATTTTCACCAAGAAAGCCTTGGTCCCAAACCCATTGCAACAGTAAGCATTCTCAAAATATTTGTTTTCTTCTAGAAGATGGGCATAATTAAATCAATTATCTGTTCATATACTGCATGTTCCAAAACCATCCAATGCATAACTTGATAAAAGAAGAACACCCGTAGGCATGGCAGGCCCTAAAATTGCATTACTCTAAAGCATTATTCCAGAGTATTCACATGCACTGCCTAGGCTTCTATCTTTGCATATGTCTACCAATGTAGCTTTGGTGGATGTCGCTTCGTTTTTACTAGATATTTGACACAGTGCACATTATTATAGTGCAATCCTATCTTTCAAATTGTTTCATTTAGCATCACCCTTAATATCCACAAGTGTCCCTGTTTTAAATGATGGAAACAGTTTGCATCTTCTCAGAACAATCCCTCTTGCAACAATCTGGGAGGTGAATTTAGATGTAGTGTGGCAAAACATACCCGAAGGTTCTTAAGAACTCATATAGTTGTTCCAAGGGCCATGTTTAACAGACTAGATGCATTTATTAACATAAATTAAATATCTTGAATCTGGGAATACCCTGCTACCTTCATTTGCCCAGCCAAATAGACCTTTGTCACTTGAACCTCACCACAACTACCCGCTTCTGCATGGTTAATTTAGAGAAAACATAAGTAACAGCATTTTTAGGATCCAACTGGAAAATTAGTGTCACTGGAAATACTCAGTCTATATTCATAATTGATCCAAGAAAACACATCTGCACAACCACCACAGGTCTAACTGGCCTATTGATAAGGGAATTTTTTTTTTAAATTTCATGATTAAAATTGGGCGTAACATTTTTGATATCTTGACATGAATGGGAGAAGCATCCATGACAATGAAGGCAGACCTACAAGGAGGACTTGTATTGGATTTTCTACTCCCAAATACCAAGTTTGGAACACAATTTTATGGCATTTGGCAGCACCTTCTCAATATCAACACTCACAAAATCTAGCAGAAACCAAACATTTCATAGATTTCATCACATCATCAATAGATAAAAAGTGACCAAGTGAATTGGAAATACCTCATATGATCTCATCATCCCAGTATTCCAATGGAAGCCTTGAAAGCCTAACCCAAACAAAGACATTGTTAAAGGTTTCCTTGGCAGCATCAAATCCAATAGACCATCTTTTCAAAAAAGATCAAATTTACCAAGGACCAGCTAGCAGAATCTTCGTGCTATCATCAAGGGTTTGGAAAGAGAACAACAAAAATCCATTTGTCATGGTAGCCACCCGAATCTAACTAGACACTCGCCATCTTTTTAAAACCCAACTTCAGACAACATCAATATTCAAACAAAAGCCCGAGAATCTCCCAATAAGCACAATCCCCATGCAAGTAGTAGCTCTGTCTACAACAAAATCATGAACCCTTAGAATAGTGCATGATTTTTCGAAGGTATAAGAAGCTTCACCTATGTTTTGATCAAAAACATGCACAGTTCAAATAGAAGAGGAACACCCACCAACGACACACCAAAGAAACCCCAGCTTGCACAAAATTTGGAATAGTAGGCCTATCAACATTTGCCTCAATGGCCAAATCAGAAGAGTCAACTTGTAGATTCAAATCAGAAGCCTAGAAAGTTGGGGAAAAAAGTGGACCCAAAGTCCCAAAATCACTATTACCAAGAGATGGTATTGTAAAAGAGGAATATTTACCCTCACTAGAACCTCCTAGTTACATCCCCAAGCTCAGTGACTAGACAATAACCTCGATCCCTACTGTAGCCCTTTCAGGCCTCCCCAACAGACCAATCTGGTCCCCATCTTTCACCAAGCGATTAAAAGAGATTGGGACCGAAAGAATCTCCTTGCAAGGGTTGACCAATGCAAACCGAAAATGGATTAGGGTTGCAAAAGTAGGGGAATCTGTAGGAGAGAAGAAAACCCCTACACAAGAACCATGTAGGACCACTATTCAAAGCTCCTGCGGAATCCTCCTCAAAATCATTCTTATCATCAACAAGACAGGTAGGCCATTGCCACTTCAAATGAATCTCAAGAAAAAAATATAATAGCAACTCATCTTCCTCATTCCAGTAGCCATCCCATTCATCCTCATCTTCATCATTTGGTTCATCCTCAACCTCGTGACCATCAATGGTCTTCCTGCTCAACGAAGAATTGAATCTTCATTGCTCCCACTCCTCGTCTTCCCACTCATCACTTCTTTGTTCCTTCTCCATCTTTAACACATTTCCTTTTAGTGTTTTATACACATCAAATGTTACAGTCCATAGCATTTATTAGTATATTTATGGGGAAATTTTGCATCTGTTACATAGAGATACAATTGTCATCTATATATTTTACCTCTGAAAGAAGCTTTGGATCCCTGAATTATATATGGAGTTAGTTCTTCAATTTCAGCAATTATTATTAGAGAAAGATAGTAGGATTGATCAAAGAGATATTTCTAAATTTAAAAGGCTGCAGTAATTTTGTATGAAATTGAACAGCACTAATATAAGCTTGTCATTGAGAGAAATAAATTTGTGATTCTTAGTAAAGAGAACCCACAGATTGAAATAAATTTTTGGTATTAATAGATATAAAAACAAAGAGAAGCTTATGCAAAGATTATTAGTAAGCCTTGTCTTAATATAATTAGGAATAACTTTTGGTGAGCAAACAGTTTTTTAAAAGTTTTGCATAATGGCAAATAATATATATTGGGTCCAATCTCTATAAGTTGACTAGTGTTGACAACCATGGATAATGGCATCATCAAATGAAAAGCATTTTCCTCTTGTCAGACTTAACCTCCATTGTGGATAGAACTACAACAAGAAATCCCACAAATGCTCATGTACAAGAAGAATTTCACAAGAAATCATGCCAAGCACTGGCCATGATAATCTTGTTTTTGGTGGTACATTGATTGAAAATGTGCAAAATGAAACCACACCAAAGGAAGCTTGGGATGCAATCACTACAATCTTTGAGCATAAGAATGATGTGTGAGCACACATGCTTTGAACCCAATTATATAATCTAAGAAAGCACAAATCAGTAATTGAGTATCTTTCGAAGCTCAAGGGTATTTTAAATCGTCTCATTAATGTAGGTTAGACCATTGCTAGTAAAGATCTCATCTCCAAAACTCTTAATGGTTTGCCAAAGTTGTTTGGGAATTTCAAGACTATGCTCACATTGAGTGGAAAATTGGCAACCTTGAAATTTAAGGCCTTGGAGAGTCTATTATTGCAACATGAAGAAATACTATAAAGATGATGAAGTTGAATCATCGTATACTTTTGCCTCTGATTTCAAGGGGAAGAAGTCTCAATGGGAAAGACATCTTATTATGGATAATGATGAGAAGAGAAAAAAAAAAGGATTGTTATTATTGCAATCATCATAGTCATTTTGAGTATCAATGCTTCAAGAAGAAGAAATATATGAACAAAGGTAAACAAGGAGGTATTGTTGGCAAGATATAGAGGGCTGTGAGGCACCACATATGTAATTTTGGTCATTTCTAGACCCATATATCCATTATGTTAAATAGCCTTAAAACACCTCTAATATGCCTAAATAAGCTATAAAAGTGTAAATATTGTAAAGGAAACTGTAAATTTGTGAGAATAAGATAATTAAGTGTTACTATGAAGGGATATGATGGAAAGGTATTATAAAAAGACATTAAGAGGCTATATAAAGAAGGGAAAAGTAGGAGAAAAGAGTGTGAAAGAGTGGAATCGTGTGGAGTCATGTGAATTAAATATATGTGAGAATAAGGAAGAGTGAAGCAACAGAAATTAATTATAAAACATGTATAAGCCACGAAAGTATATTAATATATGATTGTATGTGTGTATACCGGTTTGGTGTAAACAAAGGAGCACCTATGGTTGAAGTTTGAGCCTGCAATGTAGGGATAGGGGCGTGGGGTGCCCTAGTCCTACGGTTTTTGGTTGTTCAAAAGCCAGATCACTTTGGCACAGTCTGTTTTGTTTTCTAACAGAAATTCCAAATATGACTTGTACACACAAAAAGAGGGAAAAAATTGTGTTGTATAGGAGTTTTCCTAAGTCAAACCCCTGCGTTGGTGTTCCCACCTCTACAACAGCAATGATAATGATGGCATAAATTGTGTGCCCTCACTAGGGCAAAGGAAAAGTAAATAATAATGACTACAATAAATGAATAATCTAAGATAAAGTTACCTTAGTGAAACCCTTGTTGAACTGATGTCACACCGTAGGTTTCCACAAAGAGTTGATGAAGAATGAATGAATTGTCTTGAAGACTTGCAAGGGTTAGTCCACCTAACACAATAGAGAGTTGTAGCAAACAAGTAGAGGAGAGATTGCATGTATCTTCACAATTTGCACATAATAATTGCTCATCATTCATAATAGATCATAGCTTCATAAAAAACTGCCCAAATGAGAGGGAAAAATTATTTGTATATGCATCCCAATTAATTTTTTGGACCTAGGCCAACCAAGCATCACTTTTAAAACACCACAGGCACTAGAGTGTGTATTAATTTGAGAGCAAATTCCCAAGAATGGCACCCAGCACCCTAGTCTAGGTCTTTTTGGCTCAAAAAGCTAAGGATGTCGGGGAATTAAATATATTTTCGCAGTTTGATCCCGAAACAAACAAATTATTAATATAATTAATTGTACATGCACAATAAGGTGCCAAATCTAGTGTGAAATTGTTAGGGGTAACAATTTACTACACTACAAGAAGAGAAAGATGGTAGTGATACATCATGATACTCACCCAAAAGGGTTGAGCTAGAATAGAAAAGTACTTTGAATCCATTGAAGAAAGAAGGAATTGATGAGCCAAATTCAACCTCATTGTCCACTCCACAATGTTCCTCTAAGAAGATTAGAACAAGCAAGGAAAACACCCATCAAATTACAAGACTATAAGATCAATTAGACGATGACAACTATTAGAAGTGCTCATGAACCAAGTCTTTTAAGGAAGCAACAAAGAAGAAAAATGGTAATGCTATGAATCAGGAGATGGATTCAATTCATCAAAACCATACATGGGAGTCAGTACCATTACTTTTTTGTTAAATAAGCCATTGATTGTAAATGGGTGTTAAAAATCAAGTTCAAATTTAATTGCTCAATTGGCAAGCACAAGGCAAGATTGGTAGCTAAAGGCGACAAACAAATCGAAGATGTTGATTACAAGAAAACCTTTTCTCCAATTGCAAAGATGATCATGGTGAGAACATTGATAACACTTGCTTCCCAACATAATTGAAAATTTTACCAAATGGATGTCAATATTGTGTTCTTGAATGGAAATTTGATAGAGTAGGTATATATGACACAAACTCCTAGTTTTGTTGAAAAAGAAAAAGAACATATGGTATGTTGCCTAAACAAGGCATTATATGGTTTGAAACAAGCTCCATGAGTTTGGTATTCAAATATTCATAAGTACTTTCTTTAAAGGGGATTTCAAAAATTTGATGCTAATTGAAATTTGTAAATTAAGATTTTTTATTACAAGTTATTGTTCATTGTGTTATATGTTGATGATTTACTCGTTACGACAAATAATCAATCACTTATAAATGACATGAAAGAAGATATGGAAACCAATTTGGAAATGTCTAATCTTGGACTACTTCATTACTTTCTTGGAATTGAAGTGTGGCAAACATTAGGAAAGTTATTCCTCTCTCAAATGAATTACACCTGAGAAATTCTTACGCAGTTCAAAATGCAAGACTACAAAGCTTCACTAATGTTCCAAATGAATTACAATGTGTTGAAGGTAACCAAGATGTGATGAACCACACTCCGGTGATCCACTCTGCTACCACTGTAGTGATATGCTCTGATACCACTGTGATGAACCACACTCCGGTGATCCACTCTGCTACCACTGTAGTGATATGCTCTGATACCACTGTGATGAACCACACTCTGGTGATCCACTCTGCTTCCACTGTAGTGAAATGTTCTAACACCACTGTGATGAAGCGGCACTCTGACTGAAATCTCGATCCATAATCAATGCTCATCTCAGGACTCAGGTCAAGGGGGTGATCAACATCTATCTCAACAATGGACCTCTCCTTCCAAAGCATCTGCACATCCACCCATCTCATGGTCCTGGGATTCATTGCCCTTAAATAAATTTTCTGATTGGTTTCCTATGGTCTGATATGAAAAATCAGACTCACTGTGGCATGAATCGTCACCATAAATTGCATAATTAGTACCCAAATCTCGAGCGCCCACCTGTGACAACTCTGTAGAAACATCAATCCCCGGTGTAATCACCTTCCTCTCATGCTCATGCCAAGTTTCATCACTGCTGTCATGAAAATCAAGGTTGTTATCAGTGTTGGTAGCAACTTCTTGAATGCTATGAATATCATTCAAGATTCTCTCAACACTGATCCTAACTCCACCATACCAAGAGTGGTGAAGCAATACACTGGGACCCATCCAAACGGCCTTGCTAACTCTATCTCCACCTGGATCCCAATATAAACCAAACTCATGTCCATCCATCATGAGGAGGTAAGGATAACTGGAAGCATCAGCAACGTAACATCTCTCCATAACCTCCGCTAAACTCTCATGGATGTGGTATCCACCTGTGCCATCAAGCCTGCTAACATTATAATCCCTCTATAACCCTGTGTCCACCAGTAGTCTTTGAAACAAAGAAGCAACAAACCTGGTCGGGTACACATCAGCCTGATGGTAGACTAAATACTGATCCGGCAAGTACTCACCCGCCAACACTGAGTCGGGTATTTGCAACCACTAGCTCCGTCTACTGAAGATGGTAACTCTCCATCCAAAAAGGGATGGTATACGTCCTGAAGGTGTGAAAGACCACCCTAAAGTGCTGGTTATTTTCTTGTTGCTGCATTTGGAGCCATATTTCTATAATGAGCCGAGCTCACTGCTGCGATGATTTCACTTGGTTTGTAGGTCTGATTTTTGGTTTGTATCCTGCTTTTCTTGTTTTTGTGTTTTTGAAGTTTGATGCCAATGATACTAATGATTTTTTTTTACAAGCATATGCATAAAGAGTACTCAAATAACTAAACTTCAATGGTAATTTTAAAAAGAAACTTGATATGAAAGTTAAGAGGCCTTTTCATTACATGAGAGAGTGTCTAAGTTGCATAGCTTTCATACATTTTGAAACTAGATACAATTTACATCCATATAATTACTTACAGCCAAAACAACACTGTGAATAGTGTTTGCTACAGTACCCGTTCATATAAAAATGCTCATACAAATTGACATACGGACTTCTCCTACCGAAATCTTGTTGGAATAGCCTCTAGTGATGAGGGCGCCCACTTTAGGAAAGAATGCAGCCACAAAGGAAAGGCATTTTCCTTACTTGATGATGAAGAAACCCTCAACTCAAGGCGGCTAGCTGTAGGTAAATGGATCAGCTCCAACAATCTTCAAAAAGACAAGCAACTTCTTCTAAAATGCGAATGGAGGCACTAGCAACACCAACCCTAACAAGAAATGACTCCAACAATGTGTAATCAGCAAAATGTAGCTCCAAACGAATCACTTAAACTCAGATCTGCATCTTTAAAGTGATCTTTCACACCCTCAAGAAGCACAAATTTGAAGAAACGAAGCCCAACCAGACTTCCCCACTGCTGAAATCAAGAAACCCTAGTTTCTCTCTTCCACAATCTCCACTTCACAAGCTCAAGCAAACAAAATAACTCATAACATGAATGGGTCGAACTTTCTCTTGCATTCTTATAATTTCTCATTGAAAACACTATTCATTAAAAAAACACTATTCACTTAAGTTATGTCTTTTTTCACTTTAGCCATGAATAGTAACTGAAAAATAGAAAGTGACCCCTTTAAATAATAGACACATGGTCCCTAAGCCTGAGAAGGTGAAATAAGTGGTGAAGATCATCATTTTAATCTCCAGTAACACGCCAAACGCACAAATTCACCTCGTCACCAAGCCCCAGATACTAATACTGCATTTTACCAACCAAGTGCCTGTTCAAGAGACCCTCTATCCAGAACCATTAGCCTACGAGGATCGACATAATAGGCTAATCCACCAACCTTGATGCTCGCGCAAGAATGGGGACATTACACAAGAATCTCGTGTTCCATGCTTGCACAAAGCATATTGAAGTACATCATCACTTCATTCATGAGCATGTCCTTAATAAGATGAAGAGCATTCCGTTATACTAAGAGGTTGGGGGGAGGGCAGGGGCGAAGGGAAGGGAAGTGGTGAATCAGTACAACTACAATCTTTATTTTTTGAAACTTAACACACAAGCAAGATATAGCAATCAAGAACACAAGACAAACACATGATTTACGTGTCAACCCTTGTGGAAAAAAACCACGGAAAAATATTGCTTATATGTAGATCTTCTTGTAGGCACCAACCTACTTTTACAAAACGTTTTTCGTAGGCACCAACCCCCACCACTGAGCACCAACTCAACAAGAGACACCAATCTCTTCTAATGAGAGGCACCAACCTCTAAATCTCCTTAGTTCAAAGAAACAAACCTTCAAATGGACAATATAATAATTTATTTGAAACTTCTTAGATCTGCCCTAATTTACCTTCAGAAATCTGCTCACTAGTCCATCAAAATCTGCCTTTAGGATCTTCAAAACTCCTTCATAAATTCTGTCATGAAAATGCTAATAAATCTGCTAATATATCTCTTATAACTCTGCTCATATGTCTTCAAAATTCTGCACTTATATTCCTTTTAAGGCTGCTTCTTATACCAACTTGCAGATGTCTTTACCAAACCTTTGAGCAAAGATAAGTTTGTATACTTTCAAGAAGGTATTGGTATTAAATGTTCTTCATTTGTAAATGGATAGTTAATAAGCTTACTTGCTATAGGAAGCTCCCATCATGTAATTGCTTTGTCTGATGACATAAAGTTTATGGGCTAGTGTAGGAAATATAAACTCTATTTAACCACACTTTCTAACCATTTGTTACATAGAGACACAAATGTCATGCAGAGACATGGCTATCCATATATTTTGACTATTTAAAGGATCTTTTCCCTAAATTATATAGAGCAAATTTATTTAAAACTCTTCAATTTCAACAATTTTCTACATACATTAAAAATAATAAATATATTTTTAAATTTGTTTTCACCATACGGATATCTTTAAATCCACCATATTTGGTACATATATGATAACCTTGGTTTAAGCTGTTTTTCTCCAACAGTTCTTAGTCTTACCACTCTTCTTAGAAGGCATGTGTTACTTCATGAAGCTTCTAAACTTAATAATTAAGAAAAAAAAATCTGAAAAACCTGTGATATTTGATAAGAGAGTGATTTATTCATAGCTAATTTTATTATTAAAGAGATTTTGGATCTCCCTGCTTGTTAGTAACCACCTTACCCAGCTGATGAGTTCCCAAGGGTGGCCCAAAAATATGAGAAGTTGAACAATACATAAAGGCAGATAAAGAAGTACTTAACAAGATCTAGCATCTTTAATTGATAAAATAAAAATATCCAAGAAAAACTGAAAGACGGAGTTTAACAATCATACCAACTATCTCTATAGAATTCATTGGCTCAAGCTGCTCGGTTGGCCATTCAAAGGACTGAACAATTTTTCTTTTCCCCAAAATAGACTCACTTGCTGCATATTTTGAGACTGCTATTGATAACAGAGAAGAATCCAAGTAGTCTTCAAGTACTGTTGTTTTAACTTCTTCAGAATCAATGTTGTTATTGATTTCCCTCTTAATCCTTGCCAATCGTGGACTTGGCGTGCATATTCTCAAACTGGAAAAAAAAAATTATATAAAAACAAAGAAGATAAATTATTTCAATTTTTACTGAAAAAATATTTTAATGGACTGCATTTATAAAATCACACTGTCGAAGGGAATGAACTCAAATGATAAACCTTATTTATATTTCCTGGAGACATGATACATATTAAATATACAAGATCAGTTGCAAGTCTGTAATAAATTTAATCTCACCACAGAAATATTCTTTGTCCAGAACTCTATGCCTTAGGACATCCAATAAAAAATCTACAAAATTAAATGAAATTCTAAAGAAATTTCAGCCAAAATTTAGTCGAAAGAAAGATATATATATATATACACCTTACAATTTGCAGCAACATTGATGTAATTTGATTATAATTCTTAGGAAATTGAGACTATTTGAAAACATTATCCTGAAAATTTGGGAAAAAACTCAAATAATACATCCTTGCTGCGGCAAATAGAAACAGAAGGCAATTTTGGGAACATGAATTACTCTTTTAAGAGAATTTTGACGAGACCTCCTGATGGCACCTCACACACACAAAGCAGCACCAAAACTAGTCAACTCCACTTGTTACATTCACAGCTTGGCAGCTCTTAGGCTGACCTCAATGGACTCCCATTTGTCTTTTCTGCTGATGCAGGCTAAAATGAAAGTGCACACACACATACGTATATACTTATACACTATAACAGTTCACTCGAGCAACAACCTAAGCACAGAACAGAGTAACCAGCTTCGCAGACAAGAAAAAATCAACCTGAGTCGAATGGAGATCAACACATGAAAAGAGCAACTTTAGAATGAATGGTCCTTCCTTCTCATTAACTGAAAATGAAGTCTTGATTACATACAGTGAATGGAATTACACATAACAAAAACATAAATTATCTTCCCCATTTTATTTTAGTTGACAGACTTGGACAGAAGATCAAAACACAGATTAACTATGGGATTGGTGCCTCCTCTGACTCACACAGCCTTACTGTCTCTTCCTCTTTGACTATCTTTGTTCCTTGCTGCTCGTCCCTTGTCTCTACCTGTTTTTCATTCTGGTAACTCCCACCTTCCCAAAACTGGACATTTTTTGTTTTTGTCCTGCCCCTTAGGCTGGGGTCCCATGGATGGGGGCTTCCTGAAAAAGATTCAGTGAGTGCTGCTGAGATTTTTTAGGAATATTTTTAAGCTGGTGGTCTCGTGAATTTAGTAGTGCAGTTCAGCTTAAAAGTTTAAGCTCCAAATTTTAGTGAAGCTGGTGGTCTCATGAAATATAGAGACAAAAATAAATAAATAAAGATCATTTTCCTTCCAACTTTTTTCTTGGCAGGAATGTAATACTTCAGATGATTGACAAGTGTCAGACAAAATCCTCTATACCAAAATCTAGAAATATGTAGCACCTCACACAATCATAAAATGGATCAGATATTCTTAAACAAAGCATAGAAATTCAAGGAGGAAAGAAACCACCCACATACATGAAAATACACAACAATCTTATATTTATAGATAAGAAGCTTTGTCTCCTCTATACCAAAATCTAACTCCCCCAAATCTATTCTTCCTAATTTACTTCAAATCCTCCTTTGCTCAGGAGACATTCTCCCATTTGATCTCTAATTATCTATATTTAGTAATCATGTTGCAACAGTTCCTAAAAGACTGAGTCACTAAAAACCATTTCTAAACACAACAACTATAATGACAATCGCCTCCTACTTCTAAGGAATCAATTGGTGGTCAGCCTGATGATTTTGAGGAGTCAGTTTGCATCATTCTCCCCTTTTTATTCAAAATTTTGAACCTCCTAGTTCAAATCTTATTTAAATGAAAACAAACTTCAACAAATTTAAAACACTAAGAATCTTAACAACCAACAATTACAATTTTTTTTGTGATGCAAGATTGCTTTTTATCCTAGGACGCTAATGCATCAAACATCCAGGTAAGAGTTTAGAATAGATGTTATAACCATCCTTCTAACTTGAAGAATCAAGCCACGGTGTTCGCTTCCACCAAATTAGGTATCTTTGCAAATCATCACATTTTTTCTTCTTTTGCTTCCAGCCACTTGTTGGAATAGAGATCCTCCTCGTCTGCCAATTGATTCTCTTTCTCTTTTCCTAGCTCCTTGAAAGCTTAGTAGTTCTCGTCCACTATAAATCATCATTGCTCTTTCCATCACTTGTACCCCCTTTTGTTGCACCAGCACATAATTTATTAGAAACAAAAATCAAGTTAAGCGAATAAAAAAATCCCATGTGATTTCTCCTCTGCATTATGCCATTTAGGCATGCTGTCAAGTTCTTCTTTCATGAGATCTTTGTTTCTTGACTCAGCATGATGTCGTTCACAAGTGAACTTATTTTTTTCATTGTCCTGTTTGCTGCACAATAAATGTCTATACTTCTATTTCCTCCCTCAATCACCCTTGTTCCTTCTTTAGGAAAGTGATGATCTACTCCTTTTTCATCACTAATGGGATTCTAGAGACATTCCTTTAGCTGCTTCTGGAAAGTTGTGTTCTCTAAAATCAAGAAATCTTCATCACATATGGGGCTCCAAAGATCTCTATCTTTGCTACAGCTTCCTCTCTAACATGGACTGCTTCCACTGCTACAACATTTTGGGCCTCCTCTCATGATAGGCTGCATTCCTCTTCATTGCAGTCTTCCAACTCTACTCTTTTTGCATTGTAATCTGCAATGCCTTCCTCTTCTTTAGGGTAACACAACTCAACAGCTCTATCCAACTCATTTATTTCTTCATCTTCATCCCATTCATCTATCTCTTCTCTTTGAAACTCTTGGAAAATCACATTTAAAGGTCTTCAATCCACTAATATTTCTGCCAACTCTTCAAGGGATTTAATCTTTCCCTATTCTGACAGTTCTATCCCTTGGCTGATCCTTAATCCTATGGCTTTCCTCTTTGAAAATAGCTCTTGCTCACAAAGTGAATATTTATCCTCGCCATTATTTTTCACCTTCTCACAATCCTTCAAGGCCTTTGCTATAATTTTATTTTCTTTGATTTCTTAATATTGTAAGCCGCATATTCTTCTATCATCCACCATAACTCCTCCAACTCATACTCTAGCTTTTGTAACTGCTTTTTCTGATCTTCTGTTTGCTTTTGTCTCCATCTTCATCCTATTCTTTCTTCTATCTTAATTATCCTCATTTTCATATCATGATATAATTCCATATTTGCATGCACTGCCTAACAAAGTGTCACTTGTACTAGCTACATTCATTTTGTATTAGCAGAATAACATCATTCATGAACTTCATATTCAAGCACATGCAATTATGACTTAACTACAATTTTTCACTCCACAACTCAACCCAAATAAAATTATCCTCCAGAACCAATTTTCCTTCTATACACAGCTCACAATGCATTACAAAAGCAATCTAACCCATAATCATTCTTTATTCCACAAATTTTAATTACAACCTTCACAAATTTTAATTACAACCTTGTCTAACAAATTTTGACTCTATTGAACCATTTCTTATGCTTTCCGCCTGCTTGTTCATCTTTCCCCACTTGGCCATGTTTCTACTATAGTATTGTTTCCATGGTTTCTACTTCTAGTTTGTGCCTTTCTTTTCCCCTACAGCTCCGTTGCTACTTCCTTTACACCTAGTGGTGAAGATATGTCCCTTATCTCATATCTTAACACTTTAAACCCAATCTCTTACAACTTCAATGATAGATCAACACATGAAAATCTAACTCCCCCTGAATATATCCTTCCTAATCTACTTAAAATCCTCCTTTGCTCAACAGACACTCTCCTATTTGATCTCTAGTTCTCTATATTTAGTAATCATGTTGGAGCAGTTCCTAAAAGTCTGAGTCACTAAACACTATTTCTAAACATAGAAAATACAGTTACAATCACCTCCTGCTTCTGAGGAATCAGTTGGTGCTCAACCTCATTCTGAGTTGATTTGCATCAAAAATCCATGCTAATGTCATCTCATAATCTCTTCAGTATGGATAGCATCTGATATAGTCCCATGTTTTGAATCCTTCCTTTGGCATATCGACAAATTTTGCATTCTTGCACAATTTTTTTTGACTTCACTCCTCATCTTTAGCCAATAATACATCTCATTGAGTTGTGCTAAAGTCTTATTAGGCCCAAAATGCCCAACCAATCTGCCACAATGCTTCTCCTCTATTAGGTTCTCTCTCATCAATCCTTGAGGTAGGCATAGCTATTGTCCTTTAAATAATAGTTCAGCTTGGATGAACTAATCCATCCACTATGTTCTGTCCATGCCAAGAGGCTTGGTACAAGCTGTCCACTCATCCTTAAAGTTTGAATCATCCTTGTATAGCTCCTTCATGGCATCAACACCAACTACTTCAGCCCTTACCTCTATCAATAATGCTGCTCTCCTACTAAATGCATCTGCTACTTTGTTTGAATTCCCACTATGATGTTTGAGAACAAAAGTATAACCTTGTAGGAACTCCACCCATTTCATATGCCACTAATTGAATTTGGTTTGGCTATTAATAAATTGAAAAGCATGGCAATCCATGTAGAGCACAAATTACTTAGGGAGCAAATAATGTTGCCAGATCTTTAGTGCCTGCATTATAGCACAAAACTCTTGATCATAAATGAAACATCTCCTCTTGGAATCATTAAGCTTCTCGCTATAATAAGCTATGGGTCTGCCCTCTTGGCTGAGAACTATTCCTATGGCTGTCCCACTAATGTCACAATCCACCTAAAATGCTTTTCTAAAATTTGGCAAAACTAACATTGGTTCTTTGTTGACTTTCTTCTTTAACAGCTCAAAGCTCTTATCCATTGTTGTTGTCCACTTGAACTCTTTTCTATCTTCTCTTGTAGTTTCTATGATGGGTGCACAAATCCTACTCAAATTTTAAATAAACCTGCAGTAGAAGCTAGCTAGACCATGGAAATTTCAAACCTCATGCACACTCCTAGGTGTAGGCCATTCCACTATGGCTCTTACTTTTTGGATTGATTTATAACTCATTCAATGAGATAACAAATCCCAAACAGGCCAGTTTCTCCTTTACAAAACTACATTTATTTAAGTTAATCAGCAATTTCTCCTCGAGCTTTTTCAAAACTTGCCTAATATACAACAAATGTTCTTCCTTGCTATTGCTAAAATTCAGAATATCATCAAGATAAACACTTGCAAATTTTCCCAAGAATGGTCCCAACATTTTATTCATTTTCTGTATAAACATGCTAGGTGCATTTGTCAATTTGAAGAGCCATCACTAACCATTCATACAACCCCTCCTATGTCTTAAAATTGGTTTTCCATTCATCACTTCTTACCCTAATTTGATGGTATCCAATTTATAAACCAATATTACTAAAATACTTAAACTTCCCGAAGCAGTCCATCAAATCATCCATTCTAGGTAAAGGAAACCAATACTTAATAGTTATCTTGTTGATGGTTAGTGAATTTGTGCACATACACCATTCATCGTCCTTCTTTGGTGCTAACACAATTGAAACTATGCATAAGCTAAGGCGTTCTCTAATCAAACATTTTTTTTTATAGCTCATCTACTTGTTTATTTACCTCTTATTTTCTACAAGGATCGATCTATAAGAAACCTTGTTGGGTAATCTCACTCCTAGGATTAAATCAATGTGATGATGGATGCTTCTCATAGGTGGCAATTCTTCTCACAACGCCTTCGATACAATTTTATCTAATGCTTCTAGCAACTCCTTCACTTCCAAAGCTACATCACTATTGTCAACAACTATCCCTACTTGCAGCACCTTAAGAACTACTGTTGAACATAGATTTTCATTTTAAAATCCTTTAAAAACTATTTCCAGTTACTAGTAGTATCATTGGACTATTTTCCTCCTATTCTTCCTTAGTTGTCAATGATGCAAGAGTATGCTTTTGGCCATTCTTCTCCAAAGTGTAAGTGTTTGCTCTCTTGTCATGGATTTCTTTCCTATTGAATTGTCATGTTTTCCCTTGGAGCAAATGACACACATCCATAGTTATGATGTCACACCACATCTAATCCTCATAAGCACCTATTAGAAAATTTAACAGGTGTAATGTTGTAAATTGCATCCTATGCAATTTCACGTTACATACGCCTTCCTCTTTAGATAAACTAAGATAATTATGCTCTCCTTTAACCTAGAACCATCTCTCGCCATCTAGCATGCCAAGTTCTCGACCGTTGAGTTCGATTTTCTCATAGACCCATGCGCGGTGCAAAGACTTTTGTGAGCCACGCTCGCATCCCGTGAAAATGCTTGACTAAGTTCGTCATTGAGACGTTACACCTATCACGTTTTGGCAATGTAACACCTCTGCCAACCTGCAACCTCGTCGAGAGACGCTTGGGCAGGCCATTTGAACCAAAAAATTCCCTCTCTCTTGAGGATTATTGATTCATTCATTCAAATTCATTTAATCCTGCTCTCTTGGAAAAACACACATAGCTCTCTTCTTTTCTCATTCTACAGCATTTTCTTTCATTCACAGCAGTCTCCTTTCTATACGCATAACTTCTAGAAAAAACTCTTCTAAAGCTTCCAAAGTAAACCCCATTGTTGCAAACATGAGCTCACCTTGCAAAGAGGCCATTGTCATCTTGGAGTTTCTTGTTACTTCTTCACTGCACCACCAAGCTACATAGCTTCTCTGCTTGGGAGTGGTAACTATTCAAGTCTTTCCATTCAAGTATATTATCTTTATTTTTCAAGCATATTGTTCTCTTTATCATTTTACGTTTATTTTCATTATCTCGTCTAAGGCTGTCAATGGAGGTGGGAACACCAATACTTTAACTAAGGCAAACTCCTATATACCCACCCAAACCTTTCTCTTTGGTCTTGTGTGTGTAGGTGCAGGTGGAAGAACTACTTGGAGAAAGCTTGGACTTCAGAAAACATTTCCGATGATGTCTTCAACCTCTCCTTGTCGTTTTCATCTAATTTCCACTTAGCATCTTTATTTTTGTCATTTTATATTCGTTGTACACTTGCATTTTGCACCCCTTTTATGTCCAAAAACCTGTGCAAAGTACTTTGTGTCTTCCTATGGCGACTTCTATTCTTTGTCCGTACAGGACACCAATGTAGCACGCTGTCGTTCGACAGTTGCACGTCCATCCTAGACAGAGAGCTTAGCCAATTGTCTAGAAGACCTTTGTACCCTGCACTTTCGGTCTCTGATGTTTGAAAGGTCTAAATAATTTCTATAATCTATTAAATCTCACATTCCTCCATTTACAATTCACTTGAGCCATGTCAATTGAGGTAGTTGAGAGACAATTTGCTCCTTGAGATCCTGTTACCTTGAGGGTAGAAAATTCCCTCTACATTCTGGTGAACCTGACATGAACTCACCTTCTTGCAAAATCTTTCCAAACATCATTTAAATCTTTTTATCCCCTTACATTTTATTTTCTCGTTTTCTAGACTTTGTGAGGCTATGTGTTGTGAATACTCCCTTATGAGCTTCATGACCTAATCCACAACCTCTAGTATGTAGTCAAAAGAATTTCAAGAGCTACCATGCCTCCATATCAGTATAGTCCTACTAGACCTAGCCTAATGTTTTCCAAGACCCCGGATCCTTGTGGCCCCCGGCCAACATTTGGGAACTGTTCTCCTTCAAGCTCTAAACCAAATTCTCCTCCGAGGTTTCCACCTTCTGTAGACTATGAAACTACTCTTAGGGTCCCCTTTGAGCAAGTCCTGTCTTTGGAAGAGAACCTAAAGCATTTCAAAGATTTTCGCAACCGTGATAACTTGCTTTCTCAAGCTGCTCCTATTGTTGGTAATCTAAGAAATCTACTCAACTCAAATCACAAGGGCCTTGAGTTGCTTTGTGCGCTAACAAACATAGTCGAGACTCATGTGCCTTTGTACACATCAGTCTTGAGTTGACCTCAAGATTCCCAATCGGAATATCACTGGCACCTAGTTGAATCTTCTAATGCCTAAGGCGTCTATGCATATGGTAGATGCCAATCCTGTAGTGCCCCTATGTCTTCTACTAACAACACAAATGTTATGTTTGTGCCTCCCGTTATTCCTGGGATTAGTCTATCTCAGAATCTTTTAGGGTATCACATCCCTCCACTTAGTTTTGCACTCCAAACTCCTACAATGCAAGTCTTTGCCATGATGGCCAATCCACCTCCCCCGCCATCAAATCCCATCTTGAACACCCTCCTGCAAAATATGGGTCATATGCAATCTCAGCTCACCAACCTAACTAACATTGCCACACAATCCGCTCTTACTCCATACTATTGTCGTAGTCCTCTCGCTTTGAAAATCTTAAACAATCCCATGCCCCAAGGGATCAAGATACCAAAATTCAATAAGTATAATGGTAAAAGAGATCCGCAGACACATGCCAATTCCTTTACCGCTTTGTGTAGTGAATTTTTACATCCGGATTATTTGCCAACAAAATTGTTCCCACGATCCCTTAAGGAGACCGTGTTGGAATGCTTCTAATCGTTGCTTGATAATTCCATCTTTTCTTTCGATCAAATTATGAATCAATTCTTACAATGGTTCCAAGCGAACATTGGCTCCAAGGTCACTATCGCTGACCTTGTCCATTACAAGCAACAATCGAATGAGAAGTTAACTGATTTCATTTCTTGCTACCAATCTATCTCCTCGCAAATTCCATATGCCTTGCCTAACCATGACATACTGAGGATGTTCATGGGAAGTCTCCAACCGGCATTGAGGGAACAAGTCTCCTTGATGAAATATCCTTCCTTTGCTCATCTATGTACTACACTGCAAGACTATTAGCAAACATTAGCTCAATATGGGGCTTCTGCCTAATCCTCACGTCCTAATAGTTTTGGGATTGTGTCTTCTTTCGGAGGGTTGAAGAGAAATAAAGCAATAGATAATGTGGTAACTGTCCCACAAGCAAATGAAAACAATACACTAGGGTCACAATATAATTGGGTCTTTACAAAGCTATATGATTCTTACTCAAGTGTACTTCAAAAATTATTAAAAGACAATCTAATCACCCTTCCAAAAATCAAACCGCTTCTTGACAACAAGCCATACCCTAGTTGGTATGACACTTCTAAGTTCTCCCAATACCATTGAGTGCCCAGACATGACACCTAACGTTGTGTGCGCTTGAAACACATAATTCCCGACCACATAGATAGCAGTAACATCTGCCTTGATACCAAAAAGCAGAATTCTAACAAGTTTGTTGCTAAAGCCAACAACCAATTGCAAATCTACGCAGATCCCTTCCCACCTCACTCTTCCAATTTTATTACTACTTTTTATTCTACGCCATTTGATGATGTCACATATGTGAATATGGTGTCTATCACTCCAATCTCCCCTCCGAGTTAGAAGGCCAAGATACTTGACATATCTTTTATGCCTAATGACTTTCCCTATCATGGAGAGGACTCTCCCCTCTACATTCCCGCTCAGGTCAACGGTAATGTCATTATTGGCATTATGGTTGACCCTGCTAGCAAGATCAATGTTATAACCAAGGAGACACTCTTCATCAATGGTTTGCATAGGGTGAGATATGATGAGTGCAAAGCTATGCTCCACGGGGTTTCGGGGACGGGGAGTACCCGGTACGCCGGGACGAGTTTCTGGTACGGGGGTACTTTTGGGTCATTTTTTAGGGGACGGCAGGGGACGGCTGACAAAAAAATAGGGAAATTTTAAAAAATATAGAGAAATTTCAAAAGTTCATAGCATAACATTGATAAAGCATTCATTCTAGACATTGTATAAGCTTAATACATATCATTAGACTTGAATTGAGATTTCACATGAGAATCGACAAACAAATTAACAAAGTTCAAATGCTTTTCATTATAAATGTGCATACATATCATATAAAAGTTTGATAATTATAACCAAAATGCCCAAAGGCTCCAAGTCTCAACTATGAAATGACATGATAAACATAAAACTAGGAAAATATATCGCTGTCCATGGTCCCTAATCAGCAGAAGGTAGGTCTAAATCAGCATTGCCCTCGCCATCAGAGCACGAGTCTAAGTCAATGTCAGTGTCCATGTCAATAGAAGGATCTGTCTCAACCAATGGAACACCCACCAATCCCTCATGTGCATCCTCCTCCTCAATCTGCGTAGCATCTTCGGGATTAACATCCCAACGTAAGGCTGGAGTCTGACGATACTCACTAGACTGGCGATCCTGTAAGCGCAAAGCACTGTGTACTGCCACCAACTTCTCCGATCGTCTAGAGGTAAGGCAGTTCCTCTTGACTGATTGGATGAAGCTATATGTGGACCAATTCCTCTCTGCAGCAGAGGAACTGGCAACCTGTGAAAGAAGGCGAACAGCAAGTAATCTCAACTCTGGTGCATCCTTCCCATGCCACGTCCACCATCCAATAGGGTCGGTTTGAGCCAATGTAGCTCTATCCATCCTCGCCTCTGGTTTGCCGAAGGTTGGACCACGAAGATTGGCAAATGCAAGCCATTGTGTGCGAAGTATGGTAGATTCCTCTGAAGTATACATTTTTGTAAGGGCCCTCATGAAGCCTTCTTTCACCTCTTCATCATGAGATGGAGCCACTCTCCCAGGCCTCGGTGCATACCATTTCGGATTGAGAGCATAGGCTGCCATATGAAGCGGGGTGTTCATAATGTCCCACCGTCGCGTCACAATGGGCCTAAGATGCTCCTCATAAAATGCCAAAGAAGGGTCCTTGCTATAAATTGCTTGTTTGACCTGTCCAAGCATACTATCAAAGGTCTCATAAATCTCTCCAAGGCTAGGAGAGTCAGTATCAGCATATCTAATCACTTGCACAAGAGGCTGAATGAAGGAGCATACATAACTGCAAGTGCAAACAAGTTACAAAAATTAGAATCAGGTAAGCTGCTAGCCTATAAATATTAAATAATAAAATGAAAATCAGCAATAATAAAATTTAATAATTCAAATAAATAATAAAATCAGCAATGCCAATTTTCTTACCTCATTGTGGACCACCAGTCATCATCAAGGATTTTTTGTTTCACCCTTTTTCCCTCCGTTGTGCTTGACTCTTGCCATCTACCCCATTCTGCATTGACCATCATTAATTGTAGAGCCTCTCGGACCTCAAGCATCCTCTCTAATAAAATGAAGTAGCTGGCATATCTAGTCTCCACGGGCTTGAGGAATTCCTTCCTCGAAAATGTTCTAAACAAAGCAAGTGAAGTCTGATGGTTGCAAATGAACATTTGCACCTCTCTAGCCTCTGCAACCACTGCCTTCACCCAATCTATCTTCCCAATGTCCTTCAAGGTATTGTTCAATGCATGCACGCAACAAGGGGTCCAAAAAATGTGCTTATAAGCACTCTCCACCATCAATCCAGCTAATTTACACACACGGGCTGAATCGGTCACTACCTGGCAATGGCATATCATCAAGTTGATATGAGATTACTAGATTAGTATAGAATATAGATATCAAAATGAAAATTTTAAATAACTATGAAGAAAATCAAAATAAAAAATAAGAACGAAAGAAAATCAAATTAAATCATACCTGCACAACATTAGAGGCTCCAACCTCCTCTATAGCATCTCTCAAAATCTGAAATTGGAAGGTTGCATCCTTCCTTTTGCCTGAACAATCTACAGCTCTAAGAAAATAAGAGCCTGCTGTACTAGTGACAATAAGATTGATGAGTGGCCGATGTTTGATATCGGTCCACCCATCCATGATTATGGAGCAGCCATCTGTCAACCATGTTTGTCTCATATCCTCCATCAAAATACTCACCTTGGAGTACTCTTTATCAAGAAGGGTGGTGCGTAACTTAGTTTCTCCAGGTGGAACATATGAGGGACCAGCAATTACAATATCTTTGCACATTTGTTTAAAATATGGTGAACGTGAGACATGAAATGGTATGGCATTAGCATAAAAAAACTTGGCAATAGAGGAATCAGCCCCATCTTTTGCTGTAACATTAAACATATCAGCAACAGTCATACTCCTTTTCTTTCCTCTAGTAGAATCATCCCCCGCATGAGAGTGAGAAGCTGAAGCAACATCTAGTGATGGTGTAGGCATTCCCGTACTAGGCTGCAAACTCTCAACTGAAACCCCTTTACTTAATGCCTCCCCCTCCATATGAAATTTAGTTGCATCAATTTTTTGTTGTTGGGTTATTTTTCTACACCCTTTCACCCCTTGACCACCAATCCACAAAAGATGGCAATAAACTCTCGTATAGCTGCCCCTATATTGTTTGTGGCACAAATGACACTCCCATACTCTACTACCCCCCGAATTTTTTTTCTTATCTTTATCAACTCTTGTTGCAAATTGTAGTAGAGGTTTTTTGGGGTTAAATGGGCCTTTTGCCCATTTTTTGAGGCTTTCAATTGGACATTCAAATGGGTTTGAACTTGCTGACCCTACTCCACTCCCACTCTCTGAACACCCCCCAATGTTTGCAGTTGCACTACCTCTATGTCTATTTCTTGTTCTTTCACTTCTTTGCGTTTGAGTTCTTTCTTGCATTTGGATTTCAATATCCTCACTTTCACTATCACTGCTGCTACTCATGGTTGTTTTCTAAATTTTTATGAAGTTTTTGATTTCAAAGAGCTGCAAGTTAAAAAAAAGAAGTAAACCCTAAATGCCCTTTCTATGTGTTGAAAAACTTAAAAAATCTTGCAAAAATTAAAAACAAATAGCAAATACAAAACAAAGATGAAAAACATACCTCTAATATGGTGGAAATGATGCCCTAAGCTCCTCTTCAAACTGCTGTTCTCTCCTTCACTCAGCTGCTCTCCTTTTGCTATGCTTCACTTCACAAGGCAAGAAATAAAAATGAGTTGCTTTTCTCATTTTAAGCAACATATAAGGCAAAAAATAGGTTAAACACATTGGGGCGTCCCTTGTGGGCCCCCCCCTACCTTTCATTTTATTTAAAAAACTTTATTTTTTTTAAAAAAAGCGACTGATTTTTTTCTGGGCCGTAGGGTACGGCTAGCCGTACCCGGTACGGTCGAGGGACGGCTGGGCCGTTTCGGGTACGGCTAGCCGTACCCTACGTCCCCTGCGAGTGAAGAAAAGTACCCGATAAGTACCGGGTACTTCAAGGCCAAAAGGGGACTGCTAGGGGACGTTTCCTAGCCGTCCCCGCATCCCCGTTTCGTACCCGGTACGGGAAACGGGCCAAAAGGCTAGGGGACGCGTCCCCGTGGAGCACAGGTGCAAAGCTACCATTTGCACACACAATGGTCTTTCTCTCTCCCCTTTGGGATCCATTTCTTTATCGGTCCTTGTGGGACCTGTTGATGCATGTTTTATGACTCACCAAGCACTCCAAAATAAAGAATCCAAAGATACTCTATCCTCTCTTGAAAAACTGCCTCATATGCTAAGATTGCCAAAAAGATCATATAGCAATTCCAATGTTTCGTAAGATGGGTGTGGATAAGCTCTACGGATGATGTGATTTTTCCGATAACACAAAGGGATTTACTCTAGCAAGTCACTTAAAAAGCAAGGAATTAAATGCAATGATATTTTTTTTTCTTTTTGGATTTTAGGATTTTAGATAAAAAAAGTGAAAAGGGGAGTAAGGGTTGAGGAATCCTATACTATTTCTATGAACTCAGGAGACAGTAAGGATTGAGTGAAACCAAAGAACAATACTTTGTTTCGCCACATTATACGACAACTACACAAAGCAAGTGCAATCTTCTGGGAACTTGTGCTTAAAATTTTCTTACTACGAACAACACCATCAATAGAACAATATTATTCGAAGTAATACAATGAAGCATCCACATCAAAAGCTCAGTCTAACTTTACGTATTGAATAGAAATCATCCATCCAAAGAAAGTATGAGCAAAGTTTCACTAATCTTGACGATCAATCTATCATTCCCTTAACATACATTCAAAAGAAATTCTAACTTAAATCTATTCAATGAGGAAGAGAAGTATGTAACCATGCAACCATTTGACAATGAAAGAATTCAAAGCATCTCATGCATCATGAACTTTATTATCAAAAATAGTCTTTTGCAACAATTTCATAAACTCTTTCTCTTATTATCTATGCTCTATATCATGCTATCCATCTATTCATCTATCTATCTGTCTATCTCTATCAAAATGAGAGAATGAGAGGGGGTTTATATAGAGTTCTCGGAGTACAATGAACAGCCCAAATTAATCTAGAATCAATGGCAGAGATTAAAAATAAACAACCCTAATTAGGGTTTCCTAAAACACAGTCAATAATCAATGAGATAACAGGCAGTGAACTAAAGTGGAGAACTATTCTTGAGGAGGCACATCCCTATCCTCTTTGGTAGCATTATACTGGATGAATTTAGAAACTATCATGTCAACCTCCTCGATCGTGACAAGTGGCAACGCATTGACCTTGAATTCTAGCAGATCTAAATCATCCGAGCATTCAACAAAAGTATCTTCCCATTCTGATTCTTGTCGCTGGAAATTGCAAAAGATGAACAAGAAGTCAGCTGCCTTAGTCAAATTTTGCTTGAGGACAGGCCCAATAGTGAAGAAGATTTCCAGAATTTTGTGCTTCAGATTCTCAAACTGCAGGTTGTTTGCTCGCACAATGTCCTTCTCCAGGGCATCTACAACCACAGCTAGAATCTTCTCCCGAACTTCTTTTGTCCTTTCCTCAATTCGGATAGTATCTGGCTATCTGCCTTAATCTTTTCTAGGATCTCGCTTCGTGTGATCAATGTCATGTACCAGCTGTTGAAATCATAAGCTGTACCTGGTGCAATTACTTTTCCGTTGACCAACTCTTGCTTCGGTACTCCTTTAAGCACTTTGAGACATGGAATGATTCTATCTCAAATATCCTGGGCATTATCTCATGCTTTTGCCAATGTTGCAATTCTCGAAAGCAAAGAAGAAGTTTGCCCATACGCCAATGCCACTCTTTCTGCAAATACAGCCACCTCTTGTCTGTTGCTAATTAACCATTCTTTAGTCTCCTTGGCTATATTCTTCTCCTCTTCAAAAGTCTCCTGAGAAGTATTCATCAATGGAGGAGCTGTTGAGGTAGTCTGATCGAGAGGCTTAGTTAGATGCTAAATATACTCCTTGAGTCGTTCAACCTCTCGTTTATACTCTTTTTTCTTTGCTATCTCCTTTTCTAGCCTTGCTTTGATAGTGGCAACAGAATTATCCAATTCTTCCATCTCCTGTCCTTTTGTGGTAGGGCCTAAATCGACAGTGGTAATGGTGTATTCCTGGGGAGTAATTTCTTCCCTCGACTTGTCAACTGTCGGTACAACAACTTGGATTGTACGATGCCCAACTTCATCTCTCTGAATGGTGGAGAAGGTTTTGGCAGGCTTTCTTGCACTAACTGCTTCTAATCTGGCCAAGAAATCGGCCATGTCATCTTCTTCTAGAACTTTTTCAGGTTCCTTCATCTTCAATCTCTCTTTCATCCAATCAAGAATAGTTGGCTGCTCGATATCTCGTTCTTCTTGAATGTCCCGCACGACCGGGATTTCTTGAATTCCTCTCAGGGCTGAAATCATTCCTTCCTCAAACTCGTTGTCCAAAATGTCAACCTCATTGTCCGATTCCAAAACCTCGATGCCTGTGGGTGATGGAGGCTCATCATCTTCGAGTTGAACAAGGATAGGAGAGGGAATCCTTATATCTCCCAGAAATTCATCAATATCTAAAATTTCATTCACATTCACGGAGATGGCAGAATGAAGAGGCTCCAGTCTCTGCTGCTTCCTGGCAGGTTCCTCATTTACAATTTCTTTTCCCTTTGTCTCCTTCCTTAGGATTAGAGCTCTCAATTGGCTCGTCTCCTTGGGATGCTCTAGCTTTAGAAGAGTAAGATTCCGATTTTCCCATCAGAGTGTATGTCAAAGGCATACCCTTCTGCCGTAGTTCTTTAATCTATTGGTCTGCCCACCATTGTGAATACTTGATGACAGGCCTCATGAAAGTGTCCAAGTCAAAGATTTCCGGTTCTAACCAGCGCACAGGAGGAAGAGGTTGATTTTCATCAAAACCTGGCTGTGTAAATTCGGCATCATCCTCAAGTTGGTCTGGCACACGAAAGAGTTATGTTGTTCTAATCAAGCTGACAAGCAGTATGGACCACAATCTTTTCCTAACATCAAATTCATCCGTGGCATTGGCCCAGTAATCTTCCAGGTCCACTTGGTGTTTATATTTCTTTCCGTTCACGATTCCGATGTGGTGGTGAGGATCAGAATTGGCTCTAGATTGGTACGATGTGAACGGATACCACTGCAATTCTATTATAGCAGCTTCAGTTGCCTGTGTAGACGAGCAATATTCTTCCATGTTCCCGATAAAGAATGGGAAGGTGACGGCTGCTTTCTACTTCGGCCTTTGGATGTTTTGATAAGTCTCCAATTGCCTAAGAACCTCCAGTAGAATCATCCTATGGGTGGGGTAGATGGGAAGTTTGAATGGATTCCCAGTGAATCCATTCATTCGAATATAAATGAATTTAGGAAACTGGATGTACCAGGATCCATATTTACTAATAAGGCTCTTTGCTTCATGTGTCAGCCTCTGATGGGTCCCCCATTGTAATATCCTCGTGATGAACATCAAAAATGCATCATGCGCTCTTCTAAAATGGGACTTGGCAGACAACTGCAATTGAGGATAACATTCATACACTTTGAATTGATTTTCTCCATTCCCGACAACACCTTTGCATATCAATCCAGGATATCTATAGGCTCTGGCCAATAGATAAATGACATAGGAACTCATATGAAATGACTTAGTCCTTTCAAGGTTGATTAATTGCTCATGGATGTTATCACTAATCATTCTTGACCAGTTAAACATTCTGACTCCAGAAGTGATTTCCTCAATAAAGAAGTACATCCATGTTTCAAAATAGGCACCTTGAGGATTGCCCATTATTCTGTTCACGAGCAAAATGATATCACCATAGTCTTCTTTAAAGTTTGTTCAGCGCAATTTCTTAGGCATTTTCTTAACGGAAGCTCTTGGCTTTTCCAACCATGTTTTATTGATATGAGTCGCACATTGATCTACACGATCCTCAAAGATTCTTTTAGCTTCCTCCTTTGTTTTATACGAAGTTCGATTATGATCAAGTATGCCAAATGCCTCTTGGATAGCTGGTTCTCCAAGGTGTGCCAAAATTCTTCCATCAGGAGCTATAATTTGTCTTTCCTACGAATTGTAATGTCTTGCACATTCGACCATCAATTCGACACACTGGATTGCTGGAGGAAATCCGGCAGCTTGGACGATTCAATTGCGCATCATTTGGCGAGCAATCGTTGTGGGCATAAGTCCGTTTAATCCATACATCCTTTTTTTGAATTCTTCAAAATCAACATGTCTAAGGTTTGTATCTATGACATTCTTCCATTTGGAAGTGATCTTTGACTCTTGTTGGACTCCCTTGCTTGCGAACTTCATTGGTGCTTTCTTTGACAATCCTTCGGGGGTGGTCATCAACCCGCAAGAAAGAGAATACAATAAACGTTCAATTATGATTTCTTTAAAATTTTCTTGTGAAAATTCTTTCAGCTTGTTGAAAGTTAAATTCAATGAAAAAGCAAGCTGAGTAATATGAATTTTATGAAGACAAAATGAAGACTAAGGTAAAAATAATTCATCAAACTTCGGGATTATACTCTGTGACTGGCAATTTAACTGTAAACTTCGAAAATCTGGTCTTTATTGCCGAAAAAGCAAGCAATCCTCTGAAAATTTCGACCTTCAACTTAAAATTCTACCTCTTTCTTCGTTCTTTCACCTTGAAAAATAAATCAATCACTCAACTCTCAAAATTCCTATCTTTCAAAAAAAATTCTCTCTCAAAAAAATTTCTAACTCTCAAAAAATTTACTAACTCTTGAATAATTCTCTATCTCTAGAAATGGAGAGAGAGCTAAACCTCTTCTCAAATCGAAATTGTGAGTTGATAATGACTTGAGAATGCCTTATAAAGTTGAAAAATTTGATCCATTTAGCAATTCTTTCAAGTTCATCGAATGTGGACTCTTGTTTATCGAGGAAAGTTTCTAAATTCTTAGTTCTTCATCCTTATCTTCATCGAAATTTTGAAGTATATCCATAGAGCTCGATTTTTCTCTAAGTGTTTTGAAATAGTTAAAGATTTATCATGTGATTTTTTCGATTTTCTCAACCTTCAATTTTTTCTTACTTGTCTTGGCGAATTTTGTCCAACTACATGGATTTTTTAATTTCTTTCTCCATCATGGTTGATTTTCTCATGTCCTTGCCATTTTACAATTCCCCTCTAGATGTTCCATGCCTTAGACAAATTTTGCTAGGCGGACTTTCAGCTTTCTTTTCCATGTTCTCTACAAGTCGGACTTCCAAGATATTTTGCCATTCATCTCCTAGGCGCCTCATGACTTAGACAATTTCATCACATTTTGGGGCAGACTTTGAAGAAGTTTTTCCACTTACTCTGGGCGGACTTTCAAGATGAATTTCCAAGCATCTCAAGGACGGACTTTCCTTGCCTTCTTCCATCATCCTCTCCTCAAGGGCGGACTTGGTAGATTCCTTTCCCATTGTCAAGTCATATGGTGGGGCGGACTTCAGGAAACTCTTTCCATTTCTCCATCTTGGCATAGGCGGACTTGCTTGAGGTTTCTCCACATGTCTTACACTTAGTCAAAATTCTAACTTTTCTTCCTTACTAAGCTTGGGCGGACTTTGAATCTATCTTTCCACTTGTCCATACTTAGCCAAAATTCAAAGAAGACTCTCTTATCCCAAGCTGGGCGGACTTCCAAGATGAATTTCCAAGCATCTCAAGGGCGAACTTTCCTTGCCTCCTTCCATCATCCTCTCCTCAAGGGCGGACTTGGTAAACTTTCTTCCACAATGCCCAGGCGGACTTTGTGAAGTCCTCTCCATAATGCAGGTTGGACTTTCATGAAATTTTTCCATTCTCTATTCAAGAGCTGGGCGCACTTCTTAAACCTTCTGCCATGATCCTGGGCGAATTTCTTCAGACTATTATCATCTCAGCCAAGAATCTTATGCTTTTTTTATTCGCCTTTTGTCTGATTTTTCATGATTTTTGCATTGATTTTTTGATCTGTTTTCATTCTTTTCCCAAATTTTTGCTTATTTTCATCAGATTTTTGCATTGCTTTTCATGCTTTTTATCTGATTTTCCCAGATTTTTTTATCAAAAGGGCTGTTTTTTGGTTGATTTTCTGATTTTCAGTGGCTTTTTGCATGCTTTTTACTTGATTTTTTAGATTTTGAGTGATTTTTTGCATGCTTTTCAGTCTAAAATTGGAAACTTTGACTCCTTGATTGGTGGGACTTTGGCACTTGCCAAAAATAGAAAAAGCGAAAAAGCAACTTTCTAAAAATAGTAATTCCCAAATGGTCCAAAAGTGCCAAAAATGAAAAAAGCAAAAAGCAAAAACGCAAAATCCCTAAAAGGTAGGAAGTGTCAGAATTGGGCGAAAGCATAGGCAATCCTTGTCTGCAAGGTCTTCTGAACACTTCTACGACATTTACGCACAGTTTCAAGCTTAAAATTTCAACTTGGCTCGAGTGATGACTCCAGACTCTGACTTGAAACCCACGAAGCGAAAGAACTTACGAAATCAACTCAAAACTAAACCCTAAAAACAAACCATCAAGGGTCCCCATTTGCAATGGGGCGATGTGTGAAATAGATCACAACAAGACCTAAACCTGTCTCTACAACATTTGTTGTGATACCAGAGTTCGACTTGTTCAAAGTGCAACTAAGCATTCCTTTGTTGGTTTCTATGGATGCAGTCACTTTTGTTGTCCATAAGTGTCTAAAATTTCCTCATGAGGGGCTTCTCTTGAACTTTTTTGGCCTAATCCTACCCTATGGTGACTTGTTATATAAAGAATATTATAAATACAAGGCTAGGGGCTTAGCACCTTATTTGGTTCCACCTCCTTCAATCCCCTTTCAACCTACTCCTATGCAGTAGTGAGCTTCGTCCTCTAGGACTCTTTATCTAGGGATAAAGACAAGCACGCTCCCTTGAGTAGACCTTCCCATTCTTCCAAGACCTTGCAACGTCTAGTGGTGTTGTTTGTTCCTTTAACTATGCCCAGCACAGGAAAACGAAAGGCCCCCACATTGACGAAGTCAAAATCCCATGTCTTTGAACTTCCAATTCTTCCTAACATCCCTCGCCCTACTATATGTAGTAAGGGTGAGTAGTCTTTTTTGATTGGTCCTTCGCGTGTTGCTCCGACATCTCGACCCCCAAGGGTTCCTCCTGTTCCTCTCCCTTCCCAAAAACCATGAGGAGGAAAGGTGCCTGCGGTAGAGGTTAAGGATCCTACGCCCCTGGTCTCTCTAGCACCTCCTATGGAGCTTGTCCTCCTGTCATTAATGGCTGCAAAGACAATTTCACTAGAGTTGCTCCAACATCTTCTAAGGCCCATGTTCCTAGGCCCCATCTTCGTCAAAACCAACTTGCATATGAGCATAAGCCTCGTCAATGTGCAATGGTGAAGGAACGTGATGCTACGCAGAAGGCTGAGGATAAGTCTTCTCTTTCGACCCCTCAATCTTCTTCTCTTTCCACTCCTATTTATGTCTTACTTCTGGTCCCTTCAAGAGACGTGGATGAACCTCACCCTAAAAGGGTGCAAGTATTCATTGCACCTTCTCTGGAACCGCCTCTCATCACTTCTCTACCTAATGTTCCTTGACTTGTTGGAAGTTTGCTTTTCATTGATGAGATTGTTGGCAACATGAGCATGAGTGTATATGGTGTTGTCATTGATGTATAGCTATTTGATGAGCATGAGTGATTGTGATGATGGAAATCCTATAGTGCAAGAGTTCTGGTCGGATGCAAAAAAAATGTGTTTGATATTTGGCTAAGTCACTAGGTTCAGTTTTCAGTGTACAGAGTATCAATTTTGAGGCCTGCATTACTCCGCCTTAAAGAATTTTGGTCTCCAGTTCTAAAGTAATTTTAGTATATGTTGGAGGATCTTAAATCCAAAATTTCATATCTTGATGTCCTCCAATGTAAAAGTTATGATTGACAGAATATCGGGTTTTCCAGTAATAGTGTTACCAATACAGAGTACATGACTGGAATGCTTTGCATTCCACCACGGAAGAATATTTGGTTATGCAGTTTTGTGGGAGTACTTACAAGTGTCTGAAGCATGAGTGGTCCAAGTGTCGAGTGTTTTGGAAGTCTGAGTGTCAGTTTGTGGATGATCAGTTGGTGTATTTTAGTGTTACTTCACCAATGGTGCCGACCTAATGAGTTTGGGGACGTGCAGAGTTAAAGGAAGTATCAATCAGGCTTATGGGAGTAATTATAGGTTCCTTCCGACATATTTTGATGTGTTACGAGTTTTGAGGCGTGTGTGATTAGATCTTAAGCCAACAAGTTTATGTATTACATGTTTCATCTAATTAGGCCAACCTAATTGATGTTGTAGGTGTTTGCGGATGTAATACATATAAATGTAAGTTCATTTCGGTGTTGTTGCAATGAGAGGTGTGTGTGTAATGCGAAGTATGCGAATATAGTGTGAATGTGATGCGAATATAAGCATAGCAAAGTGTGGAAGTGGTGTAATATGAAGTGTGTTGATTTAGTATTTTGAGCTCCAGTGGAACTGTATCTCCTGCAATTGTAGATGCATTATTAGCAATTCAAATCTTAGCAGTGAGCCACCCCTCCTTTCTATTTCTCTCATTCTCTGGACAGTGAGTCCTCTGGATAGTGAGTCCAAAAGGCAATGAGCCATTATGTAATATGTTATGATCAATTATAATATATTGTAAGCTAATCCTCTTCGTGGTTTTTCCTTTTTTGGGTTTTCCACGTAAAAATATGGTGTTCATGTGTTATGTGCTTTGAAGATTACTTTCATGGTTTCTTTCTTTACTGCAAATTGAATATGATGTTTCAAATGAATGTTTAAATGTTTAAGTGGTTTCAAAGAATACTAATTCACCCCCTCCTCTCAGTATTCCAGGTGTTCAACACTTATGCAACCCATAGACATGCCAAATACAAAGGTCATGTCTAGCGTGGCCTTGTCTACTTCTCCTACCTCTCGACACTAGCCTTTTGTCCAAACGTAAGCTTGAGTAGGGCCCTATCCTTGAATCCTGCCACAAGAAGTTTGCTCCTTCCACTTCTCTTTCATCCTCTATCCTTATCATTGAAGATATCCCTTCTTCCCCGGAGTTTGTCATTGCTCCTCTCCCAAAGGTTCGCACTGGGGCTCCTACTCTTCCACAGCCTATAGTTGAGTCACCACATTCCTCTTCGAAGAAGTGTATGTTTGACTCTCTAAAGGATATTTCGGCCTTGTCAACTACCTATACAAATTCATTGACCCTTGACTCGCAGGAACTAATAGATGGGGACATTGAAGCAACGACATCTCTAGCCCTTGCTGCAGGCGAGACTTCTGGTCTCGTCTATTGCTGTGATTTTTGTGACCGCACCAACGCAAAATAAAGTCACCAACGGCTACCCTATTCTCTCTTGATCAAAAGTATCCAGCACGCTAAGATTGCAAGAGAGTTCGTGCGTTCAACTCCAAGGTTCCTTCAATGCGAATAGTCTCAGTTGGCTTGATGTGATTTGCTGGTATTTCAAGGGGACTTACGGAATTGTTCAGCAACGGAGAAAGGAATTCGAATGCTCGAAAGGTTTGTCTATAAAGTTCTTGTTTCAGAAGGTACTGAATGTAAATAGTGTTGGGTTAAGAAGGCTCGAATCTACTCTAAGGCGTGGGACATGGCGATCAATTCTCACAAGCTTCAACCAGGCTCTGCTTTGCCTCGCTTCAGACAGCCTCCACAGAACCGGTGCAATCTTCAGAGGAGTAGCTCAAGGTGTTCAGATCACAACTTAGCATGAAAATACCATCACAACGACGCATATAAACATACAAATCATAATCGAAGTTAACTACACGATATTCCAGTTGACCACACAAGGCGCATTCACCATCAGCGAACACACTAGTGGTATGGATAGACGAAGTTTGCTCAAATTGAAGACCACATTCCACAATTCCTATCTACTACATGCATGAAATGAAATTTATTGTACTTTAAGCTACTATTTGAATTAGAAGGACGAAGAAACCTTGCTAGCTACTCACAACAAAAGACGAAATTCATCATCAATGAAAACTCTTTTTATTGAGAGAGTGTTCACAACAATTTCTTACAAAGTTTTCAAGGGAAAACTTTCCCTCTTCAAATTATCCTATCAATCTATACTAAACTACCTCTAAGCTATCACCTAGCTGTCTCTCTATTCTAATCTCTACTACCTAATCTCATGAAGGTACAAATGAGGGGGGATGCCCCTTTTATAGATGGCCCAATCCAATGGACGGCTCAAATTACAATCGGCTGGATGGCCCAAATCGTGCCACCTCAGCCCTAAACAAGATTTACCCTAAAAACCGCCACAAAGAGTGGGGTAATAAATGAGCAATTAATGGCCACCCTCCTCTAGAAGATTCCCGTTTGTAAACGTGTTCACACTGTTCTTCTTTCTGGACTAGTATGGCAGGCAAGTTCTCGATCTGACTCCAAGGCGACAACCTCTTTCTCCTGCTCGACGATGATTTTCCTCCTTGATGTTGTTCTTCAACTTTGAAGTTCTTGAGGATCATTTCTAACCTTTGGGCCCTCATCTTTTCCTATCTTGGACTTGATCATTTCTTCCTCGCCACCCGCCTGACTGTGTTGGGTGCACATTGGGTCCTTGAGGAGAAACTCCAACACTTAGCCATTTCTTGCAACTTTTCTTCTTTCATGTTTTGGGTGCAACCGAGATCTCGTGGAAGAGCTCGAAACTCATAACTTTATCTCCCTTCAAAGGTTGTAATATCATCGTGCTTCACCACTTCAAGTCAACATGCTCTGGCCTTGACATTCACCCTGCAAAACAGATAAAAGAAGAGCATCAAAACACTTAATAATATAAATCCACTTTACTCACCTGATACCCATGTTTTGATTTCCAAGGGTTTATCGTTTCTCTCTAGCACAACCATTTCCTTTAAATTCCTCATGCCTTAGAATATTTCCATATTATCACTCATCCCCCTTAGGGCACATCTAGAGACTTGAGCTTTCGTTTTCATTCCACTGGCCGAGGCGTTCACTCTAACATTTCATCCAACTCCAAATCGAGCAAAATGTTTTCATCAGGAATTTTATCAAAAATTATCTAGGCATCCAACTTCAAATTCATCACTTAAGGAATTTTATCTTCAAAACATCATTTATTCCTTGCCTTAGAAAAATTTTAAATTTTCCCCTTAGAAAATTTATCAATCTAGTGCCCATCAAAATCTTCACCAGGAAATCCTTGGCCAGCTGTGTAAGACCTTAAAATCCATTCCTCATCGCAGACGTCCAATACCCAGAAGAAAATTTCCTTCAGAATGTGTCGAATTTATGGGTCTACAAATGAAGGGGTACATTTAATTTTTGAATTTTAGACCTTAGAAAAATCATTTTTCACCAAATTTAATCTAGTTCTTCATCCCTGTGAGTATTTTCTTGCTCAGACTTGAAAAATTTTAATCAACCTTGCGACGCTGGCACTTCTGACTTCTCCACGCACATTCATTCATGTCTTAACCAATTTCATCACCCTCCATTAGACTTAGGCGTTTTTCCTAGAGGGTGAAATATTGTGCCTTAGAAAAATTTTAAATCACTTAGCACATTTTGAATTTTGCCTTAGAAAATTTTCATTCACCTTCAATCATTCTGCCTTTGAGGAAATTTTTATCAACTCACTTAGATAAAAAAAAATTATTTAAATGCCTTGAGCGCATATAGCATGTCATGAAGGATGTTTTTAATTTCAACGCCTAGCATATTTTATCATCACCTTGGGCGCACTTCATACTTTGAGGAGGATATTCTTATTTCAACGCCATAGCAATATTCTCCACCTTGGCGCCTTTAGCATATTGAAGGAGACTTAACTTCAACGCCCTCCCTAATCACTCTTTATTCACCTGCCCTTGGGCACACTCCACATATTGAAGAGGATTTCACCATGTCAAGGTAACTTTTTCATCAACTTCACCCTCACTTTACCACCTTTCACCTCAAACTTACTCTTTACTTGGCGCATTCAATGGGGGCAGAGGAAAGTCAACATTTGGAATATTCTTCTCCTACACAACGCCCTAGCAACCTTCACTTGTCTTCATCCTTATTTGGGCGCATTTTACAACTTGAGGAGGATGGGCTTATTTAGCATGGTGAAGTGGATGAAAGCCCAACGCCCTTTGACCTTTGACTTTCTCCTCTAGCATGGGCGCATTTCCTTTGCTCAAGAGGATTTTAAAATTTGTCTTTTCTAGGCTAAGTTGGGTGCATTTCACATGGGGTAAAGGATAAACACTCTCAACATCTTTGACCTCTTTGACTAGCTTGAGTATGGGCGCATTTTAATGTATAAGGAGGATAAGACCTCAACACTTAGAATTTCTAACACCTTGACTTGTTGAAGAGGGTGCATTTGAGGTATGGAGGTGGATGAAACTCATGACTTAGAAAATTTTTCCATTCTTGACTTGAGGTGGGCGCATATGGAGGGTCAAGGTGGATATTGTTCAAACCTTAGATAATTTCCAACACCTTCATCCTTCTTTGGGCGCATATGGGGGTACCTGCAGGACAAGACTTATGCCTTAGAAAAAAATTTATCCCATGTCTTGAAGAGGGCGCATTTTGAGGTGGCAAGAGGATGAAATTCATGCCTTAGTAATTTTTCTTGCTTTCCAGCTGAGGTGGGCGCATTTTGATGGGTGAGGAGGATGAATGTCTTAGAAATTTCTCAGCCATCACTTCTTTCCTTGGGCGCATTTGGAGACCCCTGCAAGACTTCACACTTAGAAATTTTTCAATCACCAACTTCAAGATGTTTGGGCGCATTTGACAGGGTGAGCAGGAACTTCTTCAAACTAAGAAAAATTTTCAGCTTGCTCGCCCCTGATTTACTATATTTAGTAAGTCTTTTGATTTTCGCATCCTTCTGAAGCTCAGATTGATTCGAAATTTTAACCACAGGTTCCTCATGACCTACTTAGCCTGTTCACACTGCCATCCTAAGCTGACCTACTAAAAATAGCACATTTCTGAAGGTGGTTTACTATTTATAGCAACTGCCTATTTCTAAGACCTCCACAACTAAGTTTGACTTGAAATTTGAATGACGTGCTCCTCATCGGATGACTTGCCCGTTCACACTAGCGCTGCTGCTGATTTACTATTTTTAGCCAGTTTTTGGAATGCCTTACTATAAATAGTAAGTGCTCCAATTGCCTTCAAATTTTACCCGTGGATAGCTTGAAAGATGTTGATCGCAGTGGGATACACCGGTTTTCGAAAATTCTGACATTTTACCCCTCACTTTCGGTCCCGAAGCTGGAAACCCTAATTCGACTTGCATGCATATCAAATGACCTCGTTTCTGTTGCACTGCACCCCGTTTGCGATTCTAATGCATTGGGCAGCTACCGGAATGGAACTGCTAAAAATAGTAAGTCTCTGAATACTGATCATCCTGCTTTGCATGTCACACCACTGCGAAGCTCTCGAAAAACCCATAAGGAATCATCAGACATGCAAAGAAAAACCTGACATGCAAACCCTAAAAATAGCCTTTTGAAGGCTGAACTCTGAAAGTTATTATCTCACTTTGCATGTTATATCATCGTGTAGGTCTCAGAAAACCCAGAAAGAATCACCCGACATACATTGAAGAATTCTGCATATAAACCCTAAAATTTGCACCGAAAGCTGAACTTGCTAAAAATAGACAGTTGTCCGTTCTGGCTCAAAATTTGCAAACGAGCAGCCTAACATGTTTTGGATGCAATGTAATGATCGAAACTTCGAAAGTGCTGAAAGAACGCCCTGAAATGAACACTTACTAAAAATAGTAAGTTGCCAGAATTCACTGAAATTTTGTTGGGGACCTGTTGGGAGAATGTTGACTGCAACACCAAGGTTAGACTTCAACTTATTCACTCCATTTGACCTCAAACCAACCAAAAAGTGCAAACCCTAATTCTATGGACTTGGCCGAAATTTTACATTTAAGCTCACAGGCGGGCACATCCCCCGGGAGGCAGACAGCAGAAAGAGAGAGAGAGAGACAGAACCAAAGCCAAAAGACCAGAGTGGAGCAAAAATTAGGCGGTCCCCATTTGCAATGGGGCAATGTGTGAAAAAGGTCACAACACCGCCCTAGTCGTTGTTCTGTTGTGAGCTCGCCCTCCTTCCCCCTACGATCTAGATTGGGAGGAGGATGACTTGGACATAATTGATTAGAGCAGTACCCTTCATGTCTCTAGATTAGAGTTTGTTTGTTTGTCTGTGTTTCCCCATAATTTGTATATGTTTGTGGTCTCTTCTAGAAGACCCAAGATACCCTCGTAGGTACTTGAATACAGGGCTAACAATCTGTCGTACACTTCTTCTATTTGTATCATCATTCTTCTCTTTGTCATACTTCATTTTTTTTGCATTTGGGGACGATGCAAAACATTGGGGGCATTTAGGCCTTCTTCCATGCTGACCCAAATTTTTATTTTCACTTTGTCTACATGTGTTCCTTCTTCAGGCTTTGGAATATTTGGGGACATGATGACGATTCATACAAAGTTATATTCAGATGTTGTTGATATGAATCATACTGACCCCAAATACTAAGATCCCTCTGTCTCTCTTTATGCTTTTCTTATGGTAGGACCCCAAATAGCTTATGCTCCTTCGCATAGCACAATCTATTCTAAAGGGAGGGACTATCACATTCATATTACAGATCTGTTAACTCATGATTCTTTTCGAAACATGTTTGCATCTAGCTATCTTATCTATCGTCTAGCGTGGGGGCAACCCACTAGACTTTGTCTTTATGATTGTCTATGTCTCATTTTTGTGGCTTTCCTACAACGCAATTTGTAGCAGTCACAAGCAGATTGGATTGTCGTATGGTCCCTAGCGTAACACAACGTGCTACCCATACATATTGACACCGTCTTGTGTCTACATAATAATTTTTTATTTCTAAATCTTCGCTTTCCCCCTAACATGTTTGTCTGTGGCTAACATGTTTGTGGTGATGTGGCTTAACCGTTATATGCAGGATCAACTCAAGTCTCTTCCCTAAGGGAAACTCCGCATGGATAGAAGACTATGCTTCCCCTTCACATCCTGAGTAAAAGACTCTCCTCCTTTTACTTTAGCTCACATTTCCTCTTGAACACATATGCTTACTAAAGTGGGGACAAAATGTAATGCCAAAAATTGCATCCTATGCAATTTCACGTTACATACACCTTCCTCTTTATAGAAACTAAGCTAATTATGCTCTCCTTCAACCTAAAAGCATTTCTCGCCATCTGGCATGCCCAATTCTCAACTGTTGAGTCTGATTTTCTCACGAACCCATGCATGCTGCAAAGAGCCTCACTCATGTCCCACAAAAATTCATGCCTAAGTTGGCCATTGAGACATTACACCTGCCACGTTTTGGCAGTCTAACATCTCTACCAACTTGCAACCTCGTTGGGAGTTGCTCAAGCAAGCCATTTGACCCAAAAAAGTCCCTCTCTCTTGAGGATTATTGATTCATTCATTTGAATTCATTCAATCCCACTCTTGGAAAAACACACATAGCTCTCTTCTTTTCTCATTCTCCATCATTTTACAGCATTTTCTTTCATTTCACACCAATCTCCTTTCTATGTGCATATCTTCCAAAAAAAAACTCTTCTACAACTTCTAGAGTAAACTCCATTGTTGCAAACACAAGCTCACCTTGCAAAGAGGCCATTGTCATCTTGGAGTATCTCGTTACTTCTTCATTGCACCAGCAAGCTACATAGCTTCTATGCTTGGCAATGCTAACTATTCAAGTCTTTCCATTCAAGTATATTATCTTTATTTGTCAAGCATATTGTTCTCTTTATCATTTTACATCTATTTTCATTATCTCGTCTAAGGCTATCCATGGAGGTGGGACCACCAATACGGGGGTTTGACTAAGGCAAACTCCTATATAACCACCCAAACCTTTCTCTTTAGTCTTGTGTGTGTAGGTGCAGATGGAAGAACTACTTGGAGAAAGCTTTGACTTCGGCAAACATTTTCGATGATGTCTTCAACCTCTCATTGTCATTTTTGTCTAGTTTTCACTTAGCATCTTTGTTTTTGTTGTTTTATATTCATTGTACACTTTCATTTTGCACCCCTTTTATATCTAGAAACTGTGCAAATTACTTTGTCTTCCTATAACAACTTTTGTTCTCTATCCATACGAGACACCGATGCGGCGTACTGTCATCTGAATGTCGCGTGTCCGTCCTAGACAGAGAGCTTACCCAGCTGTCCAGAAGACCTCTATACCCTACACTTTCGATCTTTGATGTCTGAAAGGTCTAAATAATTTCTATAATTTGTTACATATCACATTCCTCCATTTCCAGTTCACTTGAGCCATGTCAATTGAGGTAGTTGAGAACTTGAGAGATAATTTACTCCTTGAGATCATATCTTGAGGGTAGTAAATTCCCTCCTCTACAGTAGGCATTGTTGATCAGCCAAGATTTGGTGACTTTTTTGTAGCCACGACACCTTATAGGGAGTTGGGTGAGTTGCCATTTTTAACCCCACTTTGTCCACCATTTCATTTGAGGTTAAATTTTCAGCACTCCCACTATCTATTATAACCTTGTAGCAATTTCCACCTATCTTGCACACTATTCTAAATGGATTTCTCCTTTACACAAGTCTATTTTTGTTTTTTCTAGTTTTAACAAAATGCTTTTGCCATTTTATCATAAATGCTTTTCCCTTCTCAAGTTCATCTGGCTAACTAACAAACCCTGTGGATTCTACATCTTTGGTTGCATGTGCACTTGTAGTTTTTGTCCTTGATTCTTCTAGCCTGTGTTGTCAGCATTCATAAAATCAATGGTCTGATTGGCCAAATGTAAAACAAATCCCTTGAAAATGTAGCAACCTATCCAGTCTACAGTTTAAAATTTCAACTATCAACTAACTTTCAGCTGAGCTACAACATCTAATTGTTTCCCACCAACTGCTCACAAAAGATCAATAACTAAATAACTGTCAAACTAGGGTTTTCCAAAATAAAGATAACGAACTAAAAAGAGAATATCTGCTAGGGCATCGTTAACTAACTCGCATCTTTCACCCACTCATAAAACTAGGGCTTCATTTGTAGTTAGACGGAAAAGAAAATTCAATTTTGATGTCGTTACAACATACAATTCATCAACTAACTTTTAATTTCACTTTCAGCTGAAAAGAAAGCTATTAACTGTAAACATATAACAAGAAATCGCAGAAGGATAATAATTACTTTTTAAGTAACTATCTCACTAATTAACCGCAAAATCTCGCTATGTACATTAACATAAAAGAATAACATTCATGGCATAAATGAAAATAACTTTAATTAGTATTGCATGTACCTGGATTTACGAGTGAGGAAGAAATACATTTGACATCATCTTCATGTTGTTATACTTGGAAATCTTTATCAAGGAGGGAAAGAGAATTATCATCAGGGGCTTTACCGCCCAACCAAGACCTACTAGTCTCCTGAGTTTCTTCAACTGAAGAACCCACCCTTCACGAGGGTAATCAACATGAATCAAATTATCATCAGGCCTCTGAGCCTGGTGTCAAGGACCTATACCTCCTGATCGACCTTACTAAGGGTACCTCCCAACTAGAAAGGTCATTCTAATCAGTGGTATATCTGGTACTTGATAGCTGACAAATGCTGAGTCTAGCATCATACCTTGGCCAAGGATTTTAATAATTTCTGGCACTCTCATGCCGATGTTTCTGGCACTATTGTGCCGACATCTCTGGCACTCCTGTGCCATCAACACTCTCACCCTTGCTCGACATGATAATTCATAGATCAAGTTTTAATTTTATAATAACTATTTAATTACCATTTCTTCTTAGTTCGAGGTTATAATTTAACCTTCAAGTTTCATACATAATAAAGGAGATTCATTGGCATAAAGAATTTTCCATTCTCTCATATTTATCCCATAAAAGACTCGGTGAGTAATAATATGCACTAAGCCAACCTCTAATTATAGAAGAGAGAATTCGGTTTAACCAGATAGTTCAAGTTCTTTAGATAATCTTCCAATGGTTCAACTAAACCCAATCTCAGAATCTTTTCTCTCAATTAAGGTTAAGTTAATAACATTAGGCATCTATTAAAGAGAAAAAGAGAGTCTCAACTCCACAACTATCACTTCTTTAAAGACTAACTGCCTTCTCTAAACAAAAGTTGTTATCATTGAGCTCTTGTACTGAACGGCGTTTCCAATTAAATGGTCTTTCAGACCTAATCATTCAACTTCATAAACTGGTCCCAAGTTTTATATTTCAAGACATGTTTCCCAAAACTTCCTTCTGGATTCCAGATTTAGCGTTTTATAATAGATAATAAAGGAGAGGAAGTTGGTTCCTTATCAATTCACATTTTAAGGGAATTTGGTTTCCTAGATTCATTATGAGGTAAGAAATAGACTTGTTTCCCAGGAAGTTATCTATTCAGAATTACTGAGAAGAACAAGGAATATAATGCTCTAATCAATCTTTCCTTTGTCTGGCCATAATGTTGGGACATGAGCCATTCAATTAATTTGATTGTAAAGGGTGTAGGAGTTTTAGAATGAAATATATATATATTCTATCTCAGACAAATTTTAAAACAGATCATTGAGATGGATAGATTTTCAACTTAAGCATGAAGGTACAGAACAAGGAATCAACCTAGGCGGCAGCCTGTCTAAAATTAATTTCCGTGAAGGAAGAACGGGGTATTTTGAAGTAAGACTATCTTTATACTTTACCATTCTTTTAAGCTCCATCTAAAAACCCATTCCAGTCCACTTCCAACCGAATGATGAAGATATTTAGTTTACTTCCTATTCATATAACTTTTCAAAGCGAAGAACAAGCTTTCAATGCAAGGTTAGGCAATATATGAAACTTAATCACATGCAAAATCATTAGAGCTCCTAAGAGCATGAAGAATGAGCCAGGTCAGGTTCGATAGGGAGATTATCAAATTATTTATTTAACTTTCCAAAATTCCACCATTGAAATCAAATTCCTGTTACAACCCCGCAGTCTCATATTATTGAACAACTTAACTTCAGATTGGATAAGAAGAAGAGACACAAAATCCATTTCCAGTGCCTCAAACAGGAAAACAAGATGACAAAATCTGAACCCATAAATTGACAGGGGTTTAAACAATATAAATAAATCAATGAAATATTGAATTGTGGGTCAGTAGAGATGACATAGGATTAACGCAAGATACAGGGGACCACCAGGGATGTCAACAAAAGAACCCAAACCGGTATGAACTCATAGCAACTTCATTGTTTCCATGACATACGATAATGTAAACGGCATCAAGTCTAATACACAAAAAGAAATACGGGTTTTGACTTGCATCACCATAATAGCACAAATATGATTCATCGATTATAATACTTGGAAGATACAACCCTTTACTTGCCTTCTTAAAGATGTCGAACTTGTAACTTGACGGAATGCCAAAACTCAAGCTCCACGTTTATCAACTCAAGATAAGCAACGATATTCCAATCTCCTTCATACGGCTCCAGAGGAAAAGATCTTCAGACGATAAACTTAAGAATTCACCATAGAGAGGTAAGGATAGAAAAGAAGAGAGTCTGATTACACAGACAATTGGAAAAGAAAAAGAGTGTCGGGCATAAGAATGAGAGAATTACATAGGTGAGAAATTTAACGAAGAAGAGCTGAGCGATTAAGCAACAAAGTATTTTGATTGTAAAAAGAAACAGAACTAGGCTCGACCAACACACGGGAGAATAGAATATGAGCAAAAGTTTTTCTTTTTCTCTCTGCCCCTTCCCCCGATGATGAAAATCAAAGAATGAAGACTTAATTTACTTAAGAAAGTTTCCTCATCCTCCAGTCAGTTCCCCCAAGAAACTTTCAATCTGCCCCATCTTGGGCGTTTCTCCAACACGGGTGATGAGCTTCCGGAAACCCCGCCTCAAAGGACCGACGCCAACTAGGCCTAATATTTCAAATTTCGAAGTAAGAAACATTTGAATCCAAAATTAATATTTACCAAAGTTAAATTGATATACATTAATATTTAATTATATCATTTATTAATCAAATACTTACTTCTTTAAAATTATAAAAGATATATATATATATATATATAAATTGACTTAGAGAATGAATAACTATTTTGAATTGCTTATGGCCAAGTTACGACTTAGATTCTTTGTCGTACATGTACTCGAGGTAGATAATTAGATTGATCCTTATTATCATACCCTCTCCCTAATGATATTTCCCTTTCTCTCGAGGCGTTGACAAGTCCTGCATCCACTGACAAGGATTATGGTTAGATCGTTCTCAACGTTTATATGAATATGCATTTAAATTTAATCTCATCATCTCATTCAATTTCACATGAACATTAAATTCACTTGCAGAATTAAAGATCATTAACATTATAGTTACGATAAATAAACATCTATTTTATTCTCAATTTCACATTCACATGAAAGAAGTTACTTGCAACTAACATGACGACCATAATTCCATTGTCATTAACATGTTTGAGTCAGAGGGGATGTAACAGAAAACCTTTTTCTTGGCCTCTTCAAGGTCTGCCTTTACCTCTCATAGGATAAGGTCTTATTCTGGTTTTATTATTATCCTTCTGGCTGTGTGAAGGGCCGGCCTCTTTATCACAGTTATATTTTCTTTGTAGGTTACCCTCTACCTCTACTAAATCCAGTTCTATTTTTGGTTGCTCCTCATTAATTTTTGTTTGACCTTTGAAACATACCGATAAGCCTCTTCAACTGTCTTCAGCCCCATCATACTTAAATCATCTTGTATGCTCATCCTTAGTCCATTAATATATTGGGTTACCTTTCATGGTCTAACTCATTATAGGTTGACCTGATGGAAATCTTATAAAAAAATCTATATAGACCTTCACACTAAGTTATCTCTGCATCCATCTTTGCGTCTACATTTTCACCTTCTAGTCCCATTGCATCAACTCTTTCCTCTTCACTTTCACTATCAGCTCTTTCATGAACTCTAATCATTTTATGTGTCTCCTTCTAGTGCATCTATCCTCTCTTCACTCCCCTTATGGCCTCTACTACCTCATCTATCCTACTTGCAATATCTGTTGCTACATCAACCTCTGCCATTCTTCTCCTTGGAGGTATCATGCTACCCTAAATCTCTGTTTCTCATGTCTGCAACGTTCTTGCTACAGGGACACACCTACAATCACTACTTGTCGAATTCCTTCCAACCCTAAGCCAAAGTTAGTACTCTCTTTCGCGGAGTTGTAGCCTACGCTCTGATACCACGCTAATGGCACCACACACACAGCTAGTAGTTCCAAAACTATTCAAATTCACTTGTTACACTCACAGCTTGACGATGGGAGGTTGCACTATTGAAAGCAACTCATGCAGCCTAATAGAAAATCAAATATCCCTGGCTGCAGGGAGTCATGCAATCACTTATCCCAACATCAATGGACTCCTACTCAGCTTTCTTGTTGCTGCAGGTTAAAATGAAAGCACAGACACACATATACCTGCATATGTACAGGCCTATAACAGTCCGCTTGAGCAACAACCTAAGCACAGAAAAGGGTAACTAGTTTTGCAGGCAAACAATACACCAGAAAATCAACCCAAACCAATGGAGATCAACACATGAATAAGAGTAGGTTCAGAATGAACGATCCTTCCTTCTCATTAACTGAAATGAAGTCTTGTTTACATACAATGACAGATATTACAGAAATAACAAAACATAAATCATCTTCCCATTTTCTTTTAGTTTACAGACCTGCACAGAAGATCAGAACACAAATTAACTATGGGATGGGCAGCCTCCTCCTTCTTTTACTGATGCAGCCTTATGCGTCTTCCTATTTGACTCTCTTTGCTGCTTGCTGCTCATCCTCTGTCTCTACCTTGTTCTTGTTTCTGTTAACTCTCACCTTCTCAAAACTGGGACTTTTTTTGGGGCCATGTCCCTTATCCTCGCGACTTCTTTCTTGATTAAGATCTCTACCTGAATCTCATTCAAAATCCCGCCTAAAATGTATGGGCACCAAAAAATAATCTCTTCATTGATGCTTGGCCCATATTCCTGCGCAAAATCTCCTGCTGCTTTCTTTTCCAATGCTGCTGTTTGCAAATGCGACTGGAGGTAGGGGGTGGCCCTCTCAAACAGACAGTGGCAGGGATTTACATTTTAACGGTTAACAAAAGTTTTAAAATTTCTAAAGAGTCGCAGGCAGGGGGAGTAAATAAACGTGGCTCAGAAATTCCACACGATGCCCCTGAATCAACTCCATAAGCGTCAAATATATCCAATTTGAAGAATACAGTGTGAAGATTCCTGAAATTTAATCTAAAACACTTGAAAAACAATTGCAATCATACTTCCTTGCTGCTGCAAATCGCAATCAAGTCATTCTCTGGACGGTATTTGGTAAAAATTTCACTATAATTTAACGATTTTTAACAGAATAGCTACTAAATTTGTTTTGTTTGAAGAAATTAGCATAAATATCTCTAATATAGTTTCGAATATTTAAGAAACACGGTAGGTGATATGTCCTTGCTGCCCTTAATTGCTGTAGAGAAAAAGAAGTCCCAGAAATAAAAGCAGAGATAATATGCTTGCCAAAACTTTTTTATAAAAACAAATATTTTAAAAGATAAACAAAAATGAAAAAATTTAAAATAATAACCAAGCAAACTAATCACTCTAGTGAAAAGAATTTCCCGCTTCCCAAAGCTTCAAATTTACTGGAATTTTTTATAGTTTTTGCTGCTACATTTATCAATATGAAGGAATCATATCATAAAACTATATGATATAGTCTCAAATGCTGCAGAATTACTGTAAATAATACCGCCCTGCTACTCAAATTGTGATACAACACTTTAGGACTGGACTTCCTAAAATGTTTTTCTAATCTTCGAATATGATTATAGAATTTTTAGTAATGCTTGCTGCTGCAAACTGCAACAGATCGCCATTTTGAGTGCTTCGGATTTATTTTTCTACAAAGCTCGACATTTTCGGGAATTTGTAACTAAATTTATGTAACTTGAAATACAAATCTCAAAGAGACGTTTAGTGACTGGTTCAAATTGAAGCACATCATTTTTTAAGCCGAATTTTGTGACATTTAAGCAAGTTTCAGATGTAAACTAAAATTTCGCGTGTTTGATCATCCACTCCTTGGATATTTTAAAATCAGACAACTTTTTGAACTAAGTTTGATGAAACTTTCCTAAATTTGTTCCTGAAATCTCTTGTATACCATACATTTAGAAGCACCTTGTTCTATTAACCGAATATGAAAGAGATTTATGTAATTTTATAGAAATTTATTTAAATTTTAAATGTATTACTGGAATCTTACGTGTTACATCTTAAATATTAAAGAACAAAAATTGCATACCTGATATCTTGAATCAGATCATCCTTTGGACTGAATTTTAAAACTTGCTCAAGCTTTAAGCATATTGGTGGATTTCATGGTTTTGAGATTAAACGAAAGAGAACAAAATTTGTTATTTACTTACGAGGTATTGTCATTTGTATTTTGAGTAGGATTTGGCGCTATGAGGCGCCTTTGAATGTCTTCGATTGAGGAAAGGGGAGTACCATGGTATTTTCCGCCTTGTGATCTGCTCTCCAATGATGACAACATTTAATTATGTGCAGCAATACGTACATTTGTTGTCGTTACGTAATATATACTGTCGGGATCTAGCTTTTGTAATGTACATGATTAGATCTAGCTTTTGTAATGTACATATTTAATCATGTGTAGTATGGTGGACGTCATTAAAATCTTTCATTCATTCATTCAGTAATGTGAATGTGTATGGTGGTTATATACATAGAAGAACAGATTAAGGGAGACGGAGTGGTGGTGGATCAAGGTAGGGGAAAGGACCCAATAGTTGTGCACCCTAACTTCGCGCTTCTAATTATCCTACGTGGAAATTTCAAATCACTTCCAATTTTTTACAGCAGCTTACTTGGCAAGTCCCCTGCTACTAACTAAGGTTTCAGGGCCACATCATCAAATATGATGCCACATCAACATGCTTTTTGTCAAGGTGTCCAAAAAGGCCCAAAAAAAAAGTGAGACCAATACTTGTGAATTCACAGCGTTTTTTATTGAGCGCTGATGTGGAATCACATGATTGGTTGCTTTTTAGATCAAAGGAATACATTTTGTTTAATTATGGGTAGTTATCATCAACGCTAACAACTTTAAAGTCACAACTATTGGTCCAATATTGATAAAAATATTGGGCATTATATAAACAACTACTATCACAACTATTGAAACATGCTCAGGTACTGGGTCCTCTCCCCTATGTTGCGTGAGGGTTTTACACGAGTTTTTTTTTTTTCAAATTCATAAGAGTTCACCTGTCAATCCAAAAAAATCATTTGGGAGAAATTTGTGCATGTTTTCATATCGTTTTTCAAAATCCACATTTTTTGAGCTCAAAACTGGGGTCGACCAATGGTGAACACTTGTTACTTGCTTCATGGTTTCTCACCACGTCAATACTGGGTCACTTAACTCTCATTTACTATGCATTAACTACCCAACATTCCTTCGTCGTCGGCCTTTTCCCTACCACCTTGGCATGTGTTTCATCCGTATGTCTTGCTTTAGCTTCACGGCTACGCCATTCATGCTATCATTCTACACTTTAACCCATCCATTGCAGGACCAGTGTTGGTTCACTTCAAGGTCGATGATGGTGAGGCTATGGACGAGTGGTGGTGATGCATATTTCATGGTTTTTGTGTTTTTCAACACCTCCATTGCCAAAAGGAAAAACATTTAAGTTCTATTAAGGCAGGTGAGGTTGTGTTCCAACCTCACAAGGGCAATATCTATCCATTGCAAGATTTTTTTTTTAATTTACTTGCATGTTTTTTTCGTAACTAGCTTTTGAAACAAGTTATGATATGCTCCACTCTTGAAGGTTTCTTGCAACTATATTATATGTGTGTGTGTGTGTGTGTGTGTGCGCGCTCAAGAAATATAAATTGCAGCAATAATATATATATATATATATATATGTGCTCAAGAAATATAAATTGCAACAATATTGCACCTATATTATGGTCAACTATGTATATGTGTGTATAAGTTGGCCATATATACATATGTATGTGTATACACACAGTCGGCCATAATATGTTATTGTCTTTTTGTTTTTGTACATTTGCAATTCAGATAAGTATACTGACAGTATTTGAGGTTATGATATACTTCATTGTTAAGAGTTTCTTGCAGCTATATTATGGCCGATTGTGTATATATATACATATGTGTGTGTATATACACACAGTCAATCAAATAATAACCAAAATGCATACTACAATGTATGCAACTCTCCTTGTTAAGGGTATCATGCACCTATCGTTTGGCTGACTATGTGTATATATATACATACCATTTATGGGTTTCATAAGGTGGACTTTTAAGGGATTCATGCACCTATAGTTTGGTTGACTGTGTCCTCTACTACCATGAACCCCTCGTACAACATTACCCGCTCCCCCATCATCCTCTCTGCCCTGTCCATACTAGTTTCACCTCTACTAGTATGGTTGAATTTTTGTTATCATTTTACATGCATTTATAGGATTTTCATCCTAATTTGGTAATCATTTTAGTTATCTAAATTTATATAACATATTAATATTATAAATAAATAGGTGTGTATGTATGCCATGCATACATACATATATTGGTAGACATACTCTCATGGCATGCATACATGCATACATATGAATTGTCATATGTATGTATGTATGGTATACATTATTACATACATACATACATTATGGAAATTCATATGTATGTATGTATGTATGTATGCCATACAGGATAGATAGTATGCAATGTTCAATTGTATACAGTGTCCAATGTATGCTTATTTTTCATACATATCTTGATTTCCTTCGGTCACATTTGCATACATGCATATTATTCTACCTATCATCCTTACTTTACAACTACTTTAAGAATGTGTAATTAGCTATCATCCTTCGGTCACATTTGCATACATGCATATTATTCTACCTATCATCCTTACTTTACAATTGCTTTAAGAATGTGTAATTAGCTATGCCACTTTCACAGACAAAGATAGTTGACCAAAAGATAGGTGCATGAAACCATCAACAGTGGAGTGTATGATATCTTCTGATACTGTCAATATAAATATGAAAATCGTAGACTTACATATACATATGGTAGAGATATAAAAATTGGTGTTTCATATAGCCTTGTTCATTTACATTCAAATGAATTTGGTGTATGCTTTAGTTGATCTTCAATTACTTTTACAAGTATGAAAATGTTATTTCAATTTATATCAAAATGTTGGTTGAAGTTATATATAAATATCATAATGTTGTATCAGAAAAGGGCTCTAAATATTAGTATCATTTTGTTGTTTCAAGTTATATATAACCCCTAAACTGATTATATATTTATAGTAATTAGTTAACATGATCACCTAAGGGTTGTGAGAGTGATAATTGGGGATATGATAGTATAACATGCATTGCTCATTATGTATAAATGGGGATAGGAGTAGACAATCGAGGCCCCACTTAATAACAATATAAGACCCAATTTTGTATGGTTAGTTTGTTCTTCGCTTTCACTCACTCTTAAATGTATGAATATGTTGTTTCAATTTGTATCATTCTTGTCTTTGTAGGAGTTAGAATTGGGGATATGACGGTATAACATGCATTGCTTATTTCATTGCACACATACCCTTGTTCATTTTCAATCAATTGAGTTAGATGCATGGTTAGTTTGTTCTTCAATTACACTCACCCTTACATGTATGAATATGTTGTTTCAATTTGTATCATTCTTATCTTTGTAGGAGTTAGAATTGGGGATATGATATTATAACGTGCATTTCTTGTCTCATTGCACACATACCCTTGTTCATTTACAATCAACTGAATTAGATGCATGGTTAGTTTGTTCTTCAATTACACCCACTCTTACATATATGAATATGTTGTTTCAATTTGCATCATTCTTTTCTTTCTAGGAGTTGAATTGGGGGTATGTTAGTATAACATGCATTTAGGGGATTTGGTTTTTTGAAGATCTTTCAAGGTAGTGCATGTTGCACTTCACAATTCAAAGGAAATTGTGGACAACTACAACATAGGTTACCATTAGAAAGGAGTTCGTAAAATCAAGTCTCCCTAAAGAATTGTTGAATATAGATATATATAACAATAATGAGATGTAGTTTTCAAATTCTCCCCTTGCTCAACTATGTTGTTGTCTACCATTCAAATTGAATTGATTACTAGTGCAACATAGTTTAACACTGTCAAAGACTTCGAAAAACTACGTCTCATTATTGCATTCATCTGAATTAGATGTATGGTTTGTTTGTTCTTCATTTACACTCACATGTTTGAATATATGTTGTTTCAATTTTTATCATATTGTTGTTTGAAATTATATAGAAATATCATAATGTTGCTACAATTTACATATACATTGTGAACTGATTATATATGTGTATGTATGTACATACACATTTGTACATTGGGGTTATGATAGTATAGCATGCATTGCTTGTTTCATTGCACACATACCCTTGTTTGTTTACATATATAACTTGTAATAGTAGTATGATGTAAATATTTGTAACCCTGTTTGATAGAGGTGTATGATATATATGTATATGTATACATGTGTACACATATGTATACATATGTACACATTTACACATGTATACAATCGTATACTTATGTATATATTGTATACATATGTACACATGTATACATATGTATGCATTTGTACATATGTATATATATATAATCTTATATACTACATAGATAGATATGTTTCCTATAGCCTTCTTCATTTACCCAATATTAGCCCCTCTCTTTATAGCTAATTGTGATAATGGTTGACTCCTACTTCTATTATAAGCATTTTTGAATCAGCATTGTGAAATTTATATATAATTTCAAAGAACAATATGATACAAATATTTCCAACCCTTTCTAATATAGCATTATTAAATTTATATAGAACTTCAAACAACAGTATGGTACAAATATTTCCAACCCTTTCTAATACAACATTATGATACATATATGTGCAGAGATAGATAGATACATATATTTCTTATAGTATTCTTCATTTACATTCAACTTAATTAGATGTATATGTATATGTATATATGTATATGTGTATACATATATATATATGTATGTATATATTGCAGAGATAAATAGATAGATATGTTTCCTATAGCCTTCTTCATTTACATTCAACTTAACTCGATGTATGGTTTGTTGGTTCTTCAATTATAGTGACTCTAATAATCAGTGGCTATAACATGTAGGAATATGTTGTTCGTATTCATATCAAATTGTTGTTTCGAGTTACAAACCTTCAAAACAATCACAACAAAATTATTCACAATCTAACAATTAGTTAAAAAATTACACTAGTTGGAAACCTTCAAAACAATCACAACAAAATTGTTCGTACTTAACATTCCAATCAACTAAAAAAAAATGGAAAAGAGAAGTTTGAAGAAGGGAAGTTATCTTCAAATGTGTTGTTTGGTGCCTCCAAACGAGTAGGAATCCACTTTGAACTAGTTGGCTAATACTTGGGGTAGGTGAGGGTGGACAATATTAGGGACATTGAATTGACACAAAGTCTGTGAATATCCTATGATGGTTAGGCAAGGGATTTAAAGGTTGTTGAAACACCTTTCCCTTGCTGCCTCTTTTTTAGCCTTCTCCAATTCTTTTTCTTTTTTTTGCAGCTTCCCTTTCAATCCTTTGATGCTCCCTTTTTTGCTCCTCCTTTTTTGCAGTTCTCTTTCAACCTCGGCTACCACTCATTATTGTCCTCTTTCAGTTCTCAATTGTTTCTTCAGCTCCTTTGCTACAATTCTTTCAAACTTGTGTTGTTCAATCTATTCTGTCTTCCTATCTTTCAGTAGTTGAATTTCCTTCTTCCTCTCCTCTTGCTCATTTAGCAATAACATGTAGTCGTTAGTGGTGAGGAGCTAAAATCCTCTTGGAATTTTAATCCCACAGCCAACTAGTTGATTGGACTTGTCTTTCACTATATGAATTGGTAGCTTCAAAAATTGGGAGAGGTCTAAACTTGTTTGGCCTCCCAATGGCTCCATTGAATCTTCATCATTTGTAACATGCACCTAACTACCTATTTCCTCCAATTCGTCACCTAACTGCTCAGCTTGACTTACTCCTCAATCAACATAAAAATGAACTAAGGTATTTGGGCCCATGTCGTGTGGTGGAGAAGGCATTGTCAGACTTTGTTTTAGTTCCACATGCAAATCAATTTCAAGATTTGCAACACCCTCTAAAAACCATGATTGATCCTTTGGTGCACGTAGTAGAGAAAGAGAGATGTTTGCAATAGTATTTTGGTCTCCCAAAACTTGTATTGGTGGTGGAATTTGGTGGTCACCCAAACTCGGCGTTCCACTTGACGATTGGTGGTCTGAGAAACTAGATGTTTGTAGTGGACTTTGTTGGTCTACACATTCAACTGTTTGAATTGGGCTATACTAGTCTACAAATTTTGTTGTTCCATTTATACATTCAGCCTCAGTTTGTCACAAACCATTGGTGAATAGATTGAGAATGTTTTCAACAACAAATGCTTCCTTGAGGGGCAACAAACTGGAATGTCTCACTAGGCCTCATGTCGTCCACCAATGCTGATCTATATAGGATCTAGGACTAGTTGCTTACAGAATGCGTAACGTTAAAAGATCAATTATTACAACACTTAACTTAAATGATTACAAATTTAAATGCTCAAATAAATGAATGAACATAACATAAAATAATTAAATGCCAAGAATAAACTGAGAAAGAAAAGAGAGAAGAAATAGAGAGACGAAACCAAAATTGATAACGGAGTTCGTCCCTAAGGACTACGTCTCCGGGTCCCTCTCCAATGGAGGACCGATCCGATTAGCTCCAAATTCAGTTACAAAGGCTTCAAGACTATCTCCTTCAAGCATTCACATGTCATTACCACTCTAATGCGTAAAACGTTTTTAATTCTCCTGTTACTCCTCGCTATCTCAACCTGGACTTCAAAAACAAAGGTCTATACCCCTCCTTTTATACAAAAAACTTGCCTAATTAGGCCTAACCACTCAATCAATTACATAATCTCCCTGATCAGCTCGTATCAGGTATAATTTAGCTTCTATAATCTTTTGGTTATAGGTGGTTTTGGTGGTTTTGGTTTATTTTGGCTTATTTAGCCATTTGTTAGGCAATCGGCTGACAGGCTTACAACAAAACAATTCGCGTCCATACATATATATAGAAGGCCCGCGTGGTGCAACGGTGGGTAATATTTTTGGTTGGATGGAGGTCGGCGGTTCCAACCCGCCGGCCTCCGTTTTGTTTGCAACACCGCCAATTTACAACAATAAAACAAAACGGTGATCAATATATATCGGACGCCTATGTTTGGCACAACGGTTGCCGGCCGTTTCGGGCTGAACCAGGTCACGGGTTCGAGCCAGAAGAAATTTTGTTAAAACAAACCACCACAGCGAACGACGAAGACTTGACACGTGTCGAACAATCACTGGCCCAAACATGCCATGGCGTCTGTTGACGAGGACAACCGTACTGCCGACCTGTCGCCACGTGTCAAACTCCTATTCGATGAAGCCGCTAACTCAGCCGTCCATGTGTCGTTCTCTAACTCGCTGGAGATGCTGACTAGACTGCCATGTGGGATGCTGACTGTGACATACGGATGGACACGTGTCAACCAGTGATTGGTCCGTACAGATGACTCATATGCCACGTGTCTCGCTGAAATTCGACCATGTGGAATCCGTACAGTACAGACAATCTGCTGACATCATCATCCGTACCCTCAAGTTGACTGAAGTTTGACTGCTTCTAACTCGAGCATACCACGTCGGATTTTGATGAAACGAACGTCGTCGAAATCGTCTCGACGAGCTCTTCGCGATGATGCCGGTTCTGTCAATTTACGAGATGATTATTTTTTTGCCTTGGACGGCTAATTTTGACTGAAGTTTGATCAAGCCGTAATTTTGCACAAAAGGAGTCCTTTTCACCCCGCTCGCTGCTGGAACCGTGACGCCATTCTCTTTCTGATGAAGCTGTACCTGAGTATTAGAACACTTCACTTTTCTTTTACCTAAAATTGTCCTCCTCGACGTTTCCCAATCGGGAGAGCTTTCTAATTTCCGAAAGCTTGATTACTTGAAAGTAAGTGAGGGCAGTTCTCACTTTACCAATCTCCATCCATCTTGCTTTTGATGCATATCCTTCAGCCCACCTCGAGGTACTCAACACTTCGTGAAGTTCTGACATTCCTGTCGAGAATAACATCTCCTGGCAACTCTGACATGTACTCTAGTGAAAGGTCATCAACTAATGGAACTTGAATGTCTGTGACTTCATCTAAGATCATTGGAGGCTCATACAGTTTCAAATTCTCAACATTGACAACCGAGTAGATATGCATGTATGGAGGAAGATCGAGATAAGGCATTGGTACCAATCTTCTGCTGATCTCAAGCGACCATACCCAATTGCTGCTTTACCCTCACCTGCAATCCTTCCTTTGCCAGAGAAGGAACCAAACTCGCTCCAACCCGAATGATGATCAAGCAGATGCTTGTCATGGCTAACCTTTGTATTTTGCTTTGGCTTTGGTTCCAAACCGTTTCCCATCACCGATGAATTGCTGGACTCTTCGGATGAACTTCAAAGCCTCTCAAGATCATGGCGCCCATTCAACATTTCATCTTCCTAAAAGAAAAAAATCCATCGTCTTGGCACATAACCAAACATGTCTCCAAAAGGAGACCTCTTAGTAGAAGAGGCACCGCGATGGTTGTAGGCATGCTACCATAATGAAGACTCATCCCACAACTTAGGATACGCATCGCAAGAACTCTCGAGTAGATGCACAATCAATCGCCATAATTCCGTCAATCACGGCCTCATGGATGGAAGGTCAGACTTTTCACCGTGTCCATGAGTCCCCACAAAGCTGACTAAAACCTTAAGAATCGGTAAATTCCCGATCCGGGATACAATAGAAGTAGGTAACCCAAAATGAACCCATACAAATTGAAAGTACAAATGAGCTGTCAGTTCAGCAGTGACTTGCTTTTTACATGGCATTAAGATACACATTTTGTTGAACCGATCAACTACTACATACAAGTAATCATGTCCCTTCCTAGACATAGGTAACCCCCCAACAAAGTCCATTGATACACTTTCCCATGGACGAGAAGGTACAGGTAGAGGTGTGTACAAACCCAATTTCCTGTTACTAGGCTTTCATTAGCTGCACATACAACCTCTAATATACTTAGTTACGCTTCGGGTACAATGAAATAATAAATAACATTTCACAGTAAATTGAAGCCACCGTTCTGCTACTCCCAAAGTGTCCTGCAATCCATGAGGTATGTGCTTCTCTAATCACCTGTGCTTGTTCATCTTTTGGAACACATAATTTACCCAAGTGATATAACAATTTATCTTGCACATAATAATCTTTCTCTTCTACATGTTTACCATTCATTAAAGCAGCATAGATATCCTTAAAGTTCTCATCATTAGCATATTGTTCCTAAAAACTTTCATGAACCATAGAACTATTCTGAAGGATTATCAAAGCATTCATCATAGGAGGTCTAGAGAGCATATCTGCTACTTTGTTATGGGTACCTTTCTTATACTTAATAACCAAATGAAACTGTTGCAGAAAACCCATCCACCGAAAGTGCCTACTTTGTTGCGCTTTAGTTTTGTGAGTGCAAATACCGGCGGTCGGGTGATCGCTAGGATTACGCTTTCCCCATTATGTAATGTTTCCATTTTTAACACTCTGAACTAAAGCATAAAGTTCTTTATCATACGTGGGATAGTTACTTACTGCTCCTGAAAAAGTTTCAGAGTGGTAGAAAACTGGTTTACCTCCTTGCATGAGTACTGCTCCCATGGCAAATCCACTCGCATCTGTCTCGATCTCAAATGGTTGATGTAGATCTGGTAAGGCAAAAACTGGTGCGGTGCTCAACTTTCCCTTCAAAGTGTCAAAAGCCTTCTGTTGTGGACCTCCCCACTGAAAAGTTGCCCTTGTACTGGTTAATGCATGCAATGGTGATGCTATATAAGAGAAATTTGCAATAAACTTTCTCCAGTACTGAACTGCACCTAGGAAACTTCTGACCTCTGTGACTGTACTTGGCTTAGGCCATTTTACAATAGCTTCGACCTTCGCAGGGTCTACTTTCAATTGACCACTCCCTACGACATAGCCTAAGTACACTAAGGATGTCTTACCAAATTCACATTTAGACATCTTTACATACAATTTTTCTTTTCTCAATACATCAAAGACTTTATTTACATGACTTACATGATCTTCCCAAGTTTGACTGAATACCTCAGATTTATCATCTTCTTTGGCTTTTACAAGCATCAATACAAATTTTTTACTTGAATTGACCAACCTCTTCATTTGACCAGCATTAACTAGTGTAAGATTAGTCTTCACCTTATGTGCCCGTACAATGTATTCTACCCCATCTTTAAAAAGATGATACTTATTCTCCCCCCTATAAAAGATTGCTTTTCTGTCATAAAGATAAGGACTTCCCAACACAAGCCCACAAATATCCAAAGGGACCACATCGACTTCTACCTCATCTACAAAGTTTGCAGTGATAGCAAATCTCAATTTACACTGTTTAGTTACTTTTAATTGTGCATCATTGCAAACCCATCCGAGTGGATATGGTTTCGGATGAGGTGTTGTAGCCAAATTAAGTTTCTTTACAACTTCTTCAGATATTAAGTTGACTTGTGAACCCCTATCAAACAGAGTATCAATCTTAGTGTGTTTTGTTACAACACGAATGTGAAACAATTCATTTCTTTGCTTATCAACCTTAGGAGAAGATTCTTTACTTGTACTTGCACTGGCATTAGAAAAACTTGCATCAGATGAGAGAGATATACCTTTCCCTTTACCTTGGATTCCGGTAGCAACAATCTTTGACTCATCTCCGGAGTCAGAACCAAGATCTTGTTGAATCACTGCAGTAGTCTTCTTGCCTTTATTACCTCCATATCTTTTCGGCCTCAACTCAGGATGAAGCTTCCAACATCTCGAATCATCATGCCCCTCTTTCTTGCAATGGGAGCATGTGGGTTTCTCACCCTCTTTCTTAGCTGTAGCTGTCTTCTTCCCTTTGCCTTTATCTTTGTCTTTTTCTTTCCCTTTAGACTTACCCTCGAACTTAGATGGCTTCTTGGAAAAGTTATCACTAAAAGTGTTCTTACCCCTTGACTCTATATGAGTAGCTTGAACAGACACCTCGTCTAGATTGTTGGGACTCAACATCAAAATAGTGTGCCTAAGGTAAGAATGTAAACCACCAATATACTTAAGTAATGTGTCTTGGGTATACAAGGGAACATTTAGAGCAATGGCCCGTTTCCTAAACTCATGAGTATACTCCTGGACAGACTGCCCCTTACCTTGCCTAAAGGTTTGCCAATTCATGGTTAACTGTTGCATGTAACCTAAAGGGTAGAATTGTTTCCTAAGGGCAGCAACAAACTCCATCCAAGACATATTAACTTGACCATGGCGAGCAATTTCTTCACGAGTTTTACTCTCCCACCAGGTGAGAGCTGTACCTCCCAACCGGAGAGTTGCTAATTGAATCCTAGAAGCATCTTCTACTAGGCCTTGAATCCTACAGTATACTTCTACTTGTTGGACCCAATCGTCTAACTTCTCAGCATTTAACTCCCCACAGTATTTAGGTAACTCAAATTTTACATCAAGCTTAATTACAGGCTTAGATTTGCTCTTAAATGGATTTACATTGGAAGAAGGAGAAGGAGAAGGAGGAGAAGAAGGGGGAGAAGAAGAAGAGGGAGAAGATGGAGGAGAAGGAGTTGCTGGAGCTTTCCCCTCTGTGTCTTTCTACTTCTTATGCTTTGAAGAATCTCCCTTTTCGTGCTTCTTCTTGTCTGCATAAAGTTCATCCACCATTGCCTTCATGTCAAGAAATAGCTTCTGGAAATCCTTGACACTGAGCTCTGAACTTTGTCCACCTTCTTTCGCTTCCATCTGTGACGGTTGATTAACTCTTCGTCTTCCAATCTCTGGATTGTATTCTTCGAGTTCTCCTTCGCCTCGTTGCAACCTGGATCTCGTTAGCATTCAAATTGCAATACAAGCCACACACAAAGCTCTGATACCAACTTGATCTATATAGGATCTAGGACTAGTTGCTTACAAAATGCGTAACGTTAAAAGATCAATTATTACAACACTTAACTTAAATGATTACAAATTTAAATGCTCAAATAAATGAATGAACATAACATAAAATAATTAAATGCCAAGAATAAACTAAGAAAGAAAAGAGAGAAGAAATAGAGAGACGAAACCAAAATTGATAACGGAGTTTGTCCCTAAGGACTACATCTCCGGGTCCCTCTCCAATGGAGGACCGATCCGATTAGCTCCAAATTCAATTACAATGGCTTCAAGACTATCTCCTTCAAGCATTCAGCAGCATGTAATTACTCTGATGTGCAGAAACGTCTTCAATCTCCCAAGCATTCTCTCGCTATCTCAACCTGGACTTCGAAAACAAAGGTCTATACCCCTCCTTTTATACAAAAAACTTTCCTAATTAGGCCTAACCACTCAATCAATTACATAATCTCCCTGATCAGCTCGTATCAGGTATAATTTAGCTTCTATAATCTTTTGGTTATAGGTGGTTTTGGTGGTTTTGGTTTATTTTGGCTTATTTAGCCATTTGTTAGGCAATCGGCTGACAGGCTTACAACAAAACAATTCGCGTCCATACATATATATAGAAGGCCCGCGTGGTGCAACGGTGGGTAATATTTTTGGTTGGATGGAGGTCGGCGGTTCCAACCTGCTGGCCTCCGTTTTGTTTGCAACACCGCCAATTTACAACAACAAAACAAAACGGTGATCAATATATATCGGACGCCTATGTTTGGCGCAACGGCTGCCGGCCGTTTCAGGCTGAACCAGGTCACGGGTTCGAGCCAGAAGAAATTTTGTTAAAACAAACCACCACAGCGAACGACGAAGACTTGACACGTGTCGAACAATCACTGGCCCAAACATGCCATGGTGTCTGTTGATGAGGAAAACCGTACTGTCGACCCGTCGCCACGTGTCAAACTCCTATTCGATGAAGCCGCTGACTCAGCCGTCCACGTGTCATTCTCTAACTTGCTGGAGATGCTGACTAGACTGCCATGTGGGATGCTGACTGTGACGTACGGATGGACACGTGTCAACCAGTGATTGGTCCGTACAGATGACTCATATGCCACGTGTCTTGCTGAAATTCGACCATGTGGAATCCGTACAGTACGGACAATCTGCTGACATCATCATCCGTACCCTCAAGTTGACTGAAGTTTGACTACTTCTAACTCGAGCATACCACGTCGGATTTTGACGAAACGAACGTCATCAGAATCATCTCGACGAGCTCTTCGCGACGACGCCAGTTCTGTCGATTTCCGAGATGATTATTTTTTCACCTTTTGGACGCCCCTGAAGCCAATTTGACTGGAAGTTTGACTGGCCGTAACTTGCACAAAAGGAGTCCTTTTCACCCCGTTCAAGTTGCGTTGGAACCAGGACGTCGTTCTCTTTCTGATGAAGCTAAAATCTGGAGTATTGGGAACACTTCAATTTTCACTGAAAAATTGTCCCCCAGATCAAATGCATCTGGATTTAGAGGCCAAATACATGTTCTTTTAAATCCAATTTTTATGTTCTCAATTGTCAATGCCTTCTCAAAAGCAAGGTTGCCAAGTGTTGCCAATTCTATCCCTCTAATCTCCAAATTTGGATATTTTGTAGTCCATGTTGCTCTTTCCATTTTAAAATGTGATTTGAAAGAGGAAAATACACTCACATCAAGTGGTTGCAACCTGTGTGATGTGTGGGTTGGTAGGGTAAGCAAGTTAATGCCCAGTTCCCTTGCTTTGGTAATGGTAGAAAATTCCATTGCCATCAAATATGAGGAGGTGTCTATGATTGGGTGAGACACCCTTAGGTACTTGCTGAGAAAAATGTTTCAACCATTGAAGAAATAGCTCTTTCGTCATCCATGCACGAGGTTGAACAACCATACTTTCTCATGGCTCATAGTTGATTATGTAGTTCTAGAGGTGTTTTTTTGCTTTTAAACAGGTAAAATTCTAGAATTTTTTGTTCAACAACATTTGCACAACACAAAATTGTGATCCACCCCTGAGTCTTGGGGATAATATAGGAAACACTTTTGCTTCCCTTTTTGGCAAGCACCCTCATTGCACTATTCTGCCTAGCTTGCAGCCTAGTCTCATCACAATTCCAAATCCTCAATGGACCATAATTCTTGGTTGTGTATGCCTTCTCTAATGTTTCGTAGAATGTAGCTACAACTACAGGCTTGAGATTGACAACACAGCCTTTACCTTGCCCTTGGGTTGTCCTCAAACACAAATTAAGATGCCTTTTTTTTAACCTTGTCCACCAAGACTTATTTGTAAGTCCATCTTTGAAGGGATTAGGCCTAGTCTAGCATAGGCCACTTCATATTTCAGATTCATAATCTCCAAACCATGGCCAACAACAATCATCTCCTTGCACCATTCCATGATCTTTGGGCCTCTTCCTCATCATTTAGGACTATTGGGGGCCCTTTCCTTTTGGTAGTGGTAACACCATGTAGCTAATTAGACAATGTGGTAGTTGGAAGACCCTGCTTTTTGGTTGCCCCTCTTGTTGACATGTCGTTGTCTTCAATATTTGTCATGGTAACTTCCATGTCAATCGTGATCCATACCTGTTGCACTGCAACCTTTTTCGTTCTAACAATTGGATTGACTTGGACTACAGGTTCAATCAACTACGGAATGGGAATTACTTCGTCATCATCACTGTGTGGCAACCTCACAGGTTCAATCAACTATTCAATAGGAAGTACTTCATCATCATCACTATGTGGCAACCTCACACCTCTCCTATATGCAGACAAATTTGTCTACCATCGCTTGGTTACAACTCACATGGTTCTTGATGGTGCTTTGTTCTTCATCTGCATTGAGCCAAGTGTAAGATTAGTAAACAACTTACACCACTCTATCCAATCATATATGCAAAAAAGTAGAATTACATAGAGTTGATCATATGCATACATGTAAGAGTGAGTGTAATTCAAGAAAAAACTAAGCATACATCTAATTCAATTGATTTTAAATGAACAAGGGTATGTGTGTAATGAAATAAGCAATGCATGTTATAATATCATATCGCCAATTCTAACTCTTATAACCCTCAAGTGATCATGTGAAGAAATCAGTTAAGGGGTTATATATAACTTCAAACAGCAGTTTGATGCAAATATGTAAAACTTGAAACAACAATTTGATACAAATATGTAAAACATGAAACAATAGTATGATACAAATATATATAACTTGAAACAACAGTATGATACAAATATTTAATGCTATATCGAAAAGGGTTTCAAATATTTCTATCATACTATTGTTTGAAGTTATATAAAAATTTCATAATGTTGTTTCATAAATGGTTACCATACATGTTAGAGTCGTTATAATTTCAAAGAATAAATAAACCATACATCTAATTAATTTGAATGTAAATGAAGAAGGGTATAGGAAACTTATGCATCTATCTATCTCTCCAATATATATATATGTACACACACACACACACACATATGTATGTATGTATGTATGTAGTGTCAAAAATTGTCGTCAATGACATTTTCACACTTGTTTGGGCCTTCTTTTTAAAATTGAGCCTAATTATGCCTTGACTTAGTGTTGCAATTCATTTAACACACTCACATAAGGTCTTGGGCCCTTGTGAACTAATGAACTTAAAATGGTAAAGTGTTGTGAAGTGTTGTAACACGCTTTCACACTTTTCTGAGGTTTTATTAATTAATTGAACCTAATAAATCTCTTTTTAACCTTAATCATGTCTTATTTGGAGTGTTGTAAAGAGTTGTAACACACTTTCACACTTTTCTAGGGTTATCATTAATAATTGAGCTTCTTTATGCTTTAATTGGCCTTATTTTGCATCCACAAGCCCCATTTAATGCATCTTTATGAGGATAATCTCGACACAAATCAATATCCAATCATAACTCAAGTGTTTTAGGTTGAATGGACTAGATTTAGTGATTTGGGACTCATTTTCCACCTTGGTCGAATGAGTCTCACCTAGGTTTTTGGGTCCAAAACCTAGTTTCGCACCTTTCTAAGCATTTTTTAAAAATGGTCCCATAAATTATGCCTAATGGGACTCATTCACCACCTTGGGCGAATGAGTCTCGTGTGGCCCAAAATCAAAATTAATTCAAATTTTTGGTGGGACTTCATTCTCCTAGATCTAATGTCAGCTTGTGGTGTTGTAATTTTGGGAATTCTTACATAATTAAGTATAAATACAAGGTTGTTTCACTCATTTTCACCTAACAAGCAATGACCTAGCAAGTTGAATTGGCATCCTTATAGCAAGTTTGAGTTCACAAGAGCATTCAATTGTTTACAAGAGCATTCAAGAGTCTTCAAGAGAAGATTATCAAACTTTTTAGAGAATTATTCAAGTATCAAGCATCATGTCAAAGTATTCATGCATCATGTTTGTTTTAGAGCTAACAATTATGGTGTATGATTTTGTGATTCAAGCTAGCATTCAAATCAAGATCTATCCTATTCAAGCAAGAGTCAAGATCTACATCCATTTGAACCATCTCATACATGTTTGCAGCCTTTTATTGCTAGGCTTTAGTGAGTTGCAACATCATATTTTTTTCATTCATCATTCTACATTCTTATTTCATTCTATTTCAAGGTTTGATTACCAAAATGGGGTTTGACCAAGGAAAACCCCTTTCCACTAACAAAAGAACATTTTTCTCTCTCTTTAGTGTGTGATTTGCAGGTTTAGGTTGAAGACACATTGAGGACCAAGTTTAAAGAAAGTTGTCAAAGTTGTCATTAAGCATTGGGGACACTTGGAGAACACATTGGAGACACTTGGAGAACACCTATAGGTTGATTTACAAAGATTCAAATCCAAAAACCTGAAGAAGTAGATTGAGTAGACTGAGAAGAGCATATTTAGACCTTGAAGTTTCAGAAAACCCTAACTGGATTGATTCGCCACTTTTGGCGAATGAGTCCTAGTCTAGGTTGAAATTCAAATTTTTAGAGATTTTGATACCCATTTTCCATATTCCTATTTCTACATAGAAATCCAAATTTGGGACTGATTCACCCAATTTTCCGAATGAGTCCCACTCAGCATTAAAGTTAGAATTTCTAGCATTTCAGATCTCCTCCCTATCATCTTCAAATCTCCAAGTGCACACATTCCATCCTGTAGCTTTCTATTTTGTTTCATTTTCATTTTTAGGTCATTTAGTGAAGCATTGCATCATATTAGGGTTTAACATTACATATAACATTACACCTTGCATTTCATTTATCTTTCCAAGTGTTAACTTGGTGGTGAAGCCCTTATTAATTTACATTCAACCCTTAGGACAACCCTATTGCAAGATCTCTTTCTCCTTTGCATTGAGATCTCTAGGGTTTTTTCTTGAATGAGAGCGAGTGAAGATTGTTATTCTATCTCCCAAGCATAGAAACAAAAAAAAATCCACCTTTCATTTTGGTGAGCTTGCATTTATAACATCATAATTCTGATTTGGAGTGCATTATCCTCCTAGATCTTGCTTGCATTAACATTGCATTAGGGTTTTCATTAGTTAATTGGCATTCTAGGATTTCTAATTTTGCATTAGTGAAAGTTCATATAGCTTACATTTTTGCATCTTCAATCACTAAAAACCAAACAAAATCTACATTGGCACTTAGTTTATAGATCATAAGCATAAAAAGCATAAAAATCAATTGAAATTTTCTAAATTTTTTTAAAAAAATCCCCATTGGGACTCATTTGCCACCTTGGGTGAATCAGTCCCAGTGAAGATCTACACTCCATTTTTTGATATTTAAAACATTGTTTGTAAGCTTTTGTTTGATGTTTATAGCTTTCTATTTTAGTTTCCAAAATTTATGTTATAATCATTTCATTGTTCTTAGCTTATATTGCATTTGTATTCATCTTGCATTTAGTAGCCCTTGTATGAGTATTTGGTGTCCTATTGCTAATCTTGTAGTGAGACAAAGTTTGAGATTCGTGTCATTCTGCGATAACACAATTGTTGTGCATCTTGGGTTATCTAGCTCTTTCACTCCTAGCATTGACACTAGTACACTAGGTATGGACCATATGCTTAATAACTCTTTACCTTCAAGTAGTGTGATGCATATTGAAACAATGGTTGCTAGTGTTCTACAAGAAAACATAATTCAAATTCATGGAGATTTAGCAAACGTACAACATCAAGTGCAAAATGACAACATTTCAACTACTGCCATCCCTACTATAGATAACATTCATCGCATGCTTGAAAGTGAAGATGGACTTGACCTTGTGAAAAACATAGTTCAAATCTTTGGAAAACACCTTACCTGAACCACTAGTTGTCCTTTACCTACAAGCAATGTCACAGGCCAAGGAGGAACTCAAATTCCTCCTCCCACAACAATTGTGTCAATTCCTACCTATACCAACCCTCAAGTCACAACAACAATGCAACCAACTAGTAATGTGATTCCTTCCTTGGGTATTTCCACTAGTATCCCTATTACCTTTGTGGAATCACATGTCATATCTCCTACCACTTTACCATCTATAAGCATTCCATTCACTTGTCCCTAGAACATATACACCCTTCACCTTTTTCATCTCCATCCCATAATACAAGCAATGACCCTCTCATAAATCAACTTTTTCAAACTATTCCATCCCTTCAAAAGAAAGTTCCCACCATCAACCAAAATCAAAATGGCCCACCTACATATTATGTCAAAATTAGTCCATTGTCCTTGGAGATATTGCGAACACCAATGCCACAAGGTGTATAGGTGCCTAGATTTGAGAAATATAAAGGAAAGGGAGATCCTTCTAACCATGTTAATGCTTATACTGCCTTATGTAGTGGCTTTTTCCTTCATGATAAACTCTTGGCTAAGCTTTTCCCTAGGTCCTTGAAAGATACTTCCTTGGAATGGTTATCTTCTTTATCGAACAACTCAATTCGTTCATTCAATGAACTTGTTGAGGCATTTTTCAACCATTTCTAAGTGCATATTACTCCTAAGATGACCTTGGACGATTTGATGAGATGCAAGCAAAAAGAAGAAGAAAAGATAACTGACTTTATCTCATGCTATAAATTGCTTTATTCCCAAATTAATGTCAAGGATCTTGATCCTTACCTTCAAAAGATGTTCATAGAAAATTTGCAAAGTAAGATACAAGACAAGCTTACCATGATGAAATTCCTCTCGTTCATGCACTTGTGTACTGCCCTTTGTGATTATCAAAATTCGGTTAGTAGTTGAGTTATAAAATCCACTTCTAGTCATACTAAGAAGTTTGAGTCCGCAAACAAAAAAAATTCTCAACCTTTTAGAAAATAGAACAAAGATTTCCTTAAATTTAATCCCCCTCAATAAACAACTTGAAATGTCAATAACCAAGTAGTTGTTGTTAAGACTGTGATACCCTTTAGCTACAGAGACCCAAAAAGACAATTCACTCCCTTACCCGATACCCTTCATAATGCAATGTCCCAACTTTTAGAACAACAAATGATTACTTTGCCTCCCATTAAAACACCCAATCCTAATAAGCCTCTACCTCCAAAATTTAGATCAAACAATTATTGTCATTATCACCCACAAAATGGACATGATACAAAACATTGTAAGCATCTTAAACATCCTATGCAGGACCTTATTGATTTCAGTCGTCCTTCCGTTGGAGGTGTTAGTGACCAAGGAAATAAGTTTGTTGCCCATCCTAACCAAAACTTGCAAATCTTTACCAATCCCATGCCTAATCATAACATTTCATTTGTCAAAGCTAGTGAAACTACAAAGACTGATGTGATGAGTGTTGACATGGATGATGAGAACATAGATACAATTCAACAAATTTCTATGGATATTGATCAACAAGAACAAAATCCTATCGATGGTTTGGTTTCATTGGTTGAAACTCAACATCATAAGGGCCAAACTGAAAACCCTATTGACATTGCTTTATCCTCTAAGGATATGCTTAAACATGCACCTAATGGTCCTCTTTACATAGCCAGTCGAATCTATGACAAACCCACTAATGGGATATTAATAGATCACATCTGTGGAGAGAATGTGATCACCGAGGAATTCTTACTTTTGCTTGAGCTCTATCAAGATATATATGATAAACTGAAAGCATGGATCAAGATGCATAATGGTTTTGCTTGCCCTACGATGGGATCGATCACCCTTCCTTTACAAATAGGAATGAAGACATTATATATCTCATTCTCCATCATTCCACAATTGGACCAATTTCATGTGAAGCTAGGCTATCCATGGCTTCGCTCCATGAATGTTGTTCCTTCGGTTGTGCATAAATTCTTAAAGCTTCCCTTTGACAATGAAATTTTCACCGTCCATCATAGTGGCTTTAACCTGTTGTCCTCCAAAGGAAACTTTTCCTTAGATTTATTTTGTCCTAAGCATATAGAACCTATCAAACTGCAAGAAGACTTCTTTTTCAAATCCTATCAAAAGTTTAAGGCAAAGAAAATAGCAGAATTATCCCTCCAAAACATGTCTTCGTCCATAATTGAACCTACCATCTTAGATGAAACCATGATTGAACCTAAAGAAATTTCAGACAACCAATACCAACCTAAGACTGAAACTTCGCCTACTTCCTACAAAAGACCAAGAGATAACGAAAATAATCCTATCACACCTCCTAGAATAAAACAAGTTTACAAAGTTAAAGAGAAAGTGGTCGAACAACCTCCCGTAGTTCATTTTGTTCCTTCCCTTGGGGAAGAAAAGAAACCTATAGTTGATCAACCCACTCCTACACAAATGCAACTTGAAGATAGAACTAAAAGAAACAGAGGTACTAGAGAGTGTAGGCATAGACATCATGCCCTTGCTCGCAAGTTACAAGAAGAAATAAATAAATAAAATAAAAATCCAAACTCGAATGAAGCAATGCATGATAACTCTACCCTTGCCTTCAAACAAAAAAATCCAATACAACAACCGCAACAAGAGTTGAACCCTTCCTTGGACATTATCATTTGACCTCTTGTTGTGATTAATTTAGATGATGATGAGGAAGTTGCTAAAATTTACAAAGAGGTGCATAATGAATTGAACACAATGTTTTCGTCTTCCATGAGCTTAAATGATAATTCTCCTACGAAGAGTGTTGAACCTAGTGATGGCCCTAGTTCGACACTTGCTATTGTCCCTTTGGCTAGTTTTTCGCCTTTTGTATATGATGAAAACAATTGGGATGTAGATGATCTGCTCATAGGTTGACTTGCATCTTCCCTACTAGTCTTTTACATTATTTCTTTTGTGTGATTGCATGTGCATTATGTGATCCCCTGTGATGTTTTGTTTAATGTATCTCTCTCTTTGTGGCATTCATCTATTTTTACCTTCATTCTTCTCTATTTCATAAAGCTTTTCCTTTTCTTTTTTGTATCTCTTTTCTTTGTCTTGTGTTTTCCTTTTGGGGATGACGCAAGGCATCGAGGCATTCATGTTCCATGTTGACCCAAAATCTTTTCTTTATCTCTTTTCATTTGTCTTGCGTTTTCCTTTTGGGGATGAAACAAGGCGTCAAGACATTCATGTCTCTCCATGTTGACCTGAAAGGTTTTTCTTTGTTTTATTTATTTAGGGAATGATGATAGTTTGAGCTCTCTTAAAAAAATTGTAACAAGAACATACTGACCCCAAATCCATAGATCCCTTATGTGTTTGGATTTTAATTTTGGGGGCAACCCCTCGCTTTTCTTTTGCATGACATAGCTCTACTTGGAAACATATGACTTGGCATAGGGCTTTCCAAGTAAGCTCTCATGTCCTCTTTATTGTTAGCATGTATTATTTGCTACTTTAAGGTAGTTTCTCACAGTATGGTGTTTAGCAATTTATTTAAAGTGGGTGCATACATTGGCATTTTTCTTTTACATGGTTCATGGTGTAGTCTTCTTAATTTATATGTTGCATTTTTTGCTTTGTGGATGATATTGGATATGATGTCCTTCAGGAGCGTGATCTCTCTTAGCATATTATATTCCTTTTAGTGGCTTGATGTGACACACTACATCCCCGAAGTTGTGAATCTTCTATTCTTTGATTGGTCCTCTCTTAGAGACATTAGGCACAATGGTTCCTAAGTTAAAGACATCACATGAGCTAAGTAAGACTCCCTTGAACATTCCTTATTTTTGCATTTACATTTTTGATTATATGGCCACCTTGCATAATACATCTTGCATGCCTATAGATCCATCTTGTTTGTTCATGAGTTCCAAGCACATGAAGTTTTTCTTGCCTCATGAAGCTCAAAGTTCATTGTTCATGACATCCAAGAATACGAAGTTTTGCTTGCCTCATGAAGCTCGAAAATCATTTTTGCGTGGTGCCTTATTAAATTTATTAGGAGGTATAACTTTGGTATGGTTTGATGGGAAGCCTGATCGAGGCATGATTTTCCCTTAGCCACTTGCATGTGCGCGTGTGTACATACCAGTCATGTGTGTATGTGTCTCACCTCTTTCGGATCCTCACCCAATAGACAACTTGAAGTTTTGTTGCCTTAGAGTGAGCTTTCATTTTTTGGAAAAACATCCTAGATATGATCCACATAGTGATGGACAAATGGTCGAAGCTTGATCCACCCCCTTTAATTTTTTTATTTTACTTTTCTTTGTCTTTGGCAGTTTATGATGGTGTCGTTATGATGCTCTTTATATCATTTCCATGTGTGTTATTTTGTGCCTATTTTGGTTTGACATGGGATCTTGATCCTGGGGGCTTGATCACCCCTCTTGATCATTGTAATCCTATCATACTAGCATGGGTGCACTTGTACCTCTCTTGATGCATGTCTATCTACTTTAGTGTGAGTTTCAAGCAAGTTCATCCTCTCACTAAAGTGGGGGCTAAAAGTAGTATTGAAAAATATCATCGGTGACATTTTCACACTTGTTTGGTCCCTCCTTATAAAATTGAGCCTAATGATGCCTTGAATTAGTATTGTAATGTTTTTAACACACTCACATTAGGTCTTGGGACCTTGTGAACTATTGAACTTAAAATGATAAAGTTTGTGAAGTGTTGTAACACACTTTCACATTTTTTTAAGGTTTTATTAATTAACTGAACCTATTAAATCTCTTTTTAACCTTAATCATGCCTTATTTGGAGTGTTGTAAACTGTTGTAATGCACTTTCATACTTTTCTAGGGTTCCCATTAATAATTGGTCTTCTTTAAGCTTTAATTGGCCTTATTTTGCATCCACAAGCCCCATTTGATGCATCTTTTCGAGGATAATCCCGACACAAATCAATATCCAATCATAATTCAGGTGTTTCAGGTTGAATGGCCTAGATTTAGTGATTTGGGACTCATTCGCCACCTTGGATGAATGAGGGTCACTTAGGTTTTTGGGTCCCAAACTTGGTTTCACACCTTTCTAAGCATTTTTAAAAAATGGTCCCATAAATTATGCCTAATGGGGGTGAATGAGTCTTGTGTGTCCCAAAATAAAAATTAATTCAACTTTTGGTGGGATTTCATTCTCCCAGATCTAATGTCAACTTGTAGTGTTGTAATTTTAGGAATTTTTGCATAATTAAGTATAAACACAAGGTTCTTTCACTCATTTTCACCTGACAAACAATCAAGTGACCTACCAAGTTGAATGAGCATCCTTATAGAAAGTTTGAGTTCACAAGAGCATTCAAGTGTTTTCAAGAGAATTTAAGAGTCTTCAAGAGTAGATTATCAAGCATTTTAGAGAATTATTCAAGCATCAAGCATCATGTCAAAGTCTTCATGCATCATGTTTATTTTGGAGCTAACAATTGTGGTGTAGGATTTTGTGATCAAGCTAGCATTCAAATCAAGATCTATCCTATTCAAGAAAGAGTCAAGATCTACATCCATTGGAGTCATCTCATACATGTTTGCAACCTTTTATTGCTAGGGTTTCATGAGTTGCAACATCATATTTTGTTCATTCATCATTCTCCATTCCTATTTCATTTTATTTCAAGGTACGTTACCAAAACGGGGTTTGGCCAAGGCAAACCCCTTTCCACTAACAAAGCAACATTTTTCCCTCTCTTTAGTTTGTGATTTGCAGGTTTAGGTTGAAGACACATTGAGGAGAAAGTTTGGAGAAAGTTGTCAAAGTGCCTAAAGTTGTCAAAGTTGTCATTAAGCATTGGAGACACTTGGAGAACACCTACAGGTTGATTTACAGAGATTCGGATCCAAAAGCATGAAGAAGTAGATCGAGTAAACTAAGAAGAGAAAATTTAGACCTTGAGGTTTTAGAAAACCCTAATTGGATTGATTCACCACTTTTGGTGAATGATTCCTAGTCTAGGTCAAAATTCAAATTTTTAGAGATTCAGATACCCATTTTCCAGATTCTTATTTTTGGACAAAAATACAGATCTGGTACTGATTCATCTAGCTTGGTGAATGAGTCCCACTCAACATTAAAGTTAGAATTTCCAGCATTTCAGAGCTCCTTTCAGTCATCTTCAGATCTCTAGGTGCACACATTCCATCCCGAAACTTTTTGTTTTGTTTCATTTGCATTTTAAGGTCATTTAGTGAAGCATTGCATCATATTAGGGTTTAACATTACATCTTACATTACACCTTGCATTTCATTTGTCTGTCCAAATATTAAGTTGGTGGTGAAGCCCTCATTAGTTTACATTCAGCCCCTAGGACAACCCTATTGCAAGATCTCTTTCTCCTTTGCATTGAGATTGCTAGGGTTTGTTCTTGAATGAGAGAGAGTGAAGATTGTTATTCTACCTCCCAAACATAAAAACCAACAATTTTCCATCTTTCAATATGTATCATAATGCTACATTTGAAAGGGTTGGAAATATTTGTACCGTACTATTGATTCAAGTTATATATAAATTTTATAATGTTGTTTTAGAAATGGTTATAATAGAAGTAGAAGTCAAACATTATCACAATTAGTTGTAAGAGAGAGGGGATGATATTTACAGTCACTATAATTGAAGGCCAAAAAAAATAGATATCTAATTAAGTTGAATATAAATGAAGAAGGATATAAGAAACTTATATATATATATATATGTGTATCATAATGGTCTATCAGAAAGGGTTGGAAATGTTTGTACCATACTACTGTTTCAAGTTACATATAAATCTCATAATGTTGTTTCAAAAATGGTTATAACAGAAGTAGGAATCAACCATTATTGCACTTAGCTATAAGGCAGAGGGGCCTATATTTATAGTCACTATAATTGAAGAACAAGCAAAGCATACATCTAATTAAGTTGAATGTAAATGAAGAAGCCTGTAGGAAACTTATGTATCTATCTATCTCTATAATATATATGTCATATATATAACATATATATACATACATATATACATATATATGTATATATATGTATGTATATATATGTATGTATAAATGTATGTATATATGTATGTGTAAACAAATATACTGGCACCCAATGGCTTTCTTACACTTCTAAAGTTTTTCCCCTAAAAGGAGAAAGATGGGCCAAAATGCAATGTTAACATTCAAAGATTAATGTAATGTGGGTGTAATATGCCTAGATGAGATGATCTAAATCTGAAGGACTGATGAAATGAATTGAATATGCATGCAAAACTAGGAAATGCAAGCTGTTTGAAAACACATTATGATATGCAAAAACACCTAGAAAGATGAATAGAAATGCAAGTAAAACAAAACATAAAGTTGTAAAATTGAATGTGTGCACCTGTAAAATTGTTAAGGATTGGAAATGGCCCTGAAATTCTGAAAATGTTGATTTTTAGGCTTGGTGAGACTCATTCACTATTCTGGGCGAATCAGTCCCAATTCTAGAAAATTGCATCGAGGCCCGTTTTAGCCAAATGGGTATCCAAATCTACAAAAATCTCTAGAAAATAGGTACAGTGGGACTCATTCACCACTTTGGGAGAATTAGTCCACTTTAGCTTTTCTGAAAACTCAAAAATGGAATTTGGAGCTCCCAGTCTACTCAATTTGCACCTCTAGGTGTCTAAATCTGAAACCCTAATTTTTAGCACTCTTGGTGACTTTTTGTGTTGATTTTGTCCTTGCAAAATTGGAGATGACTTCAAAAAGTTTGCAACCTAATATTCAATCATTTCCAAGCCATCTAAGCACCTAAATCTACAATCACACAAAGGAGGAGAGAGAAAATGTTGATTGTTAGGTATTAGGGGTTTGCCTTGGTCAAACCCCGTTTAGGTAATTAAACCAAAATGAACAAATAAGATAATAAAGCATGAAATATGAAACAAAGAAATTAGAAACTTGTCATGATGAAGGATCTTGAATTTTTGCAACAATGAATAAAGAATCTTACTCTTGAATGCCTTGATGATGTTCTTGAAGATGCTTCCTTGTGAAGACTCAAAATGGTAAACCCTAGCTTACTTGACTTGAGATGAATAATGAATGATGAATGAATGGTGAGTGAAAAATGAATTAATTAATAATGAATTAGGGTTTAAAGGTATCCTTTTATAGAGGAGAGTTAAGAATAAGGATCATGATCAAGGGCCAAGATTAAATTAGAAAATAATTTAATCAAGGGTGGAGGTTAATTGAGAGAAGAAAGACATGGATAGGTAAAGACTTGTGGTGGAATATAAGATTGACACAGAAAAAGAGGTGATAGGAGAAATTAAATAATAAAGATTATTTAATTTAGGTGGCCAACATAGGAGAAATAAATAAAATATTAATTTTATTTATTTCAAAAGAAAGGTGAGAACAAATTATATAATTAAATAATTAAAAATAATTATTTAATTGGGGAGATAAAGAAAGGATAAATAATTAAATAAATATAACATTTATTTAATTATAGAGAGAAAAGGCTAATGAATAATTAAATAATTAAAATAGTTATTTAATTATAGAAGAAGAGGGAAAAGCTAAATTTTGAATTAATAATATTAGACTTAAATGCTTAATAAGAGTCTAGAAAAGTATGAAAGTGATTTACAACACTTTACAATACCTTCACAAGACATGCATTTTATTCAATTTGCAAGGGTCCAAGACCTAATGTGGATGTGTAAAACACCTCACAACACTAGATCAAGGCGAAATTAGGTCCAATTTATCATAATTATTCCCAAATCAAGCAAGGAAAAATGTGTACTTTTTTCGTGTCCATAGTTAGCCCTCACTTTAGTGAGAGGATGAACCTGCTTCAAACTCACTCTAAAGTAGACATTCAAAAGGAGTCCAATCGTGCCAATTTGGATGATAATATAATGACAAAGATCAAGGCATCGGTCAAGCCCCCAGGATCCCAGATCCTAAGTCAAACCAACATAAGCACAAAAGAACATGCAAGGTGAATGATTTGCAGCAAAATAAGATACACAATCATGAAATGATAAGAAATCAACAAAAAATGAGGAGGATCAAAGATGTGCTCACTCTAGGGCCATAGAACATCAAGTCATCCGTGGGGTGAGTTGTCCCAAAGAAGTTGTTTAGTGAGAAAGTCATGCCATTGTGTCGGCTTCCCACAGTATAATGAGAAAGTCATGCCAGTGTGTCGGCTTCCCATTATACTAACCATACAAAAGTTATCCTCTTGATAAATTTGATAAGGCACCACAATGAAAATGCTTTTTGTAAATGTTTTGAATGTTATGTAAAAATTTTGTTTAAAAAGGATTTTTCTTTGTTCATGTAAGGTCTTCTCCTTAGGGATAATTGTGCCTAATGTCTCCAAGAGAGGACAAGTCAAGGTGTCAGATTGTTACCCATGGGATGCCTCGTTTGCATCATGCCATTCCATTTGATCGTACACTATTGGAAAAAATCAAACCCAATGACACCACCAAGAAGAGGACACATCACAAGAAAAAAAATCACACCATGACATTTACAAAAGGATGTCGTCTATGTATGCCCCCACTTTAAAGCGGTTGCTACACCATCACTATGAGAAATTGCTTTAAAGTAGTCAATGATAAATGCTAAGAAGACATGAGAGCCAATCTGGAAATCCCTATGCCAAATTATATGTTCCCAAATTGAGCTACATCATGAATAAGTATGTCACATGCGAGGCAACTTAAGGCATGTCGTCCACATCCCAAGCTTGCTCTTAATGTTCATGAAAGGTTAACGACTAGCCAAAAGAAGCAACGATAAGTGGCATATGAGGACAAGGCTACTTAACCCCTCTCCCCCACTTAGTGCAGGACAAAGGTGAGCCTAAAATGGATGATGATATGCCGCCCCTTATGATGAATGGAAAACATGCAGCAATGAGTATGTTATGATCTTACAACTATTGCATGGCAAGGAGTAGCAAATAATGTTATTTATTTTGATAAGTAAACAAAGTGTCTGCTTGATAGATATTTAATGAGATGTCTATCAGTTTAGGATGTACCAAGGTGATAGTTGTCTTGGAAGAGTCTTTGGCAATATTATTGATGTTGAGTGAAGATTTGTGTGATGGTGTGATTTCTATGAAAGGACAATCAACAAGACCATGATTTAGTGCTTGTGTTGTAGACTCTATATGGGTATGAAGACTTTGTTCAATAGCATCACATCCTTTCTTAGGTTGCTTCATAAGTATTTCAGGTTCGAGGTTGGATTTGATTTTATACACTTTTTCACATATGTGATCAATGTCATTGTAACATGGCTGGTCTAAAATGTTATTCTTAGGTGGGTAAAGGATGAGTTCGGATTGGTTTTGAGTTTGTTTCTTGTGTGATGGTGGGTAAAGAATTAGGGGATTCTTTGGATGGCCCATGAGGTATGTATGAGGTTCATTGATCGAGGGGGATCTAATGGACACTTGCACATTCATAACCTTGGTGGTCTTGGTTTGATGTCTCCCAAAGGAAGGCATATCATTTTCTTGCACCATAATAGTGTTCCTAGGAGGAGAATTGACAATCCAAATGTTCTTGACTTTCAAGGATTGTTTGTTTCAAAATGACTTAATCGCAATTAGGGGAGTGAGCAATGGTTGAAGTGTCTTGTTCCATAATATTCTCATGATTCTCATCAATTGGATCTTGTAACACCATATTATCGTCTTCACTAATAGGAGAGATATTAGGAGAGGGGGAAATTTGATTTTTGTCCATAATCTCATTGTCTTGTGCCATAATATCTACCCTTGTAGGATAGATTTTAAGAGGTTCATCACATTTCATGGCTAGATGTTGTAAAGAAGCATCATCACAAAGAGGGGAGACATCAAGGGGAGGACAACTAGGATTTTCATGTGTGCCAATGATTGGATCCTCTTGTTCAAACAGACCCTTCCAAATGTTAGGAACGTTAGGAAGAAGAGAAATAATGCTCTAACTCTTAATCATTGGGTTTCTTGATATTAACATATCCTCCTCACAAATGTGTTTTTTATGATCATTCACGAAAGCATTGTCATAAATAGACGAGGTGTTGGGAGATGAATGGAGACTAGGTAAAGTGGTGGCAATGAATTCATCTTGTATTGTTATATTATCTCCCCAAGGGGAATGAGGAGAAAAACAAACAATACCCTCATGATGCTCAATGATTGTACCTTCTTTTGCCAAGATATCTTCATCACATAAAGGAGAGGTATCAGGAGAAGTGCAATTATGATCATCATGGTTATCTATGTTTGTATTCCCTTCTAACACATCATCCACACAAATAGGAGAGATAGGAGGGGTTGTAAGTTTAAGGCAAGCATTAACATTTTCACTCTCTTGTGTTGAGAGACTATCATAACTAGGACATGCATTGAATGAATGACAAACATGCTTATTGACTAGCTTGTTCTTTGCAAACTTGGAAAGAATAGATCTACTAACATGTTTCAATAACATTCTATGCAAACTTAAAATGCAATGTAAAAGGCTGAAAGGAAATGCAAATTTTAGATGATAATTGACTGATTATGGTATGCAACAATGTGGGAATGCAAATTTGAAATTAAGCAATGCATGAAATGAGCTAAATTAATCTACATTTAGTGAAATGCATTTTACAGAAACTTAGCCAACTGATACAGATAGGTAATGTTAGCAATCAAATGCTTAAAAATAGGGTTTTCAGCTCTATAAAAGGTAGTTTCATGGGTGAAAAGGGATTGATTCGCCTAAGGTGGCGAATGAATCCCAATGGGGATTTTTTTCTAAATTTTCTAAAATTTTCAATTATTTTTTATGAATTTTCTATTGTATAATGCAGACCTAAGATGCAAATGCAGAATTTTAGAAATTTTTAATGATTTGAGATGCAAAAATACAACCTATATGCACTTTTCATTAATGCAAAATTTGAAACCTAGCATGCAAATTAATTCATGAAAACCCTAATGCAAGGTCAATGAAAGATAGATCTAGGGTAAGGATGGAATCCTCATAAAAAAATATGATGTTCTAATGTTGGGTTCACCAAAATGTAAACAAAGATTTTGGCACCCAATGGCTTTCTTGCACTTCTAGGGTTTTTCACCTAAAAGGAGAAAGATGGGTCAAAATGCAATGTTAACATTCAAATATTAATGTAATATGGGTGTAATATACCTAAATGTGATGATCTAAATGTGAAGGACTGATGAAATGAATTGAATATGCATGTAAAACTAGGAAATGCAAGATGTTTGAAAACACATTGTGATATGCAAAAACACCTAGAAAGATGAATAGAAATGCAAGTAAAACAAAACAAAAAGTTGTAAAACTGAATGTGTGCACCTGTAAACTTGCTAAGGACTGGAAATGACCCTAAAATTTTGAAAATGCTAATTTTTAGGCCTAGTGGGACTCGTTCACCATTCTAGGCGAATCAATCCCAATTTTGGAAAACTGCACCGAGGCCCATTTTAGCAAATGGGTATCCAAATCTACAAAAATCTCTAGAAAATAGGTACAGTGGGACTAATTCACCACTCTGGGTGAACTACTCCACTTTGGCTTTTTTGAAAACTAAAAAATGGAATCTGGAGCTCTCGGTCTGCTCATTCTACACCTCCAGGTGTCTAGATTTGAAACACTAATCTTTAGCACTATTGGTGACTTATGTTTATTTTGTCCTTGCAAAAGTGGAGATGACTTCAAAAATTTTGAAACCTAATCTTCAATCATGTCCAAGCCATCTAAGCACCTAAATCTACAATCACACAAAGGAGGAGAGAGAAAATGTTGATTGTTAAGTATTAGGGGTTTGCCTTGGTCAAACATCGTTTAGGTAGTTAAACCAAAATGAAGAGATAAGATAATAAAGCATGAAATATGAAACAAAGTAATTAGAAACTTTCCATGATGAAGGATCTTGAATTGTTGCAACAATGAATAAAGAATCTTGCTCTTGAATGCCTTGATGATGTTCTTGAAGATGCTTCCTTGTGAAGACTCAAAATGTTAAACCCTATCTTGCTTGACTTGAGATGAATGATGAATGAATGATAAATGAAAAATGAATGAATTAATAATGAATTAGGGTTTAAAGGTCTCCTTTTATAGGGGAGAGTTAAGAATAAGGATCATGATCAAGGGCCAAGATTAAATTAGAAAATAATTTAATCAAGGGTGGATATTAATTGAGAGAAGAAAGACATGGATAGATGAAGACTTGTGGTGGAAGATAAGATTGACATAGAAAAAGAGGTGATAGGAGAAATTAAATAATAAAGATTATTTAATTTAGGTGGCCAACATATGAGAAATAAATAAAATATTAATTTTATTTATTTCAAAAGAAAGGTGAGAACAAATTATATAATTAAATAATTAAAAATAATTATTTAATTGTGGAGATAAAGAAAGGATAAATAATTAAATAAATATAACGTTTATTTAATTATAGAGAGAAAAAGGCTAATGAATAATTAAATAATTAAAATAATTATTTAATTATAGAAGAGGGAAAAACTAACTTTTGAATTAGAATAATATTAGACTTAAATGCTTAATAAGAGTCTAGAAAAGTATGAAAGTGATTTACAACACTTTACAACACCTTCACAAGACATGCATTTTATTCAATTTGCAAGGGTCTTGACCTAATGTGGATGTGTAAAACACCTCACAACACTAGGTCAAGGCAAAATTAGGTCCAATTTATCATTAATTATTTCCAAATCAAGCAAGGAAAAAGGTGTACTTTTTTTGTGTCCATAGTATGTATATATGTATGTATATATATGTATATATATACTATAAATATATGTATGTATGTATATATTAAATATGTATATGTATGTATGTATGTATGTATATATACATATATATACATACACATATATATATGTGTGTGTGTGTGTTTGTATACATATATGTATATACATACATATGTATATTTGTATGTATATATATAGATACAGATATGCATATATGCATATATGTATATATATAGATGTATATATATACATATATATATATACATATACATATATATACATATATATATACATACGTATATGTATACATATATACATACATACATATATATATATATATATGTATATGTATCATAATGTTTTATCAAAAAAGGTTGGAAATATTTGTACTATACTATTGTTTGAAGTTATATATAAATTTCATAATGTTGTTTCAGAAATGTTTATAATAGAAGTAGGAATCAACCATTATCACACTTAGCTATAAGGGAGAGGGGCCTATATTTATAGTCACTATAATTGAAGAACAAACAAACCATAATTCTAATTAAGTTGAATGTAAATGAAGAAGGCTATAGGAAACTTATGTATCTATCTATCTCTTTAATATATATATATATATATATATATATATATATATATATATATATCTACAATATATATAAATACATATATATATAGATATATTCACAATGTTGTATCATAAAGGATTGGAAATATTTGTACCTGTAATGTCGAAAAAAAAATCCTTTTTCACATTTTATTTGAAATGATTGACACATAATTAACTTATTATGATATTGCTATCAGGATTCAACTGTGTCAAAAAAAAAATCCTTTTTCACATTGTATTTGAAATGATTGACACATAATTAACTTATTATGATATTGAGCTGGAGCAGTACTGGGATGGGTGACCTCCCGGGACGGACCAGTGCTTCACCTCTGTGAGCATCACCTAGATTCAATGAGTGCTAAGTGGACCATTCAATATCATGAGAGATGGGTTCTTGTTGAACCACTACTCATGAAACATGGGTCAATGAGTTTGACTCGAAACTACACGGTTGAATCCTGATAGCAATATCATAATTTGACACGCTGTGGAAAAATACCTCCTACTTATCAACATAATTAACTTAATTATGCTTTAGAATGGTGTTGTAAGGTGTTGTACACATTCACACCTCTCTAGGGCCCTTATTTAGTTAAAATATATTTGACTTTCACCTTTTACAAAAGAGTTGTAAGGCATTTTCACACTTTTCTAAGCTCCATTCATCTAATTCAGCCTAATGGACCCCTCTTGTACTTAAATCAAGCCCTATTTATGGTGTTGTAAAGTATTTAAATACACTTTCACATCTATCTAGGGTGCAATTAACTAATGGTGGTTAATTAGACTTAATTTCCCCTTTTAATTTAAATTCAAGTCCTCTAAATTGCACCTCCCGAAGATCAATCCCAACACCCAGCAATTAAATTACATAACCTTGAATGTGGCAAATTTTAGGTCCCAAAGAGTGTGTAGGACCCATTCACCACTAAGGGTGAATGGGTCCTCCCTTAATAAGACCCCACTTTCTTGGCATATTCCAACTTAGTTTTTTATCCTCTTTTCACCCCCCAGAGCTTGGTCTTGGAAAGCGAACAAAGACCCATTCACCCAAGGTGGCGAATGGGTCCTCCCTTAACAAGGACCCTCTTTTTGAATTTCACCTTGGCGGAATTTTAATTAATTTTATTTCCAGATCTAAGGTTGGCCTAAATTCTTTGAATTTAGAGGTTAAATCTCTAATTTAGTATTAATATAAGGTTATTTGACATAATTTCACCTAATAATTTTTAGAGAGAACACTAAAGCAAGATTACAAGCAAGAAAGAAAAAGCATTCAAGCAAAAGTGAAGTTTAGAGCAGCATTTCAAGATCTTCAAGCTCATTTTGTGTCCAAGATCAAGCATTATTCGAGGTTCATGATAGATGCATATGGAGAATCATGTGTTAGTGTAATTAATTTAATTATTACATTAGCATAAGTTAACTTAGGTCATACATCATTTAATCCTAGGTTGCATTTTAATAAATCATTTAATAATGGGGTAATGTCCCCTTCCTTGTTTGTAGGGATAAGATTCCTTCTAGAAGATGAGTTGTCCTTCTAGAACTTATCTCAACATTTAATAATTTTCTAGATAGGGTTCACATGTTGTTAGATCATGACACATGGAAAAATCTCATGCATCTTAGGCTCTCTCTCATGCCTATATATTCAAGGCATTTTGTACATTTGTAATTCAATCCAATCTCATAGTGTAGATAAATATAGAATCTCCATTGTGCATGCCTAGTTGCAACACTTTCTATGTGGTTGATTATCTTTCCTGGAAAAGGTCCTCCATTGAAGACTGTAGCTTCAGGGACCCTATGCATCCATAATCTCAACATGGTATCAGAGAATGTCCAGCGAAATGTCAACCCTCGATCAAGAAAGTTGGTGTGAGAGATTCTTTGCAGGCTTGGGTTTTTACTTGCAGGCTAGTTGGTTCTACCTGGTAGCCAAGCTAATTTATAGTGCACATTAGGCTCTCTCCATCCTCTCCAATGTGTCCAGAAGGCCTCAAAACCCATAGATCGCCTGCTCAATCATCAAAATCAGAGACATATCCACTGGGAGTCATTGACGTATTAATCTAGGGTTTGCATGATCTAATGTTAGGATCTAGGACTATTGCACGTGAATAATAACTTTCACAATTATTAAATTGAAGGTCTCAAAAATGTAATTACATAATTTAAAATGCTTAAATAATCAAAGCAATAACAAAGTAATGAACATAATATAAGAGAGATAGAAGAGAGAAGACAAAACACAAGTTGATAACGGAGTTCGCTAATATGGCTGCATCTTCGGGTCCCTCTCCAAAGAGTGGCCGATCCTTGATTATGCTCCAAACTAATTACAAGGCATCAATAGAATACAATGTTGAGTCTTCAAGAGTTTCAAAGTCTTCCTCTTTCAAGTGCAACAAAGTAACACTCCTTCAATGCACAAATTCAGACACTCAGACTCTCCATACAAAATTCTCTCCACAATTCAGAATTCTCTCATAAAAATCACCACTTGCTTATTCCAAGTCCTAAATTCCCCCCTTTTTATACATAATTTTTCCATATGGGGTTAAACCGCCATATTTAATAAAATAACCCCCTTACAACAAATTTCCCTTATTTTTACAAATAAAACAATAATCTCAACCATTATCCCCTTAAAAAAAACAAATTCTTCCATTCGGGTTCCACATTGTTTATTTATTTAATATTAGTTTTAGCAACTATAATAAAACCAAACTGTCTCATGTATATTCATGACCCCCATAATTTCGGGCAATGAAAATCATAAGGGATTAAATTTGTTTTAAGTTTGGAGGTTAACTTTAATTTTAGTTTTAAAATATCTTTTATGATATTTCCAACCCTTAAAAATCTCCCTTAAAATCTTTTAAAATCCTCTAAAAATCTTTAAGAATCTTTATAAATCCCCTTAAAAATCTCGTAGTATGGGCTTTTAAAACTTAAAAGGTTTAATAATTTAAATATAAGGGAATTCAGATTTTAAATTAAAATAGTCATATCGTCATTTTTTCCACGTCATCATTCTTGCCACATCATCATGCTCAACCCTCAACTTTGACCGACCATAACTTTCACATACAGACTCAAATTTGGTTCATTCAAAATGTGTCGGAAAGCTCTTTACAAGATCTTCAACATGGTGATGAAATATGGAGCATGTGGAACACTTCAATTTTTTACGACAAGTATCCACCTGGATCATTGCATTTTTTATACTATTTGTACAATTTTGCAGAAAAAAATCCCCCTTTTAGTCCTCCATCATGGCAATTTTTTTTTAGAAAAATTAGGCTATTTTTATCTTATCATTCAGGAAATTTTTTATATAGGATTGGAAAAAATTAAAAAATTCAGAGTGACCAGGCATTTTATTACAAGGTCGGTATAAATATTTTTATCTGTGGATATAGTTTGGGTTTCATTTTTTGGTCGGTTGGCATTTTAATCCATTATGCAGATTATATTTAAATATCGACATTTCATTTAATTTTTTTTTTGAATTGCAAATATTTTGCAATATTCAAAAAATTTGTGGTCGACATTCGTCCGTCTGCAGACAGGGTACACCTCCTTCAGCCGCTATGACATCACCTACCACCGTCGCCATGTGTTCCCTCACCGCCGAAGTCTATTTCTTGGCAATTGTCAACTATTTCCGGCCCTACCACCATCGTTGACTTCGTGTTTGTTTCTAACGTCCTGTCCGACCTCGTGTGCTTCCCGTCAACGAACCCTCAGCCCCGGCTCGTGGTCTTGTGAAGAGCTAGAGGCTACAACATCTAGCGACACCACCATCCATCCTGACCACACCACCAGTCTCCACCCACCAGCCACTCTGTTGCCACCCTATTCGAGGGCGGGTGTTTTTCTTAAACTGTCGCTAGCCCCGCGGTCATATCAGTGATTGGGGGCCAATTTTTTTTTGCCCTAAGGTGCTTGTTTTTTGCACCTAATTAGCCTGCCCTCTACCATCTAGTAGTTTTTCTTCCGAGGGCCATATCTTCGCGCCATAGTATCAAAAATTTGCAAACGAGATACCGACGGAAAGAGAATTCAGAGCGCTATTCAGTGGTGCAATCAATTTTGAAAAAAATTGCTTACAAAAAATTCTACAGTCAACTAAAGTCAATCCTCCACTTTGGACTCAACGGCCAATATCTTCGCATCAGATTGTCAAAATCTAGAAATTCCAGTAGCATTCAGGACATATTTCAGTGCTTTTTTTCATCAGTCCACTCACTTTCTTTGGTTTCAACTCCAAGTATATTTTATTAGTTTTTTGAAATTCGGTGCATTTTCCTGATTCCTGGGACATCCTGACACTTGAAAAAAGAATTTCTTGATCTTGGAGGCACATTTTCAATTGCATATCTATTTGGAAGTCTTTATTTTCTGTTGAAGGTCATTTTCTTTATTTTTTGTGGAGAAATTTCATTATGGGGCTTGCATATACTCCTTCTTTGGTTATGTTGCATAAGGGTAACTATAAATAATGGTGAGATGGGATCAACCACCATCTCCAATCACTTGATTTATTGCCACATTTGTTTGGTATAGTTCCTCATCCAAGTGAAGGTATTCATGAACTTGCTTGGAGTTGCAGCAAATACACTGTTTTGGAGATCATTGAGATGCAAGTTGATTATGATGTTCTGAGTAGTATTGATCATTGTGATTATGCTCACATCCTTTGCGCTAAGCTTTGGGAGCTATATGAAGGATAAGACACTCCATCCTTCCCCGATGTTCATGATTTAGAATGTCATTCTTCAAATCAGGTACCCTATGATGATATTGTTGTGCAGGAGGTTGATTGCCTTAAATCTTCTGAAGAGGTTGACAAGGTTACTTCAGGTGCTTCTTATCCATCAGAGACAGTTGGTATCCCTTCAGGTTTAGTGATTCCTTGTCTAGATTGATTTAGTGAGGCTTCCACCTCCATCATCTATCAAGACACATTCAATTTTTTAGACTTGACATCACAAGATGGCTTCGTTTCAGGTATCACTGACTAGGCTACTTGTACAGGTTTGGAGGAAATTCTTGAGGGGGTATCACTCCTCTATTCAAATCACACTTTGGAGAGTTCTTTTGATTCTCCTCATCCCTTTTTCTCGACCTTGATTGGGAATCCAAAGACTATCTTGGAAGAACTTGGTTTCTCTTTAGTGATTTCATATTCGAGATTTCTTCCCTATCATTCCATTTAGGATTTGAGGTTTCTTCAAAATCTATCATTGGATTGGCTTCAAGATTCTTTCAGTGGTTTTGAGGACACTTCATTCAAAGGGGATATCAAGTCTCCATCACATTCATCATATCCATCACACTATCTTTGGATACTTTCAACATCAGTTTCCACATCGTCTCGGTTTGTCACCCTCTTCATTGATTGTGGCATCTTCTTCTTCAGGCAAGGATACACTTGAAAAGAGTTCAGAGACATCATCATCAGCATACATTCTTCCTTCCTTCAATTCCTATCTGGAATAGGAAGCATCTCTACACTTGCACTTGGTTTTGTTTCTTCTGAAGGGGAGATAAGTTGTTTGTCGACATTGAATCATGTTCTTTCTTCAGACACTTACCATTTTTGTAGGTGATCACATCTTCTGGGGGGCTATATAGTCTCTCTATCTCCCTCCTATGGGGAGGCTAATGTATTGTATCCATGTGAAGGATCCTACAAACCTTCCTTTATGCAAGGATCCCCCAATCTTGATTCAATTCACCTTTGAGGTTGATAGTTGTTTCAAGGTTCTTGGATCTCATCCTTTGAATGAAACATCCATATAAAGAAAGGTGGGTTGAGGGCATTCATCTCCCCCTATTTTTCCACGTTTCATTTTGGTGAACCTAACCCATTTTTGAGCATCCTAGTTTTTGATTGGGAGTACAATCAAATCATAAACCCCTAGCTTGCATTAGATTTGCATTACATCCTAGGGTTTCTTTGTTTTTCATTAGTGAACATTGCATGTAAGATTAAATTGCATGTTTAAATTGCTTATATTCATTATAAAGCTGAAAAAAGTATTTAAATTGCATTTACTTTTCAATTTTATTCACATTGAGATCATCATTCAAGCATTTAGATTCAAACTGTATCATAAATTTGTTAATTTTAGTCATCATTCAATCATAGAAAAACTTGCATTTAGAGACATTATACTTGGAAAATCTATTACAACATTCACTGTTATAGATATGAGAAAGATTATACACAAAGTCAACTTAGAAAATCTGAAATCAAACTTTGAAAACCCTAAAAATAGGACCCATTCTCCTTTAGTGGCAAATGAGTCCCTGATAAACCTAATCAACAAAAAATTTGGGCATGTTTTGGTGTCTTAGGTGCCTTTCTAATCCCTGTAAATACCTACACCAAGACCCATTCACCTTTAAGGGTGAATGGGTCCCTGTACAACTTGTGACAACAAAAATTTTGGGTTTTTTTAGTTACTAATAAACATTTATGCTTCTATTCTGGAATTTGAAAAGTGTTAGTCTAAAACAGATTGTTCTTGCATGCAATTTCTTGTTTATTTAGATAGATTTAGCAACATTACGAAAAAAAATTCTTGCATTTTCACTTATAAATAGCATTAGAATTTTACATTTTCAACATTTTTCATTAGTATACATGTTCAATTACATTTGGAATTGACTAGAAAACAAGATCAAAACAACAAAAACATTAAATGAGACTTGTAGGGAAGGTAAAACGATGACAAGTTTTCTTTTAAAATTTGACCTACCCTCCAAGCCTTTTAGTAGCGATGAATTTGACATCTTAGATGAAGCCCTTGAGGACTTCATCTCACAAAGTCCATCCACTAAGGCTTGTCATGACAAACCAAAATATAAAGACATTAATACTATGACACTGCAACTCATAATTTATCCTCCTTCGCAAAAACCACAAGTTCAAAACAAGCATGTGATCATCCTTCAACCACCAAAAGATAAGACTTCATCCAATGATGGTAATGCTTCACTACAAAAGAATTATAACACCATTGCACATACCTACAATACAAGAAACAATAGGAAACAACAACCTTTTGTTTCATTACCATTGCCTAATCCTATTTTCCCTAGTGCTCCTCATTTTCTAACAAATAGTCGAAAGGAATATAACCTATTTGAACACCTTAAGAACACTCCTACTAATATTTTTGTATGGTAGTTACTTCAAGTATCCCCTAGTTATCATGGCATACTTCAAGAGGCCTTGCAACAAGTTATGCTTCCTTCTAATAATAATTCAAATAATGTAGTAGCACTAATCCAACACATGAACAAAATGAATCTAGACATAGTCTTTCACCAGAACGAGTTACCTCCCTTAGACATTCAGAAGAAGTATGAAGTTGGGTGAAATCACAATATTGTGTCTCACTTTTGGGACGTGCTAATTTTTGCCTAAAATCACTGTTTTTAGAATAACTAATTATTTAAGTCTTGAGAGGCTCCATCTAAAGGGTTTTAATTAAAGAGGGATCGATAAGATCCCCTTACGTCAAAACCCCTTGGATAGAACCCCTCTAGTATTAAATAATACCCACAATGGATTCTCCTTCACACCTATCAAAATGTTGGAAAAAACCCACTTTTTCTTTACCTTTTGAGGGATTAAATAACATCATTTAAAAATTATATTTTGCAAGATTATAGCCCTCAAAATGAGCTTTCGAACAAGTATAGTTTTGATATATTTTCATTTTATCATGTATTTAATTTTTAAATTATACTAAACATAGGTTTTTCTCTGAACATCAAGCTCTTTGTTGTGTAGAGGTGGAAAAATAGTAAACCATTGTAAAAAAAATCAAAAAATACCCATTCCCTAGGTTTTGATGTCCTTGTTTCACCCAAAAAAGAAAAAATGGATTTCTATATATACACAAAAGTTATATTGTACAACACACACGCATATCCAAATTATAGTTACAATAACTTCAAAAATTAATTTTAAAATAAATATACAACAAAAAATTGTGAAAAAATATCCTTTCCCTAGATATTGATTTTTAGAATCTATATTTCAAAAATTAGAATTTAATCCTTTATAGAAAAAAAGTTATGTTGTATAACACAAGAATTACTTTCTAAAAATGTTGCTTTCTTTCTAAAACTAGTTATTAAAGGAGATGTTGAAATATTCATGATTTATTTTAGAAAATTTGAAAAAAAAATAGAATCTAGACACAAATTTCCACAAATCACTAGTTCACATCATCTCCAAATTCTTAATGGTTTAGCTGCTATAGGTCTTAGAAGATGAATATTCAGTTAAAAATATTGATGTAAATGTCCATCTTGGGCAAAAAGTGAGACACAGTATTCTGATTTCACCTAGCTTTCAACATAATAGTCCACATTGGTTCAACCATGATAAAACAAACTCTTGTTGACAATCCCTAAATGTGTGTAGTATGAGCCTTGTGAAAAAAACTGAAGTTGAGTAAAAGTGATATTAAACCTGATTCCTTATCTATTTGAGGATTTGACAACATAGGCAAACAGCTACTTGGAGTTATCACATTACCTATTAGAATTGGAGAAGTCACATTACAAACTCTAGTCCACATTATGCCTAATGATCTTTCCTATAACCTCCTTTTAGGGAGACCGTGGATTCATGAGATGAATGGTGTGTCTTCCACTCTACATCGCATCATGAAGTATGTCTATAACAAAAAAATTTACACACTAAAATTTGATCTCGAGGCTAAAAGTTTTTTTATGGCCGAAAGAGATGGACAAAATCTTTTTGAAGTATTATAATCCTATACACTGCAAACTATGTCATAAGAAGGAAAAGAAAAAGAAATCGATATTGATGAACTTACTAAGTTATTGGAAGATGATTGGGGATCCTTGGATTTCACACCAACATTCATGGGAGAATACAAAATGACAACAAAAGACAATGAAAAGAAAAAGAAACCTATGGTAATGTCAATGCAAAATTCACAAGACATTTCACAAACATCTACCTCATCTACTTTGGATGAAGATACAAGTTACATGACGAATTTTGATGAGATAGATTATCAACAACCACCAAACCTAAAGGAAATGGAAAGAATTTATGGGAGAGGTTATGAGCTTATGAAAAAACTGGGGTATAGCAGAAAAGGATGTGGAAAGAAAGAGCAAGGCATCTGCATCCCTATCGAGCCTAACACACAAGAAACAAAAAGTGGTTTGGGATATTGCCCTTCTAAGATAACACAAGCAACAAAATGACCTTCACTCAACATCAACACTAGCATATGTAACTCTAGCAAGTCAGCTCTCACCTTGAAGCATCCCAAATTGCTCGACATGAATTCTAATGTATCTTTGGATTACTTTGAGAATGATGAAGCTTTAAAAGAAATGTTGGGAGTATATGATAAACCATTCACTCCCACAAGGAAACAGTCACATGTGCATTGGTTAATACTCAACAACTTGATGAATATAATGGAAACAATGAAGATATCAAAGACAAAGAGGAATATGACCCTGAGAAATAAAAACCAAAAGAAATTCCTTTGGGAGATATAATCAATATACCAATGTATATCAATAATGAAGAGAAAATAATTCAAGTAGGGAAATGTCTCGATGAAGACGAACAAGAATATCATGCAACCTTACTTCATGACTTTCCTGAACTATTTACTTGGACTTACTTAGAAATGCTAGGAATTGATGCAAAGATTGTAACACAAAACATAGTCCTCGTAGAAGATGCTAAACCAATGCAACAGAAAATATGAAAAATGAATCCTAAGATAGCCCTATTGGTCAAAGTTGAAATTGAGAAACTTCTTGACACTGGCTTCATCTGAAATATTGATTATTCTCCATGGATCTTGAATATTGTCGTAGTTGCAAAACCTAACAATCGTATTAGGATGTGTAAAATTTTTAGAGATTTGAATAAAGCATCCCTAAAATATGACTTTCCCCTTCCTAATATTGATATGATATTGGACTTGACTGTAGGACATGCTTTGTTGTCATTCATGGATGGATTTTCTGGATATAATCAAATCTTTATCAACCCTCAAGACCAATACAAGATTGCATTCACCACCATTTGAGGAACTTTCTATTGGGTCATCATGCCCTTTGGATTGAAAACGTAGGTGCAACATATCAACGAGCAATGACATTGATATTTCACGACTACATACACAAGATTTTAGAAGATTATGTTGATGAAATTATAGCCAAATACTTAACTCGACAAGATCATGTAAATATTCTTCGTAAAATCTTTGAGAGAATGTGAAAATAGAACATAAGATTGAACCTGAAGAAATGTGTCTTTGGTGTAGATAGTGGAAATTTTTTAGTTTTTATTGTATCTCATAGAGGCATTGAGGTGGAAACGAAGAAAATTGATGCCATTGTTAGCATGCCACCTCCTAGAAACATATCTCAATTGCATATGTTATAGGGAAGGATTTAGGCTATACGCCATTTCATAACCTCCTTAGTGGATAGAACATTACCTTTTACACAACTCCTTAAGAAAGATGATCAATTTGATTGGAATGAGGATTGTAAATAGGAATTTAAGAGTTTAAAATATTACCTTATTACTCCACTTGTCTTACAACCCGCTATGCAACACAAGCCATTGATCCTCTATATAGCAGCATCAGCCCATTCTCTAGTAGCATTGTTGGCTCAACAAGATGATAATGGTAAGGAACATCCTGTTTATTACATCAGTCAAACTTTGACTGAATATGAAACACAATACATGACCATAGAAAAATAATGTTTGACTATTGTGTTTGCTACTAGTAAATTGAGATATTATGTATTGAACATTGAGATCCATGTTATGACAAAGTTTGATCCTTTAAAACATCTCTTTACCAAAACAAATTTGTCAAGATTCTTAGCTAAGTGGGTTATGTTGTTAACCAAGTTTGACCTTAAGTTTTTTTCACAAAAAGAAATTAAAGGACAAGCCTTAACCGACCAATTAGTTGATGCTCCTTCTCCTCTAGAATTTCCCAACATAGAATCATTCCCAAATGAGAATGTGTTGACTATACAAAAGGAAAAAGAAAGATGGGAATTATTCTTTGACGGTTCTAAGTGTAGAACGGGCTCAGGGGCAGGAGTTATCTTAATTCCTCCTGCAAGAAAGCCTATTCCCTTGTCTTTCCATCTAAACTTCCTATGTACCAATAACATTGTATAATATGAAGCTCCAATAGCTAGCATACGTGTTGCATTAGCATTAAAAGTCAAAAACATTTCTATATTTGGGGATTCACTCTTAATTATTAAATAAATCAATGGTGTGTATCAAGCAAAGCATGATAAACTTGTCTGACAATGGAATTATTAAACAAGTTTGAATCGTACACAATAGACAACATCCCACGAAAGGATAATAGGTATGCAAATGCAATGGCAAGCGTTGCTTCTCTTGTATATCCTGACGATCCTCTTGTTGACTTCACATTTAAAGTCCAAATGATGCCAAAACCATTGATAGAAGACGGGAGTAAAGAAGTGTTATCAATTGATGCTAAGGATTCTATTGAATGGTTCACACCTATATTCAAATACCTAAAAGATGGAACCTTTCTTGAACCTACAACTAAGAACACTCGAGCCCGTATGTGAAAGCTCACATCCAAGTATATAATCTTAGTCAACATTCTCTACATAAGATCGTTTAATGGCCTTTTACTCTGATGCCTTACGAAATATGAAATCCCCATCGTACTTGAACAATGACATGCAGGTACTTGTGGGGGGAATTTTGGAGGAAGATCCCTAGTTCAAAATTAATTCGCATAGGCTATTATTGGAGACACATAGAACAAGATTGTTTTGAGTACGTGAAGAAGTGTCATAAATATCAGGAACATAACAATTTGATTCATGCTCCTACCTCTGAACTTCATGCTCATGTTCCTATTTGGCCATTTTCAGTTTGGGACTTGGACCTTTTTGGGAAAATATCACCACCTTCTTCCTCCAGACATACATTTATCATTACATCAACTGATTACTTCATGAAATGGGTAGAAGCTATCCCTCTTCTTTCCACAATTGTTGATGCAATATGTCATTTCATATTGGAACACATCATTGCTCGCTTTGGTCTCCCTTCCGCATTGGTTTCAGATAATGGAATCCCATTCAAAAATAATGATGTGAAGAAATTCTTGGAAACATTCAATATTCAACATCGCTTTTCAACACCCTACTATCCATAATCAAATGGACAAGTAGAAGCCACTAATAAGACTATCGAACAAATTTTGTGAAAGATAGTAAGCAAACACAACAAAAATTGGCATACGTAATTAACCTACACATTTTGGGCTTATCGTAGGAGTGTTAGAACATCCACTAGAAATAATTTGTATATCTTGGTCTATGGTGCTAAAGCAATAATGCCTTTAGAGTTAGAAATTCCTTTGTTAAGAATTTTTCTTAACGGGCTCATCAATGACAATACATACAAATAACAACATTTGCATCATCTTGAGATGCTTGATGAAAAGCGTATTAATTCTCTCAAACACTTATAAGATTACTTCAAAAGAATGCAATGTGGTTACAATAATAATGCCATCCCCCATGGATTTAATCAAGGTGATCTAGTGTTATACGAAAACCAATGAAATGTCAATGCTCTCCCGAATAAAAAATGAAAGTTTAGCCCTAACTGGTTAGGCCCTTACATCATTAAAGAAAAATATGGATCAATAGCTTATACATTAACTGAAATGGATCGTACATCTCTAAAAGACCCTATAAATGTCACGCATTTGCGCCAATATTACATTTAGCAATTCTTGTTTTGAATGGTATGTTAGAGTAATGTTGTTAGATGAATTAGATAGCTTCTATTTTATCTCGCATTACTTTCCTCTTTGATACATAGTAACATGGGTGTATCTTAGATTATAGGGTAATTAATCAAATATTTTGTTTAATTACTTTAGTCGCCATACTATTCAAAACCTAGTGGGTTATGTTAATTTAAATCCTAACATGAATTTAATTCAATTAAATCATAAGAGTGTCTTAAGTTAACATAGCACATCTTCATCAAAATATAGTATCTAACCTAAACTACATTAATGGTTTATTTAGATCACATAAAGCATTAAATCACGAAGACATTTATTAAATATTCTTGTAAAAGATATTTGATAAATCACATTGACATTTAATTCAATACATCATAAACCAAAATGTCCATATATATAAATCATCAAAGAGTTTTGGGTACATATGAATCAGTGAGTACAATTCTAATAAGGTCTATGACTACCTAACACCTCCAGGGCTGGGGACCTCCACGATCATCATGAGACAATAGTGTTAGATCACGATCTGATTGAGCTTCTATGTAGAATATCTAGCATCCCTAATGCCCTGGCCTCCCGCATGAGAGCCTCAACATGCTCTTAGTCAATGCAGTCCCTATTTTCCTGCATCCTCATGACCTCCTCTCGTATCCTTGAGACCTCTGCCCGTAGGTCACTCTCCACCTTGCTGTCAATAGTGCCTAGAGAAGCTAAAACCACTGTAAGTTGTGCATGTAGCTCATCGACATGACTAGTGGCACTCTGATAGGCTATACCCAATCTCACCATAGGCTCAAAATGATCTACGTGTGAATCCATTGAAGGTGGGGGAACATACACCTTAAGGAAATCATCCTTAGGACATAACGGAGGTACTAGTGTTGTAGCCACTCTCTAATAAAGGTCGTGCCACTCTCGTGTAGATCCTACAAAATGGAAATCGTAAGCAAATTAGTAACCATCATGATCCTATATAAAACAAGTGAATAAAATATATATGTACATTGCAAAATAACATAAATCATCCAAATATCACCTAGATCACCGATCTTCCAATTAGGATATTCCTATGTGACAGTGGTCCCTCTCTATGCCGATGATATGGGTGGTCTGCTACCACTAGCCTCCCCATATTTTTGAGCATGGAACTCTAACCTAACACTGGCATGCGGCCTAACCAATCTGATAAGAGGTACCTCTACACTATCAGAAGCCGTTGGATCCTCCTCCTCCTCATAGTCCTCATCCTACTCCTCATTTGCATCTATAAAGATTTCGGGTGTGGTGGCCTCATCATCTGTGGCTACATCTATGTGATCATCATCTACGTCCCCTCCGCAACCTGGAGTAGGTCTGACAAAGCCCATTGGGTGATGTATAGGGAACACACGTGCTAGCCTCCTTGTAGTCCACCACTCCTCATATGCTTGAGTGATACCTATGTCATCTACCTCAGAGTCTAGAGGCAGATCGGGGTCCTTATCATTTGAATCACTAAATTATACATCATCCCTTGTGAGACAATGGTCATCCCCAGGACCCACTACACTGTGTGTTGATCATCGATATGATGGTTTAGAACATGGAGCCACCTAAGTATGCTCAAATTGTCTCATCACCCTATCATAGTAAAATGGTCTAACCACATAGTCATGTCATCCCAATAGAAATCAATCCATCTATAATCTACACATCGCATGTTGATGATCCACCCACAATAGTATCCACTAATAGGTCCTCCAACAAATATCATCCTTATCTATTCAGTCAAAAGTGATCCTCCAATATAATAAATCTCCCTCTTGCTAAGGTCGTCTAAGTGGGTAGTTGAAATTCCTCAGCTCACCTATGGTCGCTGTAAGAGGAAACCCAGCAGGCCTGGTACATGTAATTTTCTCAAAGCACCATATTTGCAACATAGTGCAATGTACGATGCTCCAGACCTCTCAAAAGGAAAAATGACTAAGATCATAGTACAAATGAGCAAGCATGCTATGACCCCATTGCATAAACGGTCTATTGTTGCTTCATCCCTATGATAGTGTGCACTAGGACATCATTTAGGTGTGCCCCTTGACCATTTGGGACCAATGTAAGTGCCACGATAATAGTCATGATCCGCCATAAGAGTGGTGACCGTGCGCTTAAGATCCATTTAAGCTCCACAAGAGATCTGATGCTTGAGTGTCGCAAAGGTCACTCTACACAGTAACAAATATCATCTCTCATCTCTTCAAAGGATCTATTCGTAACTAGTTGAACATGCTCTCCACAAATGGGGATGCATAAGATGTGATGAATGTTCTCTAGTGTGACAGTCATCTCCCCCGTGGGGAGATGAAAGGTACAAGTACTCTCATCCCACCTATCTGCTAAGGCCAATAGCATACCCTCATGATACCTCATAGGTGGCATGAGGTATACCTAGAACAAACCAACCTCCTACAGTAATCGAATCTCCTCCTTTGATATCTAAGTCACCGACTCTCGAAGGAAGTGAAATTGCTTCCCTCAGAGATGTCTAGCTCGAGGAGGCAACTAAGAGACAAAAATCACATAACATAAGTCCTAAAACAATCATTCAACATCACTAGAGCTGTTGTAAGATTCTTTTTAGACAAAATGGACACCTAGACAATTTTTGGACGAAGGCATGGGACACTACAACTATTCTAGGACACTTTGCACCAAAGTGGGACACTTTATGCCAAAGTGGGATGTTGTGTGCCAATCTATTATAAGGTCATAAAATAAATCAGATTTCATTAAAAAGTACAGTACAGGTATGAAAACAAAGAAAATGTAAAGTAGAATTCACTCACCGTATGCTGGAGGACACCCCATTGTGCATCATCACAAACCTGGTCCAATCTCAGAGGCTTGTAAACCTTGCGGTTTGGCATCTTCACTCACTCTGCACTAAGGTAAATTTGCAACAAGGTAAAATTCAAAAGAATAGTGAAAAGAGTCATTTTCAATAGTATATAGTAACACCATGGTAAATAAAACTTATTCATTTAAAAGGGAAATGTTTAGTAAAATCAACACACTGGGGGCTAGAGGACTCTATTTTTGACGTCGTTTGTTGCATTCGATTCATACTTCCACTCCCATTCTTATCAACTATCTATCATTATGTGGTATGGTACTTGGAAATACCCTATGGTATGACTTATGTAATTCTATGTGGTTTCGTGCTCAGGAGGGGCATACATCTACCCTCAAATTCAATTGTTCATAGAAGTTTGATAAGAGGATTTTTGAATGACTAACGAATATGTGTTGTAGGATGCGGTTCCTAACATTGTCGTTTTGCAGGTAGCTACAGTGGGGGCTTCATTCTCCCTAATGAATCCATATGAGTATCCTTTTTTCTTAGTATTTATTTTGTTTAGCTTGCATATTCACATAGTATCACATGGCAGCTAAAGTGGGGGCTAAATGTAGTGTCAAAAAAAGTAGTCCTTTTTCACACTGTATTTGAAATAATTGACACATAATTAACTTAATTATGCTTTAGAGTGGTGTTGTAAGGTGTTGTACACATTCACACCTCTCTAGGGCCCTTATTTAATTAAAATATATTTAAATTTCACCTTTTACAAAAGTGTTGTAAAGTGTTGTAAGGCATTCACACTTCTCTAAGATTTATTCATCTAATTAAGCCTAATGGATCCCTCTTGTACTTAAATTAAGTCCTATTTATGGTGTTGCTAAGTGTTCAAATACACTTTCACATCTATCTAGGGTGGTTTTCATTAATGGTGGTTAATTAGACTTAATTTCCCCTTTTAATTCAAATTCAATCCCTCTAAATTGCACCTCCCGAAGATCAATCTCGACACCTAGCAATTAAATGATAAACCTTGAATGTGGAAAATTTTAGGACCCATAAAGTGTGCCAGGACCCATTCACCACTAAGGGCGAATGGGTCCTCCCTTAATAAGACCCCACTTTCTTGGCATATTCCAACTAGGTTTTTTATCCTCTTTTCACCCCTCGGAGCTTGGTCTTGGAAGTGAGCCAAGACCCATTCGCCCAAGGTGGCGAATGGGTCCTCCCTTAACAAGGACCCTCTTTTCAAAAATCCCTAGTAGGACCCATTCACCTTTAAGGGCGAATCATTCCATGTTAAGGGAAAATAGACATTAGATTCCAAAGATTTCAAGCTTTTTTTCCAGTTTAAAGCTCCTCGAAAAGGCTTACCAGGACCCATTTTCCTTCAAGGGAAAATAAGTCCCTATTAGCAGCACAAAAAAGTCTGATTTCATTAGGTGCACAACATCCTTACCTTTTTGTTCCTTCAAAAAATTTATAGTTTCTTTCAGTTTTGTGTTCAATTTATGTATTTTATGTGTTAGGTCTAGGATTAGGGTTTGTTCATTAGCCTAATTCTCTCTCCCTCAAATTGTGATCTAGCTCACCACCCCATCCTTGCGTAAAGGAAGGAGTGTAGGGTCCCCCAATCTTGATTCAATTCACCTTTGTGGTTGATAGTTGTTTCAAGGTTCTTAGATCTCATCCTTTGAATGAAACACCCATATAGAGAAAGGTGGGTTGAGGACATTCGTCTCCCCCTCTTTTTCCACATTTCAATACCATACTAATGTTTGAAGTTATATATAAATTTCATAATGTTGCTTCAGAAAATCTTATAACAAAAGTAGGAGTTTTCCATTATAAAAATTAGCTATAAGGGAGAGGGGTCTATATTGGGTTGGGTTTGTGTCATGGGTATAGTGGGTGACAACAAGTGTAGGTGGAATGATATGTATGTATGCAATTATTTGTGAATAAATTCTTCATATATATGAACATGAAGCAAACCAGGATACGTATGAACATGAAGCTTTTGTAAAAACTCGTAAATGTAATTAATTTGAATCTAAATGAAAAAGGCATATGAAACACCAATTTCTATTTCACTACATTAAAAAATAAAGAAGGTTTCAAAATAGCCTATCATGGAAGCTATAGCAAGCGGCTTCATAAGTTTGGAGGAGCTCTCTTGCTTGACTCTTGAACAGGTGTCTCCAACAACTCATTTCAAAATTTTGAAATGTTGAATGGTTAGCTTGCATCGCACAATTTTTGTCTCTTGTATAAATAATTAGGTTGTAAGAATTTGAATTGGTAGGTGCAAGTGGAGATATTTGAATTTTGGGAGGGAGTTTGAGGTTGCATTGAAGGAATTAATAGTAGAAGTGATATGAAATGGGTACATCGAAAATATGGTTTGTGACTTGAAAGGAGATTTATAAAATTTATAATGATTTATTGTTTTAATATTTATTTATGATTAATTCAATTTCATTTTTAATTGTGAAGTAGGGTTAATATAATTAGTCATTTTTTTGTAAAATTATACTGCATAGTGAACCTGAATTTTTTTTTTTCATTTCTACAGGTAAATTTTAAAAAAATTTGGTGTATATACACATCGTGGAACCAATAGTTTGTCAAAAATGGATGAATAAAGGAACATGTTTTATTGTAATTGTTACCAATTTTTCACTACAGCTCAATTGGTAGAGCTGGTTAAATTTTGTTATATTTTAAAGTGAAAATACAATTATTTCTGCATGTGCTTAAGTGTTGTTTGCATCGTATTTATCAAGTACCAGTTGTGCAAGTGTTTCAAGAAAAAGAGTTTCATAAGTATTGCTCGGTGCTTTACAAGTCAAATGGAGTACAAAACTGAATATACAAATGATTAAGCATATCAATTGCTTTCATTTATTTCATGATGCTATTCACATTACATAATTTCATTTGATTGCAAGAATACAAATGATGGTACAAATTTTAATTTTGATGCATTTCTTTCAGAATGGAAATGAAAAAAGAAACTAAAGGATCCACACAAGTCGTGGTTTTAGTTGATTCCATTCATTGTGGAAAGTAAATTCTACAACTAAAGGTAAAAAAAGAAGAAAGCAGATAGAAGAAGACATATCCATCATTGCCTGATTCTTGATCTTCAGTTGAGACGCTTGCTGCTTGATCCATCCTACTTTTGATCCCAAGTACACCTGCACAAAATGGGAAAGCCCTGTTAGAGCTCCGGATATGAGTTATACTATATGCTCTACCAATAGAAATATAATTCACTCCTTGAAATGCATGGAATCAACTAAAAGAAAAGTACAGAAGAAAGAGCTGGAAGTGTGAACATCATAATAATATACTATTTTTTATGCTAACATTATTTGTTTCCTTATGCAGGTATAGGAAAATCCTTGTAGCTAATCATCTTATGAAGACATAAAGCCTGTAGAGTAAAATGGGCTCCCACAAGGATAGAGCTCGACGTGCTGCCCCTTAAACTTTCAAGTGGGATGAGAAAGGAAGTACAAGTATCATGCTCATTTGAGCTATTCAAATGAAGGAGTAAAAAAAAATTTTAGTCATCAAAGCAATCAAGTGCATTGTTCATTCATAACAATCAAGTCCGAATAATGAAATGAGAATTACCAGTGGACAATGAAATTGATGGATTTAATTAAACTAAAATGCATCTTTTAAAGTACTGTCAAGTTAATTGCTTTTTGTTTCCATTGGTTTTTTGTTCATGTTTGATTCATGATGTTCCATGATGTTCTGTTCTGGTACAACAAGTATTCATGCTCATAATGTGATAGTGAACAAGCATACATAATGCCTCATCAATAAAGTGTCAAGAAGTGATAACTGAAAACATTTGGAGGAGCTTCAAAGCATTATTATCAAATAACACCAAGGATCAAAGTTTATTTCAGTTATAGCCACTCAGAGGAAAGTAAAGAGTGTATGAAAGTTCAGAGAAAGTGCTTCCAACAGGCAATTGAAAGTGCTAGGTGGCTGTAATAAAGAATGTGGACCATGGAACTATAATGACTGAATGCAAATGTTGCATTAAATGGAGTCGATGCAACAATTTTTTAAATGTTTTAATGAGAAAAAACGCATAGAACAACCTTTGCTTAATGGAACATAAAAATGCATGAAGAGTTCCAAATAAAAGACATTAACTCATAAGGAATATGCAAGGAGAGTGCAGATTGAAGGGAGCATTTCTGGGTATGTACTGGTGGTCAGCATCAGGAAACATAGGCTATTTTCAGAAAATGAACAAACAGAGCAAGGGAGTCTCTGTAGTATCAAGTCTTTTTGAAAAGGACATTGCAGAAAAATAAAATGAGTTCAAACATTCAAAGTGTTCCTATGTGCAGGATGGTGCCTGATTTGGGTGAACATTCTTCATAGTGCTTTGTTCTAGAAATAGTGATTTAATATATGACTTAACATAAATCTCGGTTTAGATGTCGTCATTGTTTTGTTAAGTTTGGTTAGAGTATGTGCAAGAACAAGATATTCAAAATAATGGTGTTATGGTTGTGGCTTCAAAAGGTCTGATGATCTACAAAAATATACAGAGGCTGAAACCCGTTTAGGGTTTGTTGCTAAAACCACCAAACACAAAGCAATAATACATGTGCTTTTCATGAAAATACAAATTCTTCATTACTTTCAGCATATCCACATTGGGTTTTGACTAAAAATGCAGTTTATGCTTGAAATGTGGAATACCCATGTGGGGGTTTTTGTCAAAATGCGAAATTTATACAATGCTCTCATGGGTCGAGCTCGAGTTTTGGAGAGATCAAAGATAGACATTATTTCTTCAAAATACAATATACCCACATGAGGGTTTGTTTCAAAGATACAAAATACATGTAATGTGATCATGGGTTGAGCCCAAAAATGTTCTAAAATACCCAGTATGTGCATGAATGGCCGCAGCCTAGAGAGAGCTCTTGGTTCATAAAAGGTCTATCATTTAAGTTTCATCAGATCTAAAGATACCTGAAGCAAACAACAATTAAAGAGGAAAAACCCATTTAAGTTTCATCAGATCTAAAGATACCTGAAGCAAACAACAATTAAAATGTAAGAAATTCTTTATAGAATCCTATAATCAAGTATGCATGGCGCGACTTGTGTGATGGTCTACTTTTCTTTTAAAAGCAATCATAGTTTCTTACAGAGACAAGTTTTTAAAAGCTTGGTTTAAGTGAAAATAGAGAGAAAAAGCTTAGCATTTTATGCCTGTAGAAGAACAATGTGTTTTGGCTAAGCTCTCACAGAGCTTCCAAAATGCAAGGCTAAGGTCACATATGGCGGCCGAATGGATACACCAATCAAAAAACACAAAAATACAAAAAAAATGTATCAGAAACAACATAGATGCTACAGCCTCAAGGACAAAATATCATGCAAGATGAAGAAAAGGAGTTCACAAAAGCCCACAAGAGGCTTGGAATCAACTTACCACCTATGGATTCAACAGGAGCAGCATCAATGGAGGCTCAAATCTTCATCAAAAAATTGAAATTCTAGATCATACATGGTGGCGCTCTTCACAGCAAAGCAAACTTTCAAAATCCAAATGATGTGAATGATGCAAAAAATGGTGGTTTTGTTACTTAGGGTTTTCTTCCAACCCTAAGTCGACCTAGGGGTATTTTTGCCTTAGATTTTAAAAAATTATTAATGCCCAAGTCAAACACTATGGTGGCCAATGAATATGCCTAGCCCCTTAGGATTTAACTTGATACATTGTCTAAATAATTCCCAAGTCATTTTGTTTTTATACCTTGATGGCGTTTACTCATGCCTTAGCTTTATTTTAAATTGATTTTAAAGAAATGAATTAAAATATTGATAAATGTTTTATGATTTTTTCTTAGAAAAAACAATTTTGTAAAGTAGATTGAGTTTGTATTTTTGTAAAGATTTTCCAAAATCTTCATTGCAAAAATAAATCAAATTGAGAGAATAAGAATTTGCAAATCTTGTAAAGGAAGTATAAAACAATGCTTTATAAATTGTTTTATTTCTTTGCTATTTTTAGTATATTCGTGATTGTTTTTTCTCTTGGTCGGATTTGAGCTACATGGTGAAGAGATAAGGTGTTTTTTTTGCGTTTAAAGCAAAGCAGACCTATTTTTAGGTGCTTTTCAGCATGCACATGCAAAAAGAGAGTGTTTTCCATTTTAGTTATTCTTTTTGGGGCAGTTTTTGATGCTTTTCATTGAGCTTTCTTCTTGAGCTCGAATTAGGGTTTTGGGATATATCTTGAAGAAAAACTTAGTGTTTTTCTTAGTCCAGATTATTGTTTCTTGCTCTGATACACATTCTGAGAGCTTGTAAACATTTTGTACTCAGTTTAGACATATACACTCTTTTAATTTCAATAAAGCAGCAAAGTTCTTCCCATTTTTATGGTCTCAATTTTGTAATGGCAATATGATGTTTTTGTGTTTCAAACTTGAATCCTTATATGTCTTGTTGTTGTGAATCTTTGTTCAGAATTATGTGGTTTCAGGTTGCATGTTGTCTTTAGTTCTTTTAAATCTTCATGTAAATCACTGATGAAAACATGTTCTAATGAGATTGTGAGGGCTATTGTGATAGAGAAACTGTTGTGAGAAATAAAGTATGAATTTTCATAAGTCTAGTGAATCATCTGTTAGTCATAGGTTTTAATTTTAGTTATCCTTCTTCCTTTTACCTTGAAGATCATTTAGAATAGGATTATTATTCGAAGAATCGGCTCACTCTGGAGATTCCTTCTTCGTTGACATCACCCACATCTAAAGAAGGTTTCCATGTGTCAATAGATAGTTAAATTTATGCAAATTTAACACAAGGTGCATATCTAATTGATAACAATTTTTGGCACACCCGGTGGGACTCTGAAAATCAATTTTCAGAGAGGTTTTCAATATTCTAAAGTTGTTGTTTGGTGTATGCAGCAAGTTGTTCAACCTTTTGGAGGCCCTTTTCAATATACTTGGGGACTCCATTTATGTTTTGCATGCAGACATAGTGCAGCTTGTGCATGAGAAAATTACAAACAAGATCAAGTTCTATACCTTTTGAGTACCTGGTCAAAATCAACACCTCCCGTTTTTAGTTCTTTAGTTTTATCACTAGGAAATTTTGTTCCTATAGCACAAGCACCGCCAATGGTAGCACCAAGACAACACCTGTTTGCACCTTTTAATGGAGGCAACCCATTGAATATTTTCCAACATGATGATATCCCAGTCGCAACCCTCAAAAGCCTACCATACTTTACTGGAGAAGATCACACAACGTTGGTTGAATGCATTTGTGATGTAGCTACCCTATGCTCAATTCACAACATCACGCAAGAGAACGTAGCACTGAGACTCTTGGATGCATCACTCAAAGGAAAATCATTGCAATCATTTAGAGGCCTCACAGCTAACTTAATCGCGACATGGGATGCATTAGGTAATGGCCTCTACTAGTATTTTGCTAATAAATCAGATCATTCATCTTTGTTGGAGCAGTTAAGTACGATCAAGAGGGCTCTACACGAACACTTGGCTGATTTCAACTATCGATTTCAAAGAACTTGGGATAGAATCCCTGCAATGGTAAAGCCTTTACCAGCTCTTGCCTTTATTTTTTTCTTAAAAGCCTTAAATAGAAAAATTTCAGTTATGACCCAATCTATGGGTGGGCACACACTCCCTAACGCTTATGACATCGCCATTAGAGCTGAGAATTGCCTCATTCAAGTTGGGGAAATTTCCCCTAGGCCTCCCATGCCTTTGTTTCTAGACATTCAAGTGCCTATGCCCATATCTTTACAACCCTTAGTTGTTGTTCCCCCTGCTCCAGCAATAGATTATCAGACTACAACCCAAGAAATTGCTGCTCCAGCCCAGTCCCAAAAGCTTCAGGAGATAAAAATTATACTAAAGACCTTTGGGAACGATCTTATGAGCATAGAGAAAAAAATTTTGGCCAAGAGCATAAGCCATATCAAGCCTCGTACTAGCAGAACGAGCCTAATAGGCCAGCCTTTTAGAATGACTATCAAGGCCAAAGAAAAAACTTCAACCCAAGACCGTTCCAGCCATACAACCTGAATGCTGCCAATTTATCAAAGGAACTTGTGCCACAAAATAACATTTCCCAAGATTGTGATTGGTGTTACCCATGCAATCAGCCCCATAACCGATCAGCATGTGGGAACGACATGAGAAATTAGGCCTTAATGGTCCAAAATAGTTATGCTGGCTTGGAGAATAGTCCAAGCCAAAATCAAAAACAACAAGAAAGCTTTGAAGTTGCTTTTCCAAACTGGAAAAGTTCTGAATTTTGTGGCGTGAATGACTAGGATCAACAAAATTCTCCTCTTTCAACCAACACTAGATCAAAAAGAGAGCCATGGAATTAGGACAACAAGCTAGAAATTCACAACAACAACTTAGAAAAGACAAGCAACCTATTTCTTCATCAAATATTAATGCTGTAGCGCAACCTAATATACAGATTCTGTAAAGAGGCCAAGAAATACCTAGCAAGGAATAGCCAAAGACATAATTGAAGCCTTTGTAGAAAGGAAGCGATGTTGCTGTTACAAAAAATCAGCAAAAGGTAACTCCTATTTCTTTCAACATGGTTGAACATCTTAAGAAAGCGACTGTCAATATGTTAGTTATGGATGCATTGCATATTTTGAGTCAGAAGAGTTTGTTGTAGGATGCTTTAGCTAAGCTTTCTGTCTCTGATGATAATCAAGGAGGTGCTAAGGTTGTGCTTGCAAATGATCTAGAGGTTAAGAATGATAAAAAAAACTAAAGAGGTAAAACCTCCTCTATTTTTTATTAAGTCTGATTATTGGTGATAAGATAGTACATAATTGTATGGTAGATTCTGGTGCCAATAGCTCTGTTATGCCTAAGAGCTTAGCCAATAAGTTAGGTCTTGTTTATGAGCCTAACCCCCAAAAGGGTGTAGTTCAGTTGGATGGATCTGTTGTTAAAATTGCTGGTATAATCAAGAACTTAGCTCTTACTTTGCATGCATCCCTAAATTTTTCCATTCATCAGGATATACATGTTATTGATCTACCACCCCACTTTTCCATTTGCCTCTCAAGGGATTTTATAGTCAAGTTGGGTGGGTTTTTGTCTTCTTATTGGTCTCATCTATTCTTTAGAACAAGGTATGGTACAAAAGTAATCATAAAGTTTGAGCCTCTGGCCAAGGACCATATAGAGCCATATGTCCTAAATCCTATAAATGCAAACCTCTACGCCACCCCTATATTGGAGGAGCAAACCATGACCTTGGACCACAACACCCCTATAGAAAATGTGAATCTGGATGAATGGGTAGCCGAAGGTCATGTGCTTGATCCTTTCCAACACCCAGATGAGATAAGATTAGGAGTTTATATGATCCATGAACTTGATTTTGATATGCCTAATCTGTTTAAAGAGGAACGACAACCTAAAGAAACAAAAGATAAGCTTTGGAAGCTTTACTTCAATGGTTTGAGAAGCAGCATAGGTGCTAGTGGTGGAGCTATGCTAGTTTCACCAGACGGAAATAAATATTATTTATCTTTCAGGTTTCCTTTCAGCTATTCAAATAATACAACTAAATATGAAGCATTGGTGCATGGCTTAGAATGGGCCCGAAAGAGAGGTATTAAATGCTTACATGTTTATGGTGATTTAGAGTTAATAGTGAATCAAGTTAGAAATCTAAATGCTGCAAAGAATGACTTGCTTAAGAAATATAAGCATCGTGTATGGGATTTAATAGAAGATTTTGATATTTTTAATATTATTTCAGTTCCTAGAAATGAAAACAAGTGTGTAGATAGGCTCACTACCATAGGAGCCCAATTTGATATTCTAAATGAGATTCACAAGGTAGAGGCACGTTAATATGTAAAGATTGTAGTAAGACCTTTTGTACTTGACAATAATATGAGTTGACAGGTTTTTGACAGTAATGAGAAAATTGTGAGTTTTCTAATCGCCGAGGCTGAGTTTGCAGATGGAAATCAACAAAAGTGGCAGCAACAATATGATGACCAGATTGTGCAATTAAAGAAAAACAAGCTACCAAAGGGGGTGGTCACATTAGAATCCATCTTTAATTTTGATGACCAAGCAAGGAAAGACAAAAGCAACATGACCATCAAAGAAGAACACTATGAGGCAATCGAGATTTTCAAGGTAAACTTCTCAAATTGGGAAAGGTATGTAATAAAGAAGAGCAATAGGCTTTTATTCTGTTATGTCAAGAATTTAGTGATGTCTTTGCTTGGGAGTGCAAGGATTTAAAAGGTTTTGATCCAAAACTAGCCCAACATACTATCGAATTAGAGCTCGAAGCAAAACCTATGAGGCAAAAACAAAGACCCTTTAATCCCAAATTAGAGCACCTTATGAAGGCTGAGCTGAATAAGCTAGTTGAGAGTGGTATTATTTTTCCTATCAAGCATACCTCTTGGGTGTCTAACTTAGTTCTAGTTAGGAAGAAAAGTAGGGAAATCATATTGTGTGTTGATTTCTGAGATTTAAATAAAGCGTCACTGAAGGATCACTATCCACTCCCTTCCATGGAACAAATTCTGCAGGTAGTTTATGGTTCTGACAAATTTTCTTTGCTAGATGGTTATTCAAGTTATAACCAGATTCTAGTAAAACAAGAAGATCACCTCAAAACAGTGTTTACAACTAAATGGGGAACAATGGCCTACAAAAAGATGCCTTTCAGTTTATCTAACACTAGAGCAACATTCCAGTGAGCAATGGACATGGCCTTTCATGGTCTCATGAAAAAATTTGTTCTGGTATACTTAGATGATATTATTGTTTTTTCCAAAAATGCTAATGAACATTTGGAGCATTTAAAACATATTTTTCAAATATGCAGAGAGTTTGGAGTGTCTCTCAATCCGAAGAAGAGCATTTTTTTTTCCAAGGGAAGGCTCCTCAGACACATATTATCAAAGCAAGATATTTCTATAGACCCTGAACGAGTCTCTGCTATTCTTGAATTACCATTACTAGCTCACAAGAAAGGCTTGCAAAGCTTTCTTGGAAGAATAAATTTTGTGAGAAGATTCATACCAAATATTGCAGCTTTGCTACAACCCCTCACTGTTATGCTTAAAAAGAATATGCCTTTTAGTTGGACTAGAGAAGGTAAGAGGAGATTTGAGCAGATAACAGAAGCTCTTGCAGTTGCTCCTACTCTCATTAATCCAAAGTATGACAAAGATTTCATTCTTTATGCATTTGGAGGGGTAGATACTATTTTGGCTATGTTGTGCCAGCAAAACGAGGAAGGCTTGGAGAAGCCTGTAGCATTTTTCAGCCAGGTATTGCATGATTATGAGGTGAAGTATTCTTTTATTGAGAAACATGTTTTTGTTGTTGTGAGAAGCCTCAAAAAATTAAGGCATATGTCATCAAATAACAAAATTCATTTATTGGTTGCTCATTCAACTGTTAAGGACTTCTTACTTAATCGTGAAATTAATGATAAGCGCGTTGGTTGGATAACCAAGCTAATGGAGTTTGATATTGATATTAAAATAACCAAGCTTGTCAGAGGCAAGGGTTTGCATGAACAAATTGCAAAAAATAAGCTGAAAGTGTGGATACAATACTAAACAATGATGATGAAGTTGTTGTTTCAGTTCCTATTGCTACCTAGGTGCAGCAAATGATGCACTATCTACAAATTGGTGAGTTCCCCGAAGGCTTGGACAAAGAAAAGAGAAGGCACTATAGATTACAAGCCATTCCTTTTGCTATTATTGATGGCATTCTTTATAGGAGAGACTTTCAGGGTGTTTTATTAAGATGCATTCAACCTGATCAAGTTGATAAGTTGTTAGTAGAATTTCATGATGGGCCTTCAAGAGGCCACTTTGCTGCAAGAACAATAGCCCTGAAAATTATGCGGGCTGGTTATTATTGGTCGGATCTGTTTAAGGATGCTATTGCTTGGGTCCGAAGATGTGACAAGTGTGCTTTATTTTCTAGAAAATAGAGGCTTGCACCCCTACCCCTGCATCCAATTCAAGTGGAGTAGCCCTTTTCCAAATGGGGCTTAGACTTTAATGGGCCTATCAACCCGCCTTTAAGCATGGGTCATAAGTGGATTCTTACCACAACAGATTAATTCACTAAGTGGACCGAAGCTATTTCTTTGAAGGAGGTGAACGAGACTTCAATACTTAATTTCTATCAAGACTTAGTGTCGAGATTTGGTACCCCAGATTCAATAATCTCTAACAATGGTTTAGCTTTTATTAGTTTGAGGATTTCTGATTGGTCAGTTAGGAATAACATTTATCTGAACACATCTTCTAACTATTATCCGTAGGGTAATGGGAAGGCAGAATCTACAAATAAGAATCTGATCCAGATAATTAAGAAGACAGTTGAGGACAATTAATGGACATGGCATGAAAAGCTTAGGTTAGCCCTTTGGGTTGATAGGGTGACTCCTAAAACGCCATTGGTTGTTCACCTTATGTACTTGCTTATGGAAAAGAAGCTAAGTTACCTGTTTCTATTGAATTTCCTACTTTGAGCTTTGTTAAAGAGCTAGAATTGTTGGATGAACAACCTCTTGAAGTAAGATTTGCACAGTTGATAGAGCTTGAAGAGACCAGAAAAGAAGCATTAAGACAGCTTGAAATACATCAATCTCAGAAGAAGCACTCTTTTGATAAAAGGGAAAGACCGTGAGAATTCATTATTGGTGATCTGGTCTTTAAATGGAATGAATTTAAGAATAAACTTGGACCACATTCCAAATTTGATGCAATTTGGGATGGACCTTATGTGATCACAGAGTTCAAGGAGCACAACGCTTTCCAACTTTCTAAGTTGACTGGAGAGGTGCTTTTTATCCCAGTTAATGGGATCCACCTCAAGCATTACTTCTGAGATAAGTTCTTTATTGTAAATAGGTAGAGTAGTTGCTGAAAATAAGTGCTTTATGCACATTTCTTCCAGTAGTTTTATTTTCCCTAAGCGTTGTTGCACATGTTTTGGTTGGCCATTGCGGCCTGTTAGTTTCCTTTCTGCATTGTTTGTTTTTGTTTTGCTGCTATTTGGAGTGTTGCTATTCAAATTGCTGAGTTTCATGAGGGGGAAGATTTGACTCCGCGCCCAATGAAGTTTTGGAAGGCAACTAATCTCATGCTTAGCTGGCAAGCATTCAACAGAAATCGTCAAAATGTTACCAATTTTTCACTACAGCTCAATTGGTAGAGCTGGTTAAATTTTGTTATATCTTAAAGTGAAAATACAGTTATTTCTACATATTCTTAAGTGTTGTTTGCACCGTATTTATCAAGTAACAGTTGTGCAAGTGTTTCGAGAAAAAGAGTTTCAGAAGTATTGATTGGTGCTTTACAAGTCAAATGGAGTACAAAACTGAATATACAAATGATTAAGCATATCAATTGCTTTCATTTATTTCATGATGCTATTCACATTACATAATTTCATTTGATTGCAAGAATACAAATGATGGTACAAATTTGCATTTTGATGCATTTCTTTTAGAATGGAAATGAAAGAAGAAACTAAAGGATCCACACAAGCCATGGTTTTAGCTGATTCCATTCATTGTGGAAATTAAATTCTACAACTGAAGGTAAAAAAAAGAAGAAAGTAGATAGAAGAAGACATATCCATCATTGCTTGATTCTTGATCATCGGTTGAGATGCTTGCTGCTTGATCTGTCCTGCTTTCGATCCCAAGTACACCTGCACAAAATGGGAAAGACCTGTTAGAGCTTCGGATACGAGTTATACTATATGCTCTACCAACAAAAATATAATTTACTCCTTGAAATGCATGGAATCAACTAAAAGAAAAGTGCAGAAGCAAGATTTGGAAGTGTAAACATCATAATAATATATATTTTTTTATGCTAACATTGTTTGCTTCCTTGTGCAAGTATAGGAAAAGCCTTGTAGCTGATCATCTTATGAAGACATAAAACATGTGGAGTAAAATGAGCTCCCACAAGTGTAGAGCCCGACATGCTACCCCTTAAACTTTTAAGTGGGTTGAGAAAGGAAGTACAAGTATCATGCTCATATGAGCTATTCAATTGAAGGAGTAAAAAAAAATTTCAGTCATCAAAGTAATCAAGTGCATTGTTCATTCATAACAATCAAGTCCGAATAACGAAATGAGATTTACCAATGGACAATGAACTTGATGGATTCAATTAAACTGAAATGCATCTTTTAAAGTACAATCAAGTTAATTTCATTTTGTTGCCATTGGTTTTTTGTTCATTTTTGATTCATGATGTTCCATGATGTTCTGTTTTGGTACAACAAGTTTTCATGTTCATAATGTGATAGTGAACAAGCATACATAATGCCTCATCAATAAAGTGTCAAGAAGTGATAACTGAAAACATTTGGAGGAGCTTCAAAGAATTATTATCAAAGAACACCAAGGATCAAAGTTTATTTCAGTTGTAGCCACTCAGAGGAAAGTAAAGAGTGTACGAAAGTTTAGAGAAAGTGCTTCCATCAGGCAACTGAAAGTGCTAGGTGGTTGTAATAAAGAATGTGGACCATGGAACTATAATGACTGAATGCAAATGTTGCATTAAATGGAGTGGATGCAGCAATTTTTTAAATGTTTTAAGGAGAACAAATGCATAGAACAACCTTTTCTTAATGGAATATAAAAATGCATGAAGAGTTCCAGATAAAAGACATTAACTCATCAAGAATATGCAAGGAGAGTGCAGATTGAAGGGAGCATTTATGGGTATGTACAGGTGGTCAGCATCAGGAAATAGAGGCTACTTTTCAAAAAATGAACAAATAGAGCAAGGGAGTCCCTATAGTATCAAGTCTTGTTGAAAAGGACATTGTAGAAAAATCAAATGAGTTCAAACATTCAAAGTGTTCCTATGTGCAAGATGGTGCTTGATTGGGGTGAATATTCTTCATAGTGCTTTGTTCCAGAAACAATGATTTAATATATGACTTAACATAAATCTCAGTTTAGATGTCGTCACTATTTTGTTAAGTTTGGTTAGAGTATGTGCAAGAACAAGATATTCAGAATAATGGTGTTATGGTTGTGGCCTTAAAAGGTTTGAAGATCTATAGAAATATACAAAGGCCGAAACTTGTTTAGGGTTTGTTGCTAAAACCACCAAGCACAAAGCAATAATACATGGGGTTTTCATGAAAATACAAATTCTTCATTACTTTCAGCATACCCACATTGGGTTTTTGACTAAAAATGCAGTTTATGCTTGAAATGTGGAATACCCGTGTGGGGGTTTTTGTCAAAATGAAAAATATATACAATGCTCTCATGGGTCGAGCTCGAGTTTTGGGGAGATCAAAGATAGACATTATTTCTTCAAAATACAATATACCCACATGAGGGTTTGTTTCAAAGATACAAAATACATGTAATGTGATCATGGGTTGAGCCCATAAATGTTCTAAAATACCCAGTATGTGCATGAATGGTCGCAACCTGGAGAGAGCTCTTGGTTCATAAAAGGTCTATCATTTCACAGAAGAGGAAAAACCCATTTAAGTTTCATCAGATCTGAAGATACCTGAAGCAAACAACAATTACAATGCAAGAAATTCTTTATAGAATCCTATAATCAAGTATGAATGGCATAGCCTGTGTGATGGCCTGCTTTTCTTTTAAAAGAAATCATAGTTTCTTATAGAGACAAGCTTTTAAAAGCTTGGTTTAAGTGAAAACAGAGAAAGAGAAAAGGCTTACCATTTTATGCTTGTAGAAGAACAATGTGTTGCAGCCAAGCTCTCATAGAGCTTCCAAAATGCAAGGTCGAGCTCACATATGGCGGTCAAATGGATACATCAATGAACAAACAAAGAAATACAAAAAAAATGTATCAGAAACAACATAGATGCCATGACCTCAAGGCCAAAATATTGTGCAAAATGAAGCAAAGGAGTTCACAAAAGCCCACAAGAGGCTTGGAATCAACTTACCACATGTGGATTCAACAAGAGCAACAACAATGGAGGCTCAAATCTTCATCAAAAAACTGAAACCCTTGCTCATACATGGCGACACTCTTCACAGCAGAGCAAGCTTTCAAAATCCAAATGATGTGAATGATGCAAAAAATCGTGGTTTTGTTACTTAGGGTTTTCTTCCAACCCTAAGTCGACTTAGGAGTATTTTTGCCTTAGATTTTAAAAAATTATTAATGCCCAAGTCAAACACTATGGTGGTAGATGAATATGCCTAGCCCCTTAGGATTTAACTTGATATATTGTCTAAATAATGCCTAATTCATTTTGTGCTTATACCTTGATGGCGTTTATTCATGCCTTAGCTTTATTTTAAATTAATTTTAAAGAAATCAATTAAAATATTGATAAATGTTTTATGATTTTTTCTGAGAAAAATCAAATTTGTAATAGAGAATGATTTTGTATTTTTGCAAAGATTTTCCAAAATCTTCATTGCAAAAATAAATCAAATTGAGAGAATAAGAATCTGCAAATTTTGTAAAGCAAGGATAAAACAATGCTTTATAAATTGTTTTATTTCTTTTCTATTTTTAGCAGATTGATGACTATTTTTTCTCTTGGTCGGATTTGAGCTACATGGTGAAGAGATAAGGTGTTTTTTTTGTGTTTAAAGAAAAGCAGACCTATTTTTAGGTGCTTTTCAGCATGCACATGCAAAAAGAGAGTGTTTTCCATTTTAGTTACTCTTTTTGGGGCAGTTTTTGATGCTTTTTATTGAGCTTTCTTCTTGAGCTCGGATTAGGGTTTTGGGATATATCTTGAAGAAAAACATAGTGTTTTTCTTAGTCCAGATTATTTTTTCTTGCTCTGATACACATTCTGAGAGCTTGTAAACATTTTGTACTCAGTTTAGACAAATACACTCTTTTAGTTTCAATAAAGCAGCAGAATTCTTCCCATTTTTATGGTCTCAATTTTGTAATGGCAATATTATGTTTTTGTGTTTCAAACTTGAATCCTTATATGTCTTGCTGTTGTGAATCTTTGTTTAGAATTATGTGGTTTCGGGTTGCATGTTGTATTTAGTTCTTTTAAATCTTCATGTAAATCACTGATGAAAACATGTGCTAATGAGATTGTGAGGGCTATTGTGATAGAGAAACTGTTGTGAGTGATAAAGTCTGAATTTTCATAAGTCTAGTGAATCATCTATTAGTCATAGGTTTTAATTTCAGTTTATCCTTCTTCCTTTTACCTCGAAGATCATTTAGAATAGGATTATTATTCGGAGAACTAGCTCACTCTGGATATTCCTTCTTCGTTCAGATCACCCACATCTGAAGAAGGTTTCCATGTATCAACAAATAGTTAAATTTCTTCAAATTTAACACAGGGTGCATATCTGATTGATAATAGTAATATGTTAAAATATATTTCCAAGTTGGTCAGTTGATAATGGGTTCTATACATGTCAACTCAGTTTTAATGCATGTCAACTCACTTTTAAAGCAATTAAACATATGTTCTAAAAAAAATATATCCATTTGTATTAACCTATTTTTGGGAAGGTGGAAAAGAATATTTATATTGTGGAAATAAATATATCTATTTGCATTCACCTAATTTTGGGAAGGTTGCAAATAAATACTCTACCTATGATAGGACATAATATGTATTTGGCATGAACCTATCCTATCGTATTAATACAAATATTTGAAAAAAATGACTATTTTATTGTTAAAAAATGGGGCCTGGGCTGCCATCTACTATACCCATGACACAACCCCGACCCACAATTGACTCCTCTTCCTTATAAGGGGAAAAAATACAATAGATTTCTCCTTTTTTCAATTGAGAATATTAAAGTTTTAATTTTTTTATATACTTTTATCTATTTTTATCTCTCTACATGTAATATATTTTTACTTTATTTAAAATTAGATCAAATCTAACTCATGAGTATCCTTTAACAACTTCTTCAAGATACTTGAGTTTTTTCTACTTCACACTTAGCTCAAATTTGGATCTTTGATGTAGCTCCAAGGATGATTTCTAGATGACATTTGGAAATTGTTGATTGGACATTAAGACCATATTCATGAAATAGTTTCCATTACACCTTGTAACTTTTTCAAACCTTTGTGATGATTGCAAATAAATTGATGTCTCAAAGACATTGTAGGATTTCCACTCACATCCATACTAAGCGGAAAAACCCATCTGAACCAATCAGGACAAGCATATTCAATTCAAAAGAAAAATCCTGCAAGACTAGTAGCTAACTACATGTAAACAAAATTAAACTTATGGAATAACCACACTCAAGTGCACTCTATGGGACTTTGGACTCCATCTACTCACTATGGGAATTTCAAGTGCATGTGAACTTAGCTTGTCTGGTTCATATAAGAAAGTTCACATGGGAAGATGGGCACATTTTCCCACTTGCAAAAAAAACACAAGTGAACTAAATGAAGGACTATTCAATGAAAGTTAACATGAATCATGGAAACCTACAAAAAAAATACTTAGCAATTTTTTATTGTTCAAACTCATTGTGGAAAACCATGGTTGAACTAGAGAAATATAGGAGAAACTGTCTCAATTGACCCATGTGAGAAAGGTGTCTTGATTTGGATGGAAGAAAAAACTTGCATGGAAATGAATTTTACCTCTTAGTGGATTTCATGAAACTTCAAAAGGCATCCAAACATAAATTTTTGTGTTCTATCCATTAGTTCTCAGAGAACCAACCCTAACATGTATCTCAAATCGATTATAACTTTGGGAAAATATGGCTAAGCATGAAAGAAGACATAAATTTTTGAGGTACCAATAGGGCTTAATCACCTATGCCAACATGTCAAGATGGGCGGGTCAATCCCCGAGAACACCTAGATTCTTATTTTTTCATGGAAAACCTAGGGTTGTCCTATTTTATGACTATTACAACACCCCTCTTTATGGCTCTACATGAGTCATAATTACTTTTTTTTCTCATTTTTGTGGATATAATGAAAACCTGTCACTAGATCTTGGTGTGCACTACCATAGGAAACTAAAAATTTTCATTTCTATAGCATGTATTCATGGGATGATGATCTTGTGGGATGCCATGATTGTCCTAACATGACAATAGATTGTTATGTGGATTATGATAACTACAAACTCTTGAAAACTCTCCTTTTTTTAAAAAATATCCATCATTAACTCTTTTAGTGATCTTATATAAACCTTAAGGAAACTTGTCAACCTTCTTTCATAGTGATTTTATAATTAATAAAGTTCCAAATGACATGATAACATTCCCATATGAATTGCATTGATGAGTATGAAAGTGGATAGTCTTATGGCAACAATCAATAAACCCTTAAGATATTTGATGAGTGGCCAAAGGTCATCAAACCTATGACACCTTCATTGATATCTAAAAGACAACTAGAAATCATGCCAAAAAGGAGAAAAGATATGCATAGAAGTTGTGGTGATGAATAAGGTGAAACTAGAAGTCATGCCTAAAATGTGATTGTTTTGATTCCATACTTTTGTGGCAAGAATATTTAATGGATGATAACCTTAACACCTTTGAGGGTTGTCCTTTTGCATAGAGGAATAATAAATGTCTTGTAATGACTTATGAAAATGTAACTAATACCACTAGGTATGACAATGATGTGCATGACTCTAGGATTAAGGATTTCATACATCTTTCAATCAAGACTATCATATACATCATGCACTACATAAATTAACCCATAGTATCAATGGTCATTCATTGACATCTATAACCATCTCATAAAGTTGGTACTAATGATTGTCATGTTCAATGGGGTTGACTATCACGATCATGAGAGTTCTATTTATGAGACTTGTTCCATGACAACTCTAGGGGTTACTTCAAAACTAAGTCATTATATTGATGAACAATCAAAAAGGTAAGAATATCCCTTAAATTTTCTAGGACTATCCAATAGATAGGCATTTGATAAACTATTATGACCTTGTAACCACCAAATCAAGCATTAGATCCTTATGAAAATCATGATATATCAAGCATCTATAAACAAGGAATAAAAATAAATCCTTTAAAGCAATGAAGTTGACAAACCCTTGAATAAAACATGAATAGATTTGTTGGTTTTCTTTCATTTTTAATTTGAAAAGGCATAAAAACCAATAAAAATATATAAATATCATGAATCCTAGGTGATGGAGCATAGGGGAAATCCTTAACAAATACTGAAAACTCAAAAATTATGAATCTCTTGTCCTATATCAACCAAAATAACCCAAAAATTAGACAAAAAAATGGTGAAATAAGTATATAAATAAGCTTTTCCGTACAAATGCACATATAAAGGTAAGAGGTGTTGTTGACAATGCCAAGAGAAATAATGAAATGATAGACAACATGTTATCATGAAAATATGACATATTTTTTAGGAAAAGGTGTGTTGTCCACCTTGCATAATGTTATAATGTAATTATTTATTTATTATGTGGTGCACCTAGGGGATCTAGGGATGTGGGCGGGTCTAGCATTCTTGGGGCCACTTTATGGGTTGTATGTAACATTTGATTAAATATTTAATGTGGGGATGCATATGAGAATAATATTTAATATTGGGAAAACTTAGTACCAATATTAAATGAGGGGTTAATGGTTTCGTAAGCTTATGGTATTAGTCACATGGTTTTATGTAATACCACTTGGTGATTTTGTGTGAGCTTGTTTCAATAAAAGCAAACACATGGGTATTTGTCTAAGTTTGGCTAGTTGGTAGGTTAGCATTTGTGAGGGTTGACATGGGATGTGTGGTTACATGCTTGTTCAAATGGAGTGCTTGTTGAGGGCTTGATGTTTCAAATGTGTTCATGGAGGACTCTAAAGATGTATTGTAATGATTATTGTTGAATAATACATGAGTGATGGATACTTTTGAAGGTTGGGTTTTTCCCTCTTAAGGGATTTCTCAGGGTATATCTTGTGTCATATTTGATGGCATGTTGTCTATTATTTTGCATATGGATAATAAATACTTGTTTGCATAGATTTCTCTATTTGGGTTATGTGTAAATTATCTTGGGTGGATGCATATTTACTTTCAATATCAAGTTATAGGGTCCAAAGAGTTTGATGACATGAACACTACCAAAATGGAGGTTTGTGTTGATCATAGTCCAAAAATTACATTTAAAGCACTACACACATATAAGTGACTAAATGATAGTAGTGTTACTACAAAGAGGTAGACTAGAGGATAGCATACCTTATTCAGGGTACGATTGGAAGACATATATATGGGATTTTTCTTGAATGCTTTGACTATAAGAAGATTCATTCACATTGCATCTAACATAGTCATAATGCATAATCATAATGACCCAATATAAAAATGACTTAAAAAATGAAATCAAATAAGTGGAATTGTAAATGAATAAGCCATTAAAGTAGTGTTTGAAAAGTAAACAAGCATTGAAAGGTATTACCTCAGTTCTGGTCACATGCCCAAATTCATACATACTTATCCTAAAATTTCTAAGCATATGCTTGTTGGTCTTCCCCTTGGTTTCGAGAACCTCATTGGGTTTAGACAAGGTTATCACAACTACCTCTCAGCCCAATATCTTTGTAGAAATCATTGAATTCACTTTTCTAATCAAGTTATGGGAGTATTGTCGAGGCCCAATGAGGTTTCCATAACTACACTAAGGCATGCCTATATAAAGAAGGATAAAAAAAAAAGTTGAAGAATTTTTTTTCTTATATTGGAACTTATAAGAGATTTTGTGATGCAGAACAGGGGTATGCAGTAACTTAACACAAAAAAACAACCACTCTTCCAAACCCTTAATCATCAAGCACTTGGTGGGTTTTCCTTCGCAAACCCTCATTCTTGCTAGTAGCCTTTCAAAACAACCTTTTTGACCATAACTTTTAGAGAAGTCACGATCCTCAAAATGTAAGACCAGATTTAGATACCCTTTTGGACATTACTTAACATATCTAGAAATGGGGCATGGGCACTTTGTACGAAAAGGCTCAAAATTTCACCTTCCTCCTTCCTATTAGGCCTATTAGGTCACAACTAGGTCTTAGGGCAATCGACTAGGTTTGAACCAACTTTTAACATCTTTTCAAAAAGTTTTTATTACACTTAAAAAGTTGTCATGACAATATTGACAACATTTTCGCAATTTTTGCATTTTGTGACTAAATAACTCCAAAACTTCACAAATAGTCCCATATGACCCCTAATGGGCCAAAATGACCTTATTCACCTTAAACATTATAAAACAAGACAAAACTTAAACTATGACATCAATTTGTGATGGGGCTCTTGATGCCCTTGCATCATACACCCAAAGGAAAAAAGAACTCAAGTCCACTTGAGTGCAGGTCTTCTCTCTCTTCTTGGTCTTCCAATTCTTTTGCAACTTGTCCTTCAATTTATATTCTGCATTCCTAACTTTCCTTAGATCTTTCTTCTACTTCTTGCACCGTCTCTTACTTAGCATCTTCTCAGCTTCAAGGTTCCAAATCTCTAGTTCTCATTCATATATCTTATTACCACTGTCCACGTCTTCATCTTTATCATTGGAATACAATTTGTCAACATATTCATCATCTATAAAATCAGAAAATACAACAATTACCTTTGTTGTTTTTGTAACATTCACTTCTACTTTTTCTTGATACCCTTTTCCATCCTCATTTTTATCTATTGCACCTGTAAACACATACTCACAAATATTGTTAGAAATAAAATCTTGAGTCTCAATGGATCCATTTTCTTCACATTTTTCCTCTTCCTCGGATGGCTTAGACTCTTCCATTATCAACAAAGACTCTTTGATGTCTAGTTTTGTTGTCCTCTCTTTCTTTCTTCTTTTTTGAATGATCTTTTTGATAGGCCACTTTATCCTCTTTCTTATTAGGAAATGCTAACCACTTTCTTGTTCTGCGTTCTCAAGACATTGTTGTATCTCAAGATCCATTCTTTCTTGCATTTTTTTTAATTCCTTTCATTTGTTCTAAGGCTTGTCTCAAGTCTATTATCTCTTGCTAAAAATTTATTTGTCTTTCCTTCTCATTTTTCTTCTTCATCTCACTTTTCTCTCTTCTTTTCTCTTGTTGCTTCTTGCTTGGTAACTCCTTACTTTGCAAGTCTTCATTGACTAATCTTCTCAACATTTACATTCTTCTTTCTCAAGCAAGTCTTTTTCACCTTGCTTCTTCTTGTCTTCATGATACCTCACCTTAGGCCCACTTATTTTCCTTTGGCCTAGTCTTTTGGTATCCAAGTTCTTCTCTTCAACTTGTAAAAGACAATACACAACTTCCAAAACTTTCTTGCCCAAATCTTTGGACTCTGATAGCAATTTGATGTAGACAAGGGGTATGCAGTAACCTAACACACACAAACAACCACTCTTCCAAACCCTTAATCATCAATTGGTGGGTTTTCCTTCACAAACCCTCATTCTTGCTAGTAGCCTTTCAAAACAACCTTTTTGACCATAACTTTCAGAATAAACATGATTTTCAAAATGTAAGACCAGATTTAGATACCCTTTTTGACATTACTAAATATATCAAGAAATGGGGTATGGGCACTTTGTACGAGAAGACTCAAAATTTGACTGTCCTCCTTCTTATTAGGCCTATTAGGTCACAACTAGGTCTTGGGGCAACCGACCAGGCTTGAACCAACTTTTAACATCTTTTCAAATAGTTGTTAGTACACTTGAAAAGTTATCATGACAATATTGACAACATTTTTACAATTTTTGCATCTTTAGCCTAAATGACTCCAAAACTTCACAAATAGTCCCATATGACCCCTAATGGGCCAAAATGACTTTAAAAATTACAAAAAAAAGACAAAAATTAAACTATGACATCAATTTTTGAAGGGGCTCCTGATGCCCCTGCATCATTTTGAAACCTTTGTCAATTCCTAAAAGGGTTTCAAAAACCTTCTCATTGCCCAATAATAAAGGTGTTCATGTGGGCAATATTTTTTAGCCAAAGCTAAATTTTGACAAGTATTCAAAAAGGAGGACTGTAAAGTGATAAAATCAAAGGTTTTCATAACCCTAGCGGACTTTGATGGCATCCTTGAAACTTTTCTGAAGCCCAATATCACCTCAAGGGCAATACTTTTTAACTATGCCACGGTATGAATAATCATGCTAAAAGAAAAACTATACACAAACATTTAATGGAAATATAAAGTTGTTGAGTACCATGCAATAATATAAACCAAAGCTAACCACAATTGCAGGAAAAGAAAGAATGAATTCATAGAAGAGATAAACACAAATTATTGAAGTATAAAATTCTTTATATATTCAAATATGTATATATGGCTTTACATTTATTGTGTTTACACTCAAAAAGGGGGAAATTATAGTACATTATTTTAAAAACAGAGGGTGAAAACAAGGATGCAAATCCCCTCCACTACTTCTTGCTATTTCTCTATCTGCACTAGAGAGAATAAATTTTCATTAGACTCTAAAAAATGTGCAAACAGTCCCATGTCATTTCGCTCGAGTCCAGCATAGAGGAGAGCCGCAACTTCTTTAATGAGCTCGTGTTGAAGCGTTATTGCAATGCAGATGGCATCACCCACTAAACTGGCTCTTGGAAATGCACTTAGACCTCCTATGGCCACTATCACCCTCATAAGGTACTCTAGTCTAACCAGGCACTCTGCAACCCTTGCTTGCTAGAGGTGTGAATTACATTGTACACAAAACACTCCAAAAGTTCAGAATTGTGCACATGCACTTGACTTAGGAAATTCTCCCCAAAAATCTTCCTAACCATGTCATTTCGCTCGAGTCTAGCATAGAGGAGAGCCGCAACTTCTTTAATGAGCTTGTGTTGAAGCGTTATTGCAATGCAGATGGCATCACCCACTAAACCGGCTCTTGGAAATGCACTCAGACCTCCTATGGCCGCTATCACCCTCATAAGGTACTCTAGTCTAACCAGGCACTCTGCAACCCTTGCTTGCTAGAGGTGTGAATTACATTATACACAAAACACTCCAAAAGTTCAGAATTGTGCACATGCACTTGACTTAGGAAATTCTCCCCAAAAATCTTCCTGACCATGTCTTCTTCAACATCGCTATGAATTAGAAAGACATCCTTCAGCTGATCTACCATCATCCTTCGAATTGACCACATTCTACATTCTCAATTGTGAGAAAATCATGCTTCGAGGAGGCATCACTCACAGTGCTCGACATTTTTTAGCAATAAAATTAGAATGTTGAAAATGAAGGTAATTCTCCTTGGATTTATAGAGGTGGAATGAAATGGTGGGTGATTGATACCAAATCTTTTCTTCGGGATGACAAGTGATTGCAAGGACAACAATATTGCTTTGAAATTTAATGAATATGGATGTTGATATGACATTGTTGCATTAAATTCCTAGTTTAACAAGTTGTAATTTCAAGTTGCATCCTTCGTTGAGGTAATTCACATGAGCGTAATCACAAGAGATATATATATATTTATTAAATGCAAATTCTAGAGATTGCATACTGCTCACACGTACATTAAGCCGCAGGGCTGGCATATAGGCAAGAATGCTTCATTTTCCTATCAAAATCAACTTGAGAAAACTAATGTAGTTATGACCGATTTAAAAATAGTCATAAATATTCTTTGGGGATTGGTTACTTAAAATTAAGGGTTGGTTTATGAAACCACCACTTGATATGATGGTAGTTATGTTAACGGCCAAGATTCAAGATTGGGGTTTTATAAATTTATGTTTGAGAGACTCCTTGGGGGTCCATTTTGAATTTCATTGTGATGTAATGGAATGAATAAGGAACATTTTGAACTAAATTTTCAATTTTAGATTATTCATTGTCTATGAACTTTGAATCATGAATGTGATACTCATATTGAATTAGTCTGTCAGTTGAAGCAATATTTGGGGTTTTATCTTTTGTGAAAGATGACTTCATGATATTAAATTTGCTCATTTGAAATTAAGATCATTTCTTTTGAAATCTATTTTATCTGCTATTATATTTCTAGTATTTGTCCTAGGAGACTAATAGTTTCTTTAATCTATCACATTGTTTTCATAGCGATGGATCAATGTTAGTTCACCTTTCTCGCTTTTTGGTTAAAAGTGTATTCTAAATTGGTTAGCTATAATCTTTGAGGGAGTTGTACCTCAATAAAAATTTAGAGGAAAGTCGCAAATGAAATTATGGTATTTCCTTGTTGTTAGTAGCATTGTCCTTATTCTAATGGGTTATGGAGTTGTTAAATGATGTATTTCAATAAGAGTCAATCCGTTTACTAACAAATTTTAGTCGACTCTACCAGGGATCGAATGAGATATTATAAAAATTGCCTTATCATGAATCAAGATGGTGTTACTACACAAAAATATTTTCCCCGTACTACAACTAGATCTTGATTGGATGCAAGTCGAGCAGGAAGACATTATTTCACAGTTGAATACCCTAGCTTGGAGGTATAAGAGAAATTCTATAGATTATATGGGAAAATTTTGCACTCAAAGAAGAAGAAGAATAAGCACAAAATCCAACACAAAGAGTGGTAAAAAGAGCCCCAAGATTGGAAATTATGTGGTATCATCAACCTCACCCAAACCATAATCAAAATCCTCTGACAATCCACCATGCATTAGGGAATTGAAAGTGTTCCAAAAACAACTTTGAAATCTAATAGCTACTGTAGCACTTAAATCTTGGAAGAACCATTTCAGACCCTTGGATTTACCCCAATATAATATCTTGCCTTCAAGGTCAAGATTTTTTTTTCCAAAATTCTCTAGTGAAAACTCACAATATCCTAAAAAAACATATTCAAGGATTTATTGTTGCATGTGGAATCCTAGGAGTACAAGATGCAGATGTATTTGTGAGATTGGTTGTCGACAGTCTTATTGAATGTGTTGTAGAATGGTTCCAGAATTTGGAACAAGGATGTATGATTGATTGGTGTAGTTTGAAGAAAATATTTCTTGGTAGATTCAAAGGTGTAGTGGATATTGGCACTTTGTTGCATCAATTTTTTGAATCAAGGAGGAAGAATCCATTCACGACTTCATAGACCATTTTAATAGAGATCTAAGAAAGATTGAGCCTCAACTCAAGCAACCAAGTAAGAAAAATCAATTCCATATTTTTATTTCTACATTACATCATGAAGTTCAATTGATTCTAAAAAGGACAAGGTTTGTAGTCTTGAACAAGCACAACTAGAAGTTATTAGTATCGAAGATTATTTAAATTTGTATTAAAGGGCATACTCCAACTAATAAGGTACTAAAATGTAAGGTTTCAAATATACTGAGTCTTTCATATCCTCTAGTTGAACACACTAACCTTATAGTCTTCAATCAAGAACACTTCAAAAGTTATGCAATAGATGATGAGGTAACTGAAGCTCATGATGTTGAGGTGTATAATTTAAGCCATGAAGGGATGGGGGATGGTTTTGACTCATCAAGTGACAAAGAATATTATTCTCCTAGGATGCATCTTTCCTACATAACACATTCCAATCATTTTGAAAGACTTACTTCTGATGTAAGCAACTAGGACCTTGATGAAAACTATCAGTTACTGATATCTTTGTATACTCTTGAATTTGAAGCATTTAGTTTTAAAGATATTGAGGCAAAATCATTCATTTTCTTGGTGAATGTTGGTGAGCCACCTATTGAGAAATGAATTATAAGTGATTTGACAAACACTATTCCCTAAGCTAGTATACAATTTGAATCAAGGGAACAAGACGTTACTTTTATCTTGGATTGGTGCTCAAAAGTGTTGGATAAAGACTTCAATGGTAAATAAATTGAGTACATGATGATTTTTATTCTTGAAAAGGTAGGAAAAGATAGAAATTCATCATCGAACGAGGAAGGTATATCTCTAAACACCTCTTCAACATCACATAAGATAAATGAATTAGAAATTCTTGAGCAAATAGGGGCATCAAGAAATGAACATTGTGTGGAATGGTCGAGATATTCTAATCCTCTTTTTGTTTTATATGAACCCTACGAGGTTAGGGATAACCCTTTGTTTAAGCTCTCAGATCCTAACATATCGTCATATTATAGCAATAAGAGGTGTGAGAGAATCAATCATGAAGTTGGTGAAGAGAGATTTGAGATAATGAAGTATTAGAATAAAAAAGGATTAGGGACAAGAATGCGAAAAGTTGTCCTAGTATAGTAACTTTCATTTACAAGCTAGAAAATATGGAAACTACACTTTTAGGAGGAAAGACCAATGGATTGAGATGTAAGTTACAAGGACATGAAAGGATCTCTGAAAATATTTCCATAGAGTTTGAGAAAGACAAGGAAAACCAAACTTTTCAATCATTTGATTTACAAGAGGATTCTAAATGGGAACAAGGTCAAAACCATTTCCTTGCTCTTCAAATGAAAGAAAGTTTGATTAAGATATTGGATCCTTAAAGGTGATGGATTAGGATATAAAAAGTGACATACATGAATACACACATTAGGAGGAGGAGACATGATGAGAAGTGGCTATTCGAAAGTATGTTGATTTACAAAGGGTTCACTTATGGAATAAATGTCCTATGGATGTGCTTGTTTTCTCCCATTCTTGAGAAGTTATATGGAAACTCATGCTTTTTCAAGAGTGGTTCATTCTTTTCACAACCATTTTATGGTTTTTCATGATCAAATCAGTTCCCCTAGAGAGGTAGGATTTCTCCTATCATGTACACATTTCAAAATTTTGGTGTGTTGTTAGTTTAGGTCTTTGCTTGTTCATTCTATTTTTGGCCATTTTTGGTCCTCTCTTTCCATACTTGACTCTATATCCATTGAACTAATCAATGGTCTATTAGCATGCCTCTGGGTTCCTTGCTTCATTCTTGTTGTCTTCATCCCTAGTCAGATCCATTGTTAGCCCAGTTTTGGTCACATGCCCAAATTCATACATACTTATCCTAAAATATCTAGTATAATCTTGTTAGTCTTCCCCTTGGTTGTGTTGGTTCCCAAATCAACAAGTTCAATGAGTCCTAAAGAATAGCCACTTTCTCATGTTCAGACTTAGAGATGGATTTGGCCAATGAACAAGATTCAGTTAAAGATTGAAATCTCCTACACTTTTGGCTTTGTTAAACCAAGGTGGGTCCCCCCAACAGTATGCTTACAGATACTTTTGTGTGCCAAAGTACCCAAAATACTGTAAACAGATGATTCTCCTTTAGATTCTTAATAGACACAATACTCTAAAGGCTTGGCTGACCTTCATGGTAGTGTACACATTAAACATGAGAGATGTAATAAATTGAGCTTAACACACACCCAAAACAAGACTAATAAGTAAATTGATTATAAATTGTGATTAGTGGCTGCATTAACCACAAATGTAACATGAATAACACACTTAGATTAGTGCCTCATCCCTAAAACGGAGTCAACTCAAACACGTACATACTCTGATAACAATTTTTAAACCTGACATTATATGAAGCTCTAAAATGTTGCATTACAATATTTCAACATAATATCCTGACCACTACTTCTTATAAGAATCCTAGCACTCAATTTAATACAAATTTACAGGCATATTCAAGCACCTACATTAATTCTTTGAATTAATAAACAAGAATAGAGTCACACATCCATCTGAAATTGATAGAGACAAATAAGATAACCTTGGTTATATTATTTATAATCTATAAAACCAATACATAGGAGAGTAAAATGGTCTTGAAATTGCACCATTCAATATTATATTGTCAACATTGCAATCATAATTTCATAGATATTAATAGACTCAGGCCCTATGACTTGACTCTAAAATGCTCTGTATTCTCATCACAATCTTCTATGTGATTAATTACAAAACAACCATCCCTGAAAAATGAAGTAGAAAACAACATTTAAGGGTAAACAAAAACCCTAAGTGGAGATCTCCCAAAGACATCTAGCACATTCAGGTCCATAAATCAATAACTGCCTCCACTGCTTGAAGAATTCCATCTGCAATCTGCTTTCCCGCTTCTTGACACTCACTTGCTCTGCAATTGAAAATATTCCCTTGTTAGAAAAACTCATCATTCCCTCCATTCAACCTTTACCCACACTAAAAATGCCTTGCTGTAGAAACTCCATTTCGCCTATTCAATTTACCCTCACATTTCCCAGCAATGAAAAGCCCTTTACATGTCTATAAAAAACTCTATGAGATATTTTATCTCACTGCGCAACACTTTAAATTTTATTTTATTCACTTCATTGGGCAATAAAAATATTTACCCGGGCTTCTTCAAAATCATTTTCCAACCACTTAAACAAAACTTGATTTCAATTAATGGAGGTTTAAATTTTATCACTTAGGCTGTTAAAAACTTTACCCCCGTGCAATTACTTTGAAATTAACTCTCCACCATAAAGAGATCCATCAAATAATAATATTTGAAAATAAATCTTAGGCCCCACCATCAAATAATAATATTTGAAAATAAATCTTAGGACCCACCATGCTTTGTGCAAAACTTTACCCAACATCGCTTATCGCCAATAGAATGAGAGAACTGAGAACTGAGAAGCATAATAGCAATTAACACTACCATAGTTTTCATGAAAGATTAAAAATCATTTATTGGGAAAATAAAAATTACCCGTGCACCTTTATATTTTATCCTTTTAAATCTTTGATTTATTGTGAGGGATTAAAATTTATTTTATCCGGTAATTTACCCATGCCTCCACCTTTTCACTATTTAAATTTATCAAATAATAACTTTGAACTCCTACCATTCACCTTTTCACTGTTTAAATTTATCAAATAATAACTTTGAACTCCTACCACGGACCTACCACGTTCACTCAAACTTTGCAAACATTTTCATCGCTCATCTCTAATGCCAAGAGAAAATGAAAATGTAAATAGTGATGGATTTCGAAAAGGTAACAATTATTTATGATGCATGGTAGAAACTAATTCATCATTGTGGATTGCCATTTTCAAGAGAGAAAGGAAACACCTAATAGCAATGCATGATGGAAGAGAACACAGCTTCGCCCATTGCGAATGCAACATGGAAACAAAGAATCAAATTAGAGATAACAGATACCGACACAAAAAGCCTTAGTTTTGATCTGCGTTCTACTCGCTGCTTTCATCATGGCGACATAGAACTGTTGGGTATATGAAGCCCAACGGACATCTTTGTCTCTTCAGTTTCCTTTGACCGTTCGCATTTCCTCTTGAAGACATTATTTATTTGCTGCTGTATTGTATTGTAATGTGGAAGAACAGAGATTAATAAATCTATTCCCCTGCTTCCCGTGGATGTAGCCTTTATGGTGAACCACGTAATCTCTGTGTTATGTGTTGTCTCTTTACATCTTTATTTATCTGCACTTCATTTCTAACAATTGGTATCAGAGCTAGGTAGTATAACTGGTTGAGAAATTGGTATAGAACTTCCTGAGTTATGAAGGAGGCGGGTAAATTATTTTCTGGGCAGAATTTCAACCAAGGAAGGTGTGTAGGGAGTAGGGAATAGGGAGCAGAGAAAAAACTTCTTATTCGTTGTCCAGGGTGCATATGACTGTCAAAAAGGTGGGAGGAAAAACCTTGGGAAGGCTGCGTATATCCTTGAATATTGAAGGTTGCGCTAAACTTAGAGGAGGCAACGTTTGAAGATGAGATGACTGCGCAGAATTTGAAGAAAGAGGTGATAAAAATTATAATATTGTAGAGTGGAGGACTCGGGTGGAAGAGTTGATGGTTTTTCAAGGGAACTCTTTTTTCCTTTTCTGAACGATGGAGCCGTCGGAGGCCTTACCGCTATGGGATTCCACAGTCTCTTCGCTCTTTTCCAAGGCTGCCCATGCCATGGCCAACACCCATATCAACTGGGGATAAAGCGCTGATGGAATTTTAGTGGAGACATTGAATAGGAAGAAACGGATTAGGGAAGCCCGCGCCAGGAGAAAGGATGTAAGTTGGTACCGGAGCAAATGTAAATGGCATATGTGCTTGTGAGGGGTGCGGAAGACATTGAGGAGGCATCTGAGTCATTTCAGGATGCGGCATACAAATATTTAGAGGCCATGTTGAACAAAGAGGAGGCAGCGATGGAAAAACTAAGGGCTCTGAATGAACATTTGATGACTGTGAATGAGTTTTAGAAGGCAGCGAATGGTCTAGAGAAGATTGTGTGCCAATCATTAAAGACTGCACATTGCCTTGCGATGGCTGTGCTGAATGTGGTTGCAATGAAAAGTCAAACAATTGTGTAGAACAAACTTTTTTTTTAATTGTGTTTTGTCCATCAGCGTGCCTGCCCTCTGCGAAAGAGAGGAAGAAAATTTTCCTCTTGCTCTTGAGAATAAGGGCAGTGGGATGCATAAAGTTAGGCTGTAGTCGCTCGCAAGGCTCTTACGGACCGACAACAGTTTACAAACTGTAGGAAATAGCAGAGGAGGAGAAATCCCAGGCAGATGACATAGAGGCAGCTGAGGAGGATGCTAACGCTTCTTAGGTAGAGGAGGTTATTGTTAGCACAATGAAGAGTGTGGGAAGCAGTCTAATGTAACAAATGGGCGGCTCTTGAGATGTCCATGGTTGTAGCAGAGATGGCTACAGTGGTAGTGGTGGCCTATGATTGAGTCACCCTTGGTAGAAAAGTTTGAGGTGCCACTTGTGATGATGCCTTGTAGTGGAGATTCACCCTTCATAAAGAAGTTTGGGGTGCCATTTGTGATGGTGCCTTGTTGATTCTTTGTCTGGAATGCTAATGAAGCGACGTGGTGAATGCACTCATTCTAGGTATGCATTCATCCAGACATTGTTCATGCAGTGGGAGTATTGAGCAATCTGGCGGATGCATTGATGAAAAAAGTTCAATGGGAGAAGTTCAAGCATGTGTGCAGCTGGAATGTTAACAAAGCGACGCAGTGAATGCGCTCATTCTAGTTGTGATGGAGGTCTTGGTGTCTGGCTTTCAAAATATAGTTGGATTTCTCTCGATATTGTCAAGATGTGAAAATGGGAGAGAAGTAGGGGAATGTCTGAGATGTTGCAGCTGTCGTTGGACTTCAAGTGGGAGATTGTTGGGTATATGAAGCCCAACGGACATCTTTGTCCCTTCAGTTTTCTTTGACCATTCGTGTTTCCTCTTGAAGACATATTATTTATTTGCTGCTGTAGTGTATTGTAATGTGGAAGAACAGAGATTAATATATCTATTCCCCTGCTTCCCGTGGATGTAGCCTTTATGATGAACCATGTAATCTCTGTCTTATGTCTTGTCTCTTTACATCTTTATTTCTGCTGTTACGTTTATTTTTCTGCACTTCATTTCTAACAAGAACCAATGTTTACAGTAGTCAACATGCGTTTCTATCTTCTTCCATCGGAGCTATGAGTGTGTGAGGGTTTCCATATTTGGGTTTTGGCCGAATCTCATAGAAAATAGATTCCTCAATTATGAAACTGCTTGGCGCATTCAACAGAGTTAGGGCTTCATAAAAATAGAATTTCCTCAAACAATTATGATACATTTTAACTGTATGCGCAAGCTGCCCCTACAAGGTAAAAACATGCTAGATTTTCCCACACAGTAGGCACAAGAATAAAGATTAATCCCCAACCTGTTGTTTGTATTCGAGCATAAACATCTGAATGAGCCATTAATTATGGTGAGAAGCACAAGTTTATACTGTTGTATAGCTGTCTACGAGCCTCATACCAAACCCCACATTGAGCATGTGCCCACATTCACCCCCTACCATAGACTGCGCGTGCATGGACCACCGTCAAAAGTTTCTCCCGGGCCATTACGACCCTTGTTTCCTTCGCTTTAAGTCATTCACTATTTGTTGTTCCATGCGGAGCACACAATAAAGCATCTTATTTGAAAGCATTCTGTGAAACAATTTTCGCACCTTCCCAAATATTGCAGCTAGTGCACATACTACTGCCATATGATGCACCAAAGTGCCAAAGCAGTTGATACCATAACAACATCAAATGCTCGAACAATGGCATGAAGCCACTTTCCACTATGTACGATGCCCACTTCAGCACCACATTTTGCATGCAACTTAGGAAGATAAGGATTCACAGGCATGTCAATCCATATATTCTAAAAGAAAATCCTCTTCTTGTTGCAAAAATGCCACCAACTGGTCCCAATTTCCAAGTGAAAGGTCAATATGAGAACTCTTCGCAATTGATTTTCTTTGTGCAGATTGAATTATGTCCTATGCTCTTCAATATCATGGAGCTGTTAAAAAATCTAGCAAGGTGAATAGTGTTGTGACTTTACCCCATGGTGAGTTAAGTGAGACCATTCTCTAAAAGTTCAGCACCAAATGCTCCATTTCCATTCATAATTTGGATTGGGTGTTTTGTATAACCATCTCCCGTAGAGCTCAACTTTCCAAATGCACTTGCAAGGAAATGATCATTGGTTGAAACTGTTGTGTAGGCAAAGCAACCGCATTTTGATGAATTGATAGTGGTGACTATTTTTCTTCATGTTCCATACATTTCTGAAGGTATAAATTTAAAAGTTGATACACCATCACTTTTGCTGAGTTGTTCAATATCAAGTTATTCATTTAAAAATTGTTGACTTGGATTTGAATCTTCCATACTTCTATACCTCCCTTTGACTTTGTCACATATGGGTTTGAAATTCCTGCCATGTTAATAGACTCTAACACTGCTTGATATGAGGATTCTTCACCCCCTTTTGATATCTTCAATCAGCAACAATGATACCCCACCATTCATGCATTCATTATTCCTCATCACTTGAAAATGCTCTTGCCTCATTATTGACTGAGCTACAACTAGTCAAAGTCTAATGCTTAACCTTAATAATTTCTATTACTTAATCATTAGAGTACCATTTTCATAAATGTGCATTGTGTCTCCTTTATCAACTTTGAAACACCTACAACTCATAACTGTGCAAAGCATGTCAAGTCCCCATGTGGACCCGACTAAAAAATGATTTCTTTTCAAACAAGTTTATATCCTAAATTGATTTGAGACTACCTTTGGGTGCAATTGAGGCAAAAAAAATGAACTGGGTAGACATCAAAATTTGTTTTCTATCATATTTGCACAATAGTCAAAACAAGCCAAGTAGCCTCTAGAATCGCCTTGAAAAACCAGTCAAACGACCTTCTGACGCCATGAAAATGCACAAGCATGTAGAAATTTGACCCAAGAATGTAGTGCAACAAATGGATTGACAAAATAGATTTTGAGGTGCAAGATATTCACTGTCAAAGTGGCTCACTCAGGCATTTCTGCAATTTCACTTATTTAAAACTAATTAAAGCTCACCAAGTTGCCACTTTGAAAAAATATCAGATCATCTTCTAAGGAACTGCTACTGAACACACTAGGTCATTTGGGTTCATTGAGTATGCGTACAAGAGGGATTTCACTCAATCACCATTCTTCACGAGATACTAAGGGTCAAAGTTGACCATCCTGAAGCATTTTGAAAATACAGATGTTAAAAGTGAACAAACTACATTTGCTTTTGACTTGGTAAAAATACCAAATCTGATCATGAGACTCCGAAACTAGACCAGGGAGCATATGAATGTGGGAGGAATGTAGGGAACTAATCCATTTGTCTTGATGATCACCCAGCTGTTGGTTTTTAGTTGTTTATGATATTGGTTTGTCCTTGATGACAAAATTGGTTCTCTGATATGTAGTTACATGTATGATATGATATGCAGTTACATTGGTTTATTCACATGTGATTGGTGAATGATATAATGCAGTTACAGGATTTTGATTCAGGATTTTGATATATGATGATGCTGACAATGTTTATCATTTTGACAGGATGATTGTTTTATAGTGTGATCCTTCAAGGTTACAAAGTATATTCAATTGGTTATTATCAATTTTTCTTTGAATGATATATTAGTGCATTATTAATCTCATATTATTGCACTATTATATTGTTTTAAGGAATTCATGATATTTATACTTGATTTGTATAATGATGGTTACAAATGGCTTCTTGAGATGTCTTTTGGCTCAGTTTGCGTTGGCATCATTGATATCATTGTGGTCTTTACACTTGAAGTATCTTAGATTGATCAAATAAGGTGATTCAAGTATATTCATATTGTTTTGCTAAGGTTTCTTAAGCTTCCTTGTTACATTCAAATGTAATGATATTATTTATTGATACACACATTTCTATGGGGCATTGGAAATACATACCTCAATGGTTTTTCTAAGGCAATCAACATTTTATATGGTTATGAAACCTTTGATTAACTATATGGTTTATAGTTTACAAGTTATGGCGTTGCTAGCAATCACCTTGTAAAAGATATTGGGCACTAAAGGTGACATAAAAGTTTTTTGTTGGAAAGTCGAGCATGCTAAAATATGTGATAAAGTTATCCTAAGCCAAGGTTGTTGGGTATACTAAAGATTAAAAGCTTGTTTTCAAAGCTTGGTAAAAGGCATTTTTTATTTCATTATTTCACAGCACTCATTAGGGCACAATAGGCAGAAAATCACATGGAAAGTATGTCCAGGGTTTGCAATGATTAGGTGGAATGTTGTCGGTAGCTTGAAGTGACAAAGGTCAAACACACTGGAGAAGATTTGTTGGCGTCTTTCAGCTGGGTAGTTATGGAACTCCTCGAAAGATCTTTATGGTAATTGTTTAGTTTTCTTCCACCATAATCAAGTAATGCAAAAATTGTTTTGATGCTTACGGGCCTTGAAACAATTTGTTAAGGAAGTTTTTAAGAATGATAAAAGGATTATCTTTCAGAAAGGCATGAAATTGTTTTTATGCTCACTCAAATCTGTATGGCTTTTTGCGAATAAATCTTTGATTTTGAAATATGACTAATAAGGGCTTAACTTTTTATTGGTTATGATTAAAAAACCCTTTAGGGTTTTTGGATGATTCTTCTCGGGCTGTAATAGAAATACTCTCTTTTGCTCTACTTAAACTAGTTAAAGAGTTCGTTAAAAAGACTCTTTAGGGTTTCTCATATGTAACCCTAACCCGAGTTGGTTTACAGTTATTGAAACTACATACTGAGGTTATTACATGCAATGTCTTTAAAAGATAACCTTCAGACATTTTTTTGGGTTACCTGGAAGAAGAATATGAGACTTCAAACATATTGTACAAAAGTTATATTGCATTGAAAATCTTTATGACAATGATTCTTAGATTATTATATTTAAGATGTTGTCATTCTCATACAACATTATTCAATATGCTTATTGAAAATATTTATAGTCTTCTATTGAGGCACTAGGACTGCAAATTGCACTTCTAGGGTATTGATAGAGTACTATAACTATTATGCATTGTAAAGGAGTCAGTGCTCTTGTATCTTATGAAGTTGGTGCTTCTAAATTTTGTGGAGTTGGTGCTCTTGAATTTTGTGGAGTTGGTGCTCCTAAACTTTGTAGAGTTGGTGCTCTAAGTGAATAAAGATAAATATTTTTTGAGTGGTTTTTATTCCCCAAGAGGGTTTTCCACTCAGAACATATACTGTGTTATGTGTTGATTTTATGTGTGTGTTTTTCTTATCTGTATGATCTCATTGTGTCATCAAATGCATTGAATGGTTGTTAATTATCAGTCTTTCATTTCTACCAATGTTTATGTCAAAATATCATGCATAAAAGGTTATGTTATTATTGTGAGCTCTAATACATATGAAAGTGTAAAACATCTTAAGTTCTGATGTTATGTCTATATGTTTAATTCATGGTTAATGCAAACACAATACTGTTCATGCACAAGTCAAATTTGTTCTATAAATTGTCATTTGGTCTTTTGGTTCAAAAGTTAATTAACTCCTTGAATTTGTAAAAATTTTGTGACTTACATGAATCACTAATTCACCCCCCCTCTCAATGACTCCAGTCTTCCAACACCAGCTGTGAAATATTCACTCAAATAGGAGGCCACTTCGCAGAACTAAAAGTATGCAAACAACAAAATAGTCACAGAACCCTCCAACTTTGCTTTTCAAAACCCAGTCAAAACTTATCATGGAAAGTTGAAAATTAACATGCATGCTCACATATGTCAAGTAAATATGTTCACGAAGGGGTTTGGCTTGAAAATCAACTGGCTCCAAATTATGACCCTCTAAAGTAGGTCACTTGGGAAATTTTTCCAAGTGCACTTATGAGTGCAAAGACAAATTTTCGATATGGGCACTTCAAATTTGCAAAATTTGAAAGTGTTGACAAGTTGAATGAGAACCTCATCACGTTCCAAAAAGGTTATCACAACTACCTCTCAGCATGATATCTTTGTAGAAATCCTTGAATTCACTTTTCTAATCAAGTTATGGGAGTATTGTCAGGGCCCAACAAGGTTTCGATAACTACACTAAGGCACACTTACATAAAGAAGGATAAAAAAGGTTGAAGAAATTTTTTTCTTATATTGGAACTTATAAGAGGTTTTGAAACCTTTTTTAGTTCCTAACAGGGTTTCAAAAACCTTCTCATTGCTCGATAATAAAAGTGTTCATGTGGGGCAATCTTTTTTTAGCCAAAGCTAAAGTTTGACAAGCATTCAAAAAGAACCATAAAGCAGTAAAATCAAAGGTTTTCACAACCCTAGTGAACTCTGATAGTGTACTTGAAACTTTTCCAAATCCCGATATCACCTCAAGGGTATTACTTTTAACTATGCTATAGTATGAACATTCATGTTAAAAGAAAAACTATACGCAAACATTTAATGTAAATATAAAGTTGTTGAGTACTATGCAATAATATAAACTAGAGCTCATCACAATTGCATGAAAAGAAAGAATGCATTCATATAAGAGATAAACACAAATTATCGAAGTACAAAATTCATTATATATTCAGATATGTATATATGGCTTTACATTTATCATGTTTACACTCAAAAATGGGGAAATTCCAATACATTCTTTTAAACATAAAGGGTGAAAAAATGATGTGAATCCCCTCCACTACTTCTTAGTGTAGGAATTGTTTTACATACCTTTCTTCCTTTCATTTGCTATCAAGGTTTGATCATCTCAGATTCTAAGTATTGGGTAGAGGGTTTTTTATACTAATATTTATTTGAGTGGGTGCTTGTGTAGAGAGAATTTTGATATTATTGTAGGGAGAGATAGAAAATAAATCAAGGATAGAGATGAAGAATTTCTCAGGCACCAACTTTGGATTGTGAAATATCAATGTAGACATAGACTAAGATCTATCGGGCGTAGTATTTGGATACAAACCTACATCTACATCAAAAGAAGATTGAGATAAGATGGATAGAAAATAAAAATGTCTTATTAGAATTAGTTTTATTGATTTAGTGTTGCTAATTTGATTGATTTGGTGTTGCTAAATATACATGAAGAGACTACTACAATGAGTCTTTGGAAGAATCTTGGAGAAATTTATTGGGCTAAATCCCCAATGAATAATATCTCCTATTAAGAAAGAAGTTACAATATACCCTTAGAGTGGAGGATGGTGGGTCTATGGATGAACATTTAAACACATTCAATATAGTAATTACCTAATTTTACTCTATGGGAGTAAAAATGGAGGGTTGGTGTATGGTCACTTTGTTGTGTTGTTTGCGAGGTTCATGGGACCACCTTATTATGGCCATTGGGAGCATTACCACCAAGTTCAAGATGGGTGATGTAGTTGCATCTTCACTTTTAGAAGAAACGAGAAGGAAGAGTTCTAAGTCAGCTAAGAAGAGTTCAAGGAGGATCCAAAGAAAAAGACAAGAAGAAGGGACAACGGTACTTGGTAAATCTAGATACAAATCTTATGGGAGATCCAAATATCTTGGTAAGTTCAAGGACAAGAGATTGTAAGGAGGAGTTTGTAAGGAGAAGAAAAAGGTAGATTCTAATGACGAGCCTAAGAGATCCTCCTAGCATGAAGATGATACTTCTGTTGCTTCCTTGGCTACTAATACATCAAAAAGTGCATGGTTGATAGACTCTAGTGCCTCTTTCCTCATGAACCCACATTGAATTTGGTTTACAAAATATGAGGAATATGATTGTGGCAAGGTGTACCTAGGAGATGATTCTCATTTGAAGATTGTTGGGCATGGTAGATTCCTAATTTGATTCATCAATGGATGAGTGAAGGGGATCGATGGTGTATTGCATACTATTGGTCTGATGTGGAATCCACCTTTTGTATGTAAAATGAATGGTGCAAGTGTTCAAGTTGATTTCTTGAGTGGAGGGTGCAAGATGGTCAAAGGGGCTATGGTTCTTCTAAGTGTGTTCAAATTGACATTTTATTTTAGCTAAATACATGTACAACTCAGTGTAATAGTTTTTTCATTCCTATAGTAAAGATCTACAAAATCTTAACCTTCATAATTAAAACTAGCAACAAAGAGGTGTTTCGTGTCTACTTTTGATAGTTATATTTTTTGGTACCTAAAGATGCTCATGCTTTAGAGACTAAGTTGTTGATAGAGAAAGCAATGTTGTGACACAAAGGATGAATCACATAGTGAGAAGAATTTAGAGATCCTAAGAAAATAAACAAATGAATATGATATGAATATAAGTGATAAACAAGTGAATAAGATAAATGTGTAAGATTATGTGATCATAAGAATAAAAATGAATAATAAATATATCAAAATATATGTTAATGAGATAGATGAATAATATAAGACAAATAAGCCATTCAAAAATAAGTAGACAAATCTCACCCATTACAATGTGTTATAAACCTAAATACACAATCTTCACCTAAAGACATACATTGGAAAAAAAAAAGCAAAGTCTCACTTACCCATGCAATATTTAGTTGATTTTCTTCTTATTTAAATAAATACCATACTATTGACCCCATAAATCAAGCAGCAAACTGAGTGTTTTTTTATCAACTCTTCCAAACCTAATGTCAGATAGTTGGGAGTTGACTTGAAGGCCACAAGATTTGTGACAGAAGGCACCACCATTAGAAAAATAAAGAGAATACTCTCCAAGTTAAAGTCAATGCTAATATCCAAAGCGAACGGCGTAGATCAACCCCAAACAATTCGGAACGGATGCAGAGAATTGAGAAAAAACAAAGGAGCGCATTGGACGTGAGTTAAGAAACTCCAGTCTTAACATTGGTAACGTGCACATAATATTAAAGTAAAGCCAAGAGTCTCGAGATTATATTCGATCCGTTTAACCCGCACAAAATCTGAGACACGCTTTCTTCTATACTCTCGTTGCCTCCAAATTTAATACTAAAACGGCACTTAACGAGGTAAAAGATCGGAGGTAACGAGGAGAAAGACTTGCGAAAAACAACGCATGGAAAACAAAACCGTCTTCCACGCGTCACAGAAGCCAAACACGTCAACATTAATTACCAGATCAGTGCAATTAATTGGGCTTGTTATTTCATGTGCCCGTCCGCAGCGCTGCACCAATTTCACAGCCCCTTCCTTCTATTCCATTTCCCTGTCTTTTATAACAGTGGGTGAAGTAGGGCAACATATATCTCCTACAGCCATGGGAGACCCACAGTACTAGACCACGATATAATGGCTACCACGAGCAGTAATGCAAGCGCAATGGCCACAGAGAATGTGACCAGAGTGGGGTTGGGATATGGGATAGCAATAGCAGTGGGAATACTGGTCTTCGTCTCTGCAATAATGTTGGCCTCTTATGTGTGCGTCAGAGTGCAAGGCGTAAGGGGCCACGTTAACATGAACAGAAACAGTGACAGAACAGGGAATAACAGCGCAGCAGTCAACATCATTATTAACTGTATTGAAGGAGGCTCAGGTCTGAATCAGAGCACCATAGATTCGTATCCGAAGCTGGTGTTCTACAGGCGACAGCAGCTGCCCCGCCCGCAGGACACGTGCTGCTCCATTTGCTTGGGGGAGTACAAGTACAGGGAAGTTCTCCGTCTGTTGCCGGACTGTCGGCACTGCTTTCATGCAGGGTGTGTGGATGCATGGCTGAGGCTCAATCCGTCTTGTCCCGTCTGCAGAGCCGCTTCCACGTTACCGTCTCCGTCATTGACTCCTGTTCCCACGCCGCTCTCTGAGTTTATTCCTCTCGCAAGGTATTCTGTTGGCGGACGTTGACGAATCTACAGGGTGTTTGTTCATTTTTTTCGGCCCAGATCTCTACAGTTTGCGTACAAACTGAATTGTTAGACAGCTGCAAGTTTGTACACAAACTGGATTTCAGCTGGGTAGTTGTGGATTTGCAAGTACATTTTCTGTAGGAATAACAGATTTTTACATTTCTCAAATCTTTGTTAAGAAAAATAAATAAATTCTTCGATTTGTGTCGTTTGTGTTTCGCCCATTTTTGGGGAAAAATGGATGCCTGCTCCCTCTGCAACATCCATGGTGCAGGTGTTTTGTTTTTATCGAGTTAAAAACAAAATTATTTTGGAAATGTGAAAAATTCCAATCCAGAGATTCTTTGATATGTTTTGATAGGAGGGCATCTCTCGAAACAACATCATCCAATCAATAGTCGTCAAATGTTACTTTTGGTTAATCAAAATAGATTTTTTTTGATGCGGATAAGATTAAAATTGTTATTAAATGTTTGATTGTAATGAAAGTTGAGTGCTTTTGAAGATGGATTAATGGTTTTCGGTGTCGAAATATTTGATTCTAAATATCAAATTATTTAATATTCAATAGTAACCTATACCAATAAAAAAGATAATTCTTTATTATTCAAAGTGAGATGTAAAATTAACAAGCTTAAATAATTCTTATATTTTGTAAGATGTTTGTTTTTAAATATAAAATTTCTAATAAAATGTTTTGTAATTTTTTTATCTTTTAAGTTGCTTAGAGATTGGAAAAAATTGCATTTTAAAATAATTTGGAGTTGGCCTCTATAAATAGAAAGTATTTTGAGACGTGACTTCAATAAACTATTACCACATGATGACATTTTCCCCATCAATATCATGTGTATGGTTTTTATGTGGGCAATAAATGAATAGGGATCATTTGCATTAGACGAATATATTGACTTTTTTGGTGATTGGTATTAGACAACATGAAACAACTCACCATGATGAATGTCCACTTCTTATTATGATTGTTATTTTGTAGTTTTGCTATGAGATAGATTTTCTATCATTATTTAATATTAATGCATGGCCAAGTTACAATAAAGATAATGTGTGATATATTAGGGAATAAAATATTATATTTGTTCTAAATCTTAATAATAAGAAAAAATATTTTAAAAGAGGAAAAGTTTAATGTGAGGGATTATATTTAAATTTTATAAAATGAGTATTTAAAAAAAATATTAAATTAGTAATTATGATTATTAATAATTAAAATATTTTTTTATTATGAATAGAATTAGTATGTGTTTATATTGATTTTTTTGTTTAAGGATATTCATTCATTCATTTTAAATCATTTAGAAGTTATTAAAGTATAAAATAAGTTATTGAAGAGCATATATTAAAGAATTGCATCAACGCAAATCATTCTAAGCCTATTGCATATTTGTAAATTGATTTTCACTCAAAGCTATAAAGATGGTTTGTTAGAACTCTAACTAAGGAGAACATCACCCTTACTATTCAATAGATTCCTAAAGGTGTTTTTAAGCACCATCATTCCTTACACAAATATAGATGTTAAACCATCAAGGTGAGAAAATTCCAATAGTCTATTTTCTACCAAATCAATTGCATGAGTAGAGGTTTAGATCTATGCACCAATTTATTTTTATAGGTGCAAAGATTAGGTCTGTAGGAACAAACCTAAACTAAGTCAATGGATAATCAATTTGTAGATTTTGAGACAATCATTTGAGTGAGCCAAAAAAATTCAAAATTATAGCAAGTCAATTCCAAACATCTTCAACTTCACTTTCCAACTCTTCAAAATCCAATCAAATAAGTATTTATTTTTAGTATTTATCGCTTCAACCCCAACTCAATTATCTAGATTAATTTCTTTAATTATTTAATTAACATAGATGCTTTATGTAAAAGGTTTATTTTCTCTTACATTTTGAACTCGAATTTCTTAAAAAACCAAAGATATTGTCTTAGGACTTGTCCTTCTTTCATTACTATTTTTTTAAGTAATTTTCCTAACTGTGACATATAATTTTCAAATCCTATTATGGTTTGGATTATTTGACTTATGCTTTACAAATATTTAACTTTCTATAGGGGTTTCTGCTTTCTTTTGTGATCTTTTTTTTCAACCCTACCCATCCTTATTTTCACTCCTTGAGTTTCAATCATTGAGTTATTTTTAAATATGAGTGCTTGCTATTTAAAATAATAATAATCCTTTACCTTCATTTTTTATCATTTGGTCTTTACAGATTTGTGAGTTATTTGTATGTTAAGATTTCATTCTCATCCTCACATCTACTTAAAGAGAAGTCACCATTTGAAGCAATTAAAAAATAAACTCAAGTTTTCATGATTTATTACTTACTAAACTATTTTTGTGGAAAATGCTCTAGCATTTGTGCTAAGGTTGCTCCTAGTTTTTTGAATGGTGTATCATCTTCATAATTTCCCCTTAATATTATTCTTGAATATATCACACCTCTTGATTTTGTTCCTCCTAGCATACCTACTTCCCACTTGGAGCTTTTTCCATCTACACCTCCCTCCTATCTTACTACCACATTACCTACCTTCCATGGTATCCTTGTAGCGATATGAAGTACAAATGATCAAATGGATTCTACCATTTCCACCTTACTCCTAGTGTTGTCTCTCCTAGTGTGATCCATATATCCATCACTAGTGTTTACTTTTGTTAAGAAAAATAAAAAACTTATTTGATGTCTTAGTTGTATTTCCATGTTTTTAGGGAAAGATGAATGTATTATGGGTTCTTTTGAAGAAGATTCCTTTGCAACATATATAGTGGAGGTGTTTTGATTTAATCTTGTTAAATAAAGATATTTTGGAAATATATAAAATACAATTAAGAGATTCCTATTAAGGATTCTTTGTTAAGAGGGGAACTTGGATCATATTTTACAGAAATTACCTACAACACATCTCTACAAAATCCTATTGCACAAACCTTTTTCAATTTTGCTTGGGTTTTCAACCTATGAAATATATTGACATACCTTATCTTATTTTCCATAAAAAAAAATTCCTTCAACTCAAAAGGAAGTTGAAAAATCAGTTCAATTCATTGATAAAATTCAACACACTCAATATCAAGTATACTATTTTGTAGTAGACTAATGAAAAATGCAAGTAGTGACATGGAAATTATTGGACACCATACACCTTTTAAGTTGGTGATTGAGTTTAGCTACACGTGTAGAAGGAAAGATTAATATGAATTATCATAAGCTTCATCCACTTTTAATAGGGCTTACACCGTCACCAAGAAAGTAGGAGATAATTCTTTCAAGCTTAATCTTCCTTCTTACCTTGGGTTGCATCTAGTCTTTAATACAAAGCTCTTATGCCCATACTTTCCATGTGTCTATTGGGTACATAAAATTCTATAGAGACTATTTAGGAAATAAAGATTAATCTAGATTGTAACATTCTCACAAAATGGACGAAGTAATTGATGCTAAGGTAAAACATACACATCAACAATAAGTCCCTCTTTTCCAAATCATTGAAGAAGGTCAATTGCCTTCCTAGGGAATATGGTTTTGTTGATGAGTTTTTTGACACATCTCAATTAAGATGAGAATCCAAAATAAAATCACACCTCTCCTAAAAAGAATCAAATCCAAAAATAGAAAATGACTAACCCAAGGTCTCTATCATCAAGTCTTGACTCATTAGATACCTCAGTTGATTCATTTTTTCGTGTTTTACACAAAGGAACTTTGATGCAGGAGCATCCCTAGTTGTAAACCAATCCTGTATCAACCAAAAACATTTATTTTCTTGCATTTCATTCAATAGCAATTTTTTTGTATTTCATTTTGTATTTCACCATATTATTGTTTCTCAGCTCGTGGAGTAAGATATAGCATCTTCACGAAGCCATCTACAACATATCCATATTTCAAATCATTTGCATTTTTTTCTAGAAGTTATTGCTCTCAGAATTTCATTGTAATTCATAGTCAGAGCATTTAGGGCCGACCTGGTCTAGATTTCTTGGTGTGGTCCTATTTTACAATGAGTGGAGCTTAATGGGACATCATACAAGCATTTTGGGTCCAATAAGATCTATCTTGGAGATTTTTAAGACATTTCATTTCATAAAGGATTATCTTTCATGTTTTAAGGTCAACCTTCATGTGTAATCATTCATCGGGTTTTAGAAAATCTTGTGGCCAACATAGACCTTCGTTGGAGTTGGAGAATAATATTTAAGAGAATTTTTAATTCATTGTAATCATTCATTCATGGTTAAGTTTTAGAGCTCATGATTAGAAGTTAGATTTTCATACCAATCCTTCCAAACTGTAATAAGGCCTTTGGCCAATTGTAATGTTGAATGCCCTTGCAGTAGGCCTATGAGGCCTGGTTATTCACCCATGAGGCATACGTTGCATGCAGGATTTCCAATTCAATAAAGATTCATATTTACAAAACATTTTCTTGTGTTAATTCTTTTGTGTTGACTCTAAGTTGCACAGTTTGGACTATTCTTTTTGAACCCTCCATTTGTGACTACACCAAGTGGTATCAGAGAAATTTTATGAGTCTTGAAGGCATTCCTTGAAGTGGACATATCATTGAATTGAGGTAGACTACATGTGTTTTCAACTGATCACTTACTATAAGGCATTTGAAACCCTTATAGCCAGATCATCGAATTGAGGCTATTGCACCAGATTTGAGGGTAGATATGCCACCAAGGAGAGCGCTTGCTATAGAAAATGTCACTAGGAGAATGGATGAGATGTTGGAAATGATGTGCAAAATGCGAGTCTGATTAGATGCAGTAGAGGAAGATAGAAGGTGAGGCCTAAACCCTAGACATGAAGATGAAAGCGATGATGAAGAAGATCATGTTGTGAATTGAATTGTAGAAGCCCTAGGTGAAGAAAAAAGAGAATTAGATCAAATGAAGATGTTGAAAGCGATCTCCAAAATTGGAAAAAGACCTAGAGTCAAGAAATTCAAAAGTACGTGAGGAATTTAAACCCTAAAGAGTTGATTGGTTGGATCAATGAAATGGAAGAATACTTTGAATTTGAGGAAATTGAAGATCCAAAAAGAGTCAGTTTTGTGAAAACAAAATTGAAAGGTCATGCTACTTTATAGTGGAAATAAGTTCAATTGGATCAAAACAAAAGAGGAAAGGAGAAAATCATCAAATGGGATAGAATCCAGCTACAAAGTTGAAAAAATAGTTCACACCTATTGATTATGAACTTGAATTGTTGAAAAGATTACAAAACCTAAGGAAAAAGGAGAAATCTATGAAAGAATATATTGAATAATTCTACAAGATGATCATTGGGACTAGACATAGTGAAGAAAGAAAAGAAAAGCTGGTGAGGTGCATCAATGGACTGAGAAGAAACATTCAAGAAGAATTGAGCCTGGTAATGATGACATCAGTTGAAGAAGCATACCAGTTCATATTGAAGGTGGAAGAAAAGTTGAACAAGAAGTTTGAAAAAAGAAAAAGAAGTGAAAGAGGTAGATTCTAGAGGAGTGGATCACAATCCAGAGAAAGAAGACCTTATGCAGATCAAAATAAAGATGAGAATTCTTATTGGAGTGAAGAGAAAGACTACACTTCATACCGTAGATGAAGAGAAGATAGAAATTTCTACTGCAGTGACAGAGGAGGCCATAATTCATACCACAATGAAGGATACCAGAGAGATGAAGGGAGATTTGAGAGAATACCATTTAGAGGAACCTATTTCAAGTGTGGAGGTGAAGGAAATAGAGCATTTGAATGTCATCAAGGAAGTACCAGAAAGAAAATTGAGAATATTGAAATAGTAGCTTATGTGGATGAAGAACATGTTGAATCCTCTAATTCAATCGAGAAACCTGAGAAAGGTGAATCATTGGTTCAATGAGGAGAGATTTGATACATGAAGGAGTAACTAAGGAACCACCACAAAGGAAGAGTTTGTTCAGAACTAGATGTAAGTTTAGAGGAAAGGTATGTAAAGTTATCAATGATAGTGGTAGCACTAATAATCTAGTTTCAGAAGAGATGGTAACCAAGTTGAATTTGAAGAGATTGAAACATCCAAATCTATATAGGATAGCTTGGATTCAGAATGAGCATAGGATATTGGTGAATGAGCAATGTTTGGTGAAATTTCATGTTGGATCATATAAGGAAAAAGTATTGTGCGATATTATGCCTATGGATGCATGTCATTTACTGTTAGGAAGACCATGGAAATATGATAGGAATATGATTTACTGTTAGGAATATCATTGAAATGACCTAAGTGTCATTTCAAGAGCAGTTCAAGAGAAATTCAAGGCATTTAAAGGAAGATTTATCGAATATTTACTACAGCAATCAAGATCCAATTGTCGCATCAAAGTCTTCTTGCATCATGCATGTTTTTGGAGCTAATATGATGATGTAGGTTTCATGATCCATTAAAGCACTCAAAACATTATTTCAATTCAAGATTCAAGGTTCTAGATCCACATCCATTGAAGCCATTTCATGCAAGTTGCAAATTTATGTTCCAAAGTTTAGGTTCCAGATCCACATCCATTGAAGCCATTTCATTCAAGTTGAAAATTTGCATTCCAAATTTTATTCAAGGGTTTGGTGAGTTGTGACATTGAGTTGTTCATTCATCATTCCTTTCATGCTAATTTGTTTCATTTCAAGATTTGATTACCAAAATGAGGTTTGACCAAGGCCAACCCCCATTCACCAAAAACTAAAAAAATTCCTTCTTGATTTGTGATTGTAGATTTAGGTGGAAAAAATCTTGAAGATATTGTTGGCCTCCTTTAATGGTTTAATAACTAAGCCCTTAGAGCTATGACTTAGAGATTGGACATCTGCACTAAGTAGCTATCTCACTCATTATGAAGGTGCATTTCATTTGTCAACCCAGGGATGTAAACTTGAAATGGGTCAACACTGTATGTGCACTAGGACTCTACTGCAGTCATCCATAAACTTAGGAAAGAAACAATGCTAGAAATAAAATGTTGAAATGAAATCAACTTAAACACTGAGCATAAATTAGCATCTGCACTAAGCATTAACAAATGGACTGGAAATGAAGGATAGAAATGAAAATCTCAGCAAATAGACAAGAACTACTCTTTTTTCCTTGGTTGCAGGAACAGTCACAGAACATAATTTCAGTGGTTGCAGGAACAAACAGTTGTTGAAATTGAAACTAACTACTGAACAAAAAATAACTTCTTAACTAAGTAGGTGGAATTATCACCAAGTGGGCCCCCTTGGGTGAATCTCCCTTACACTAACTCAAATGCAACAACTCAAAATATCATACTATTTATTGAAAGGATTTTTACAACATCTCAACAATATAACTATATTACTATAACTGGAGAATGCGAATACAAACTCAAAACATCAAACCTTTTCAAAAGGAGCATCTCACCATTATTTATAGAGAGAAAAACTACTGACTAGCCCTAACTACCTAGGCAGTCGACTCCATAAAAATAGGAGGATGCCACTTATTGAAAGCATAGAAAAAGATGGAGGAAGTTATGCATGCGCTAAATTCATCAAAGCAGACTTGCTCCAATGGGAATCTAGCACAACACACTTCCTAGATTTTCTCAACAAATGAATATGACCATTAAAAAGGTAGTTACATTCTTTTATTCAAATTAGGAATTTCCCTCCATGAGAGTTTCCCTCCTTTGACTTCTTAATGATCAACTTCTTGACTTCTTGGCAACCAACCAGCTGGCAAGATTTTCTCCCACATAGCAAGCTTTGTTGACATCAACATTTTAGTGGAAACCTGCACAATAACATTAGCACACACAAACAAATGCATATCTATAATTACCTTAGTAACATTCATTCAACCACTTGTAAATTCAACATATGTAATTCACATAGCATGATAATGTCATTAAAGTCACAAAGATAAAATTATGCCAAGGTCTATGGTTTTAAGGAAAATATCAAAAACCAAGTGTCAAAGTCTATGATAGCAACAACAAATATGTAATGAACCCTATCAAAATTAAGCCATTAATTGAGCTCATCATTCCCCCCAACCTAACGTTTTGTTGGTCCTCCAGCAGAAGGAGCACTATTCTTTTTCCTAGTTAATGCCCTGAAGTTACCAACTGTCAACTGTCCCACATCAGTCTCTGTAGTGTCTAAATTAGGATCCTAGTAGAATCCTTGTTTGTTCTCCAATTTGTTCCATCTTGCTCTTTTTGTAGCTATTTCATATTGGTAAAACTTGTAATCTGACACTAGCCACAATAGTGTAGGTTGCTGAAATGTTAATGGAAGCCAAAACTGTTGCTTCCTTCTACCAATCTATATGCACCTGCCAACTCTTTTCCATGTTGTAACATAGTTTTGTAAAGAGTGGAGTTCAGCTTGTTTCAATTCTTCTGGTAAACTATTCCACCTATGTGTTGTTTCAAGTATCCCATTATTGATTTTCCTATGGTTTCAACTACCTTCTCATATTCCTTGTAAGTCTCTTCTCTAACATGCATAATCCTATCCTTGTAGCTAGGGCGGTAAAGAATTATGTACCATGATTGGAAAATATCTCCAGGGTTACTAGATTCAACCCTGAGAGGCAAGGGAGTATGAAATTCCCTTTCCCTGTAAGTTCTATACTATTGCCCCCAACTAATTTCATTCTGAATCCAGGACATAAATGCCCTTAAATGGAGGTCTCTAATATACAACAAGGGATTCCAATCATGATCATCAAACAAAAAATAGTTATGCAGATATAGTTCACATAAAAAAAAATTTAACATCAGGAGGGGCAAACTAATAAGCTTGGAAAAATTCATGTGGAGTGTCAAGAGTAAGACTCAAACCTGAAATAATCCTTGATAGTTTAAAAGAAATATTTCACTCCTTCAAGTGCAAGGCATACACTCTAGGAGGAGTTCTACATGCCAACATTTTGGGTATTAAATCTACCACATTGTCTACCTTTTCCTTGAAGGAAACAATTTTTGCATTATTTTCTTTAATCTCTAGGTTTTTCTTTTTAATCTCATTCTGCAACCTGCATTTTTCCTTTTTCCATTCCTCCTCTTTTCTTTGCATTTCACCCCATTGTTTCAAAGCTACATCATTCCATGAAAAGGCAGGAGGTTAATGTGTTCCTACCAAAATCTTCCTTTGCACCGATTCCTATTATTCAAATAAAACCAGTTGCAGTGATTTAGGTTGTTAATCCTGCTCTGGCTGTAGGAACTCTAGATTCTCAACTTGTTCTTGCTACAGGGGTTCTAGACTTTCGTCTTGTTCCTAATTCCCAACTTGTTCTGCAATGGCAGTGAACTCTGCCAATCTGATATTTGCTTGTTCATCAAAAATACCTTTTTCCTCGACATTCACCTACCCCATTGGGGCTTTCGTCTCCTCCCTAGATGTTTTTCTAAGCCTAGGGCTTCTCTTTGGAGGTACACCAGTGTCTAACCCAGCTGGTTTTGACTTCTTAGGAGGGTTTTATCTTTTTCTTCAGCTGTAGGAAGAACAGTGTTGTCAACCTTTCATTTTCTAGGTCTTGGTGTTGCCTTTTTTTGTCGTTTCCTTCTTGGCGTTCCCTTTTCTCATTTCCACATCTTTCATTTGTACCTCTTCTCTCGTAAGGGAAGCCCTAGTTTGAATTGGGGTTTTGGGAAGAGTGTTAATATCAAATTCTGAGGATGAACTTTCCTCATCTGAATATTTTGTCTTAGAAGAACCAATTTTAATAGCTTGCTCAGCTGCATGAGGGTTTAAACTAGGGTTTGCACTAGAGGTTGATGCTCTAGGAGTGGTTTCAGCAACCCTCTCTTCCCTACTATCCCTACAAGGTTGAGACTGACCTCTAGGATGTACATTTTCTAGTCTAAATTGATCAATGTTTACAAATTCCTCCCATGTCATGTTAGATACTTCTTACAGATATTTTTCCACTAAAATTTTTATTAAACAATGGTGTGAGAAAAAATATCCCTACCTTTCTTTGTTTTAGCCGCCATTGGCAAGGAGGTGATAGAGCACATTGGGCACGTTCATTCTTCGTCCATGCCTCATATGGTTCAGGAGATTGAAGTGTACATAATGGAGGCATGACTGGCGGCCCTCACAAGTGTTGTACTTGACAATGTGGATGGCTACTTGTTTCCATGGCTCTGGTAGGGAAGTTCTCTTCATACCTTGTTTATCCACAACCAATGGAGGGTCACTGGGTTCAGTTTATTCAGCCCTGACTGACCTTGCATCTTTGGTAGCAGGGTATGGCTCTCCATCGGTAGGTAAGCCCATTACCTCTGCAATTCTTTCCTCAGTAGCGATCACCTCCAACCCTTTTACCATTTCCTTCCCCTCATAGAGTGTCTGTGCAAATTCTCGCATAATGTCTTCATTGTAGTTGTCAAGCTTTAGGAAATAATCCAGCCACCCACAATTTTTGAACTCTACTAGAGAAGGTGCATCCTGCATTACCACATCATGAACCAAGGGTTCATTCCTAATTAGCTAACCTCCCATTGTTTTAGTTGCCCGCAATCAAACAAGCACTTTTAGCTAAATTTCCTTTTCATGCAATCTCTTCTGAAAACCCCAACTTCTTCCTAAAATTCTTCTATAGTGTTGATGCCAATGTCATGTAGCTCACCAATTTACCTTTTTGGGTGACGTTTAAGATTGTGACTAAGGTAATAAAGAACAATAAATGTAGGGTATTATCAAGAAAAATGGCGGAGGTTCAATGACATTTCACACATGTAAGCCGTCATGTCAATCTATCATTCAAATTAGCTTATTTCAAATTTGCTGACATGGATGACACGTGGACTTGTGAGTTGACACCCCCAACCTAAATTACAACATGTGTCCACATAGGCTAGTTTATAATTATGATTGGACATGGCAGAGTATGCTATGTGAAATATCTATATTTAATTACAGTAATTAAATAAATGCACTAAAGATAATAAAGATATAACAATTTTTTTTGCACGTACTTGAAAACTTAGAGTATCTTTGCAAAGAATGTGGAGAAACTACCGATTACCTTTCAGAAGTATGGTTGAGCAATTAATGCAGTGGTGATGGAATGGAATGATGGTGGAGTTATGGAAGAGAGAGAAGATGGAGATGGATGGGCAGATGGGTGGATTAATGAAGAAGTGGTTTCCCACAAAAGTGGAAATATTTATTATGAAGCAATTGCATGTGTACTTGGATCAGTGAGAAGGAGGGACACTAGGTCCACTTCCTTCGGCTACAAGAATTTCAGTGGTTGGGTGCTAAATAAATTGCTGCATGAACTCTTCCTTGGACGCTGGCTTGTGATACAAGCTTAGATGGTGGCCATTGACCAAAAGTTTGAATCTAAAAGGGTCAATGGTTGTGAGTTGTACAACACCGTTGGGAAAGACTTCTACAACTTTATATGGTCCCAACCATCTAGTCTGTAATTTACCTACATTGTCTTGATACCTGAAGTCATAAAGGAGTGCCCAGTCACTAGGTTGGAACTTCTTTTCCTTTATGTACTTATCATTCCATTTGACCCTTTGATTCTACACTACCTCAATATGATGCAGGGTTGTCTTTCTCATCTCATCCAAAGCATTCAGCTACATGATTTTGTCCTTTTGTGCCTTAGATATGTCCATCCCAAGATCTAGTGTAGTCCTAAGAGTCTTGTGTTCAAATTCAATGGGCATCATAGTTGTCTTCCCATATAGTAATTCAAAAGGATTCAAGCCTGTGGTTATTTTCCAGGTGGTCCTATAGGCCCAGACAACTTCTGGAAATCTATTTGCCTAGTCTTTCCTATGAATAACCACTATTTTAGTCAGAGTTGCCTCAATTTCCATGTTGGTCACCTCAGATTGGCCATTGGCCCAAGGATGATAGGGGATAGACTTCTTGTGCCTCACATTATATTCACTGAATAGTGTTGTAATAAGGGTTGATGTAAATTGAGCCCCTTGATCAGTTACTATCTCCCTGGGCATGCTTCATTTCCTTAACCTCAACCCACTTGGTCACATAGTCAATGCAAACCAAGATGTAGGATTTACCATTCGATGGAGAATCAATGGGACCTACAAAATCTAATCCCCATTTATCAAATGGAGTGATGATTACCTGTGGGTAAAGAGGCATCTCATTAGATTTGGTTGGCCGACCCATCCTATGGCATTTATCACACTTCCTTGTATACCTGCCTGCATCCTTATGAAGTGTGGGTGAGTAATATCCTGTATTAAGGATCTTCATTGTTGTCCTCTTGGCTGCAAAATTCCCTTCATAGGGTTCATTGTGACATGCATGCAATATATCATATGTTTCATCTTCCCTTACACATCTTCTCATGACATGGTCTGGTCCAATGTCAAATAAAGAACCTGCAATCCATGAGAAAGAAAAGGTTTTCTCAATGAGCACACTTCTCTCTTTTAGAGAGAAATGAGGAGGAACTCTCCCCATAACCAGGTAATTGGATATGTTAGCATACGAAGGTGTATGCACATTGATGGAGAACAAATGTTCATCAGGGAAAAAGTCATCAATAACTTGATTATCTTTTGGTGTAGTTAATCTAAAAAGAAATTTTGCTACAACATTTGTCTTTCCTAGTCTATCAACAATGGTGATGTCAAAATCCTGCATCAACAAAAAAAATCAAGGGCTTATTCATGAGGTATCTTATTGTTGCATGGTTTGTATGAATAAAAATTTGATGCCCTATTATGTAGTGCCTAAATTTTTTAAGGGCATAGATGACTACCAACATCTCTTTTTCTATCACCGTGTAATTAAATTCAACCCCTTGTAGGTTTTTGCTGACAAAATAGATTGCATTCTCAATGGCCCCTTCTTTTTGTCCCAATACAACTCCCATAGCATAATCTGATGCATCTGTATGAATTTGAAAAGGAAGCTCCCAATTAGGACCTTTGAGTATATGAGCATGGGTTAAAGTTGCTTTTAGATCAGAGAATTCCTTCTCACAATCCTCTGTCCACTGGAATTCAACATCTTTAGTGAGAAGATTGTATAGTGGTGCTACCATTTTGCTGAAATCTTTGATGAAATGCCTATAGTACCCTGCATGACCCAAGAAACTTCTAACATCTTTTTTCTTTGCAGGAATAGGAAGATTGGTGATCACTTCAATCTTGGTTGGGTCTACTTGAATTCCCTTTTTAGAGATGTAGTACCCAAGAACTACTCCTTCTTACATCATCATGAAATAGTTCTCATTGTTCAAGGATAGGTTATGGTCTTCACATCTCTATAAAACCTTCCTTAGATTCTCTAGAGCTTCTGCAAAATCAGCACCATAGGTAGTAAAATCATCAATATAAATCTCCATGCAATCATGTGAGATGTATGAAAATATACTAATGACTGCCCTTTGAAAAGTTGCAAGTGCATTAGACAAACCAAATTGAAGCATTGAGTAGGCATAAGTCCCCCATGGACAGGTAAAGGTGGTCTTCTCTTGATCCTTAGGTGCAATTTGTATTTGATTATAGCCATTGAATCCATCTAGAAAAGAAAAATATTGCTTGCTTGCAAGGGAATCTAGTACTTGGTCTATGAAAGGAAGGGGAAAATGGTCCTTTTTGATGGCAGAGTTGAGTTCCCTGTAGTCAACACAAACTCTCTATTTACCTCCCTTTTTAGGCACAATCACCAATAGGGACACCCACTGGCCATTTAAGATGGGGTAGATAAATCCCACATACAATAAATTTTGTAGTTCCCCTTTTACAATCTCCTTCAATGTAGGGTTGATTCTCCTTTGTGGCTACCTTACTGGTGTGTAGTCATCTCTTATGTATATTCTATGAGCACAGAGCTTAGGATCCAATCCTTTCATATCATGGTAGTCCCATGCAAATGCATGCTGGTGGGTATTCAATAGGTTTTTCAAAGACAACTGTTGCTCTTGACTTAGCTTGTTGTTAATATTTAGATGTTTTTCTTTTGACACTTGCACTTGTGTGGTTAACTCTATCATAGTTGCTTCACTAATACTTGACATTTTTAGTTCATGTGGCAGCAATGTATGGAGCATATCAGTTGCTACAGGAAGTTCAGTTATAGGAAGAGTGGGAAAAAGTGTCTTCACTAGACCTGTAGAACTAGTTTTTGTTGGATGCTATGGATGTGTTGCTGATATGTGGTTGTCATTGATGTCAACACTATTAGAATTTGGTGTACTAGAGGCTGTATATGTCGAGGATATTGAGAAAATTGTAAAAGAAAGTGTTCCAGGTTCCCTATGGAATTGTGCAGGTCATGAAGGTGTCTTGTTCTTTACGTTGAAGTTCAGTTGTTGTGGACTAAAGAGTTTTCTGATGAGTGTATCTAGATCATCTACCGAAAGTTTCAGAGGTCTGCATATAGATTTGATAATGTTGTGGTCTGACAGTGTTTATGTGGTCTTTGTTACTGTTCCTGAATGAAGTTTATGTGTTTATGGAAATCTCAGTTGTTGTGGATGCTTCTCTATTGTTTCTTGGTGTTCTTGGATGTTTCTAGATCATACTCTATCTTTGTGGTACATCCACATTGATCGGTGTGCTTGTGGTCAGAAATTTTTCTTGTGTATGATCATTTTTCTTGTTCTTGGTCGACATGGTGATAGTGTGTTGTGGATAGTCATGGTGAAATTAATTGAAGTCTTTTTGTGTTGGAGTTTTAAATTTGGGTCTCCACTATGTTGTGGCCGACCTTGGTGGATTCGCATTAAAATTTTATTTGTAAATTTGGGCCAACATTGCAAATATGTTTTATTTTCCTGGCCGACTAAGTTATTGATGAAATCTCATGGAGCGGATATATAAGAGTGACTGTTTCATCGGTGTTGTGTGTTGGAAAAGTGTTGAGTGTTGTCTTATGTGTGTATGTGTGAATATCATTCAATTACATAGCAGAGTGTGAAGAAGGTTGAGCAAAGTGTGAAGTAGTTTGTGAAGGAGTTTTATGTGCTTAATTGGAACTGTAATCAAGCTTGTGGAGAATATTCTTTTAGTTCATACCCTCTGAATTTTAATCCTATTCTGTATTGTGGGGCAGTGAGCCCCTTTTGTATTTGAGCAGTGAGCTCTAGGCAGTGTGCCTGAATGCACGTGCATTCCCCTTATTATTTCTCATTATACTTTTAACAGGGTATAATCTTGTGGACTAACATCCACCGTGGTTTTTCCCCTAACAGGGTTTCCACGTAAAAAAAAAATTTGGTGTTCTTTGTCTCTTTGATGTGTTAATTGCTTATTCATCATATATGAGATTAAGTTAAGTTTGAAAAGTTTATTATTCTATGACAACTGAATCACCCCCCCTTCTCAGTTATTTGTCCTTATTTTTCCAACAGTTTCATGAGTAGATGACTCTTCATGCACTTCACAACGGTTTTGAATTATGTGGGACAACACTTCATCTTCTTCTTAAAGCTGTATTAAAGAGCTTCTACCTAACATCATGAGTTGTGCCACTGAATTGACTTCCTTGGCCTCTTCTCCAACATGTGGCCATATGGTGCTATCCATGTCATGGGATGGTTGAGCAAGGGGTAGAGAACAAGCTTTTTTGTACTCTTCCCATTAGAAATGGTCATGTCCCCTAACTAACATCCAATGTAAGCATCTGTTGTGGCCAACCATGGCCTGCCTAAAATAATGGGATACCCGCCTAGTGTAGCTTTAGGAGAAAGAATCATAAAATTTGCTAGGTACTCCTAAGAATCTAGAGTTACCACAAGGTCCTCAACTATACCATCAAGTTTGACAGTGGAACTATCAACAAGCTAAAGGACAGTAGGAGTAGGTCTCATTTTTGCAACATTTTGTTGCTACCGGATGTCCTTGGTCATCGCATTTATTGCTACTCCCAAGTCAATTAGAGCATTCTTGATTTGGATTATGTTTATAATAAATCCTACCACAGGACTACCTGGGTCAGTGTACTTAGGAACTATAACTTTTCCAAGCATGATATCTTCCAGTTGTCCTACCACATGAACTATGGTGGGGTCTTTCTTTTTCCTCCCTGGCTTTTTAAGGCATGCTTTCTTGATTGCTTTGCCATATATAGGGAGATATTTTATGAATTGGAACAAAGGTATCTTAACACATATGTGTTTCAACTGATCCAAAATGTCAAAGGTTGTTTCCTCCTTCTCTTCCTTTTGTTTAGCAACCTCTAACCTTTCAAGAAATGGTGGATTTTGGGTAGTCTGTTGAACTGGCTCAGGATTTTTAGGCACACTAGGCTAAATGGGGACATTCAAAGGCTCCTCTTCTTCCATAGGAAGCTCGGTGATGATAGGAGTGGAAGGACCTAGAAAAGTAGTTACTAAATGCAGATGGATGTCACTCACACTCACAACATATGCAAGAAATTGATTAGGATCTGTAGAGTATATTGGCTACTGTTGTTGTGGTTTGTTATTTGGGTTAGGTGTGGGCTGAGCTAGTAACTAAGTAGGTCTAGGTGTGTTTTAACTTGAGCTTGTAGGAGGAGGCATTATAGCAGGCTATTGAGGCTGTGAAGGTGGATGCATGTAACTAGTTGTCTAGTTTGGCCATTGATGCCCTCCCCTCCATTGGGATGTTTGCTACCAGTTTCCTGGAGGTGGCCTCCAATTCCCCTAAAATTGCTGCCAATTCCCCTAGGGTTGTTGCCACTGGGGTGGAGAGTTTTGGTGCTTGGGCCAGGTATTTGGAGGGTTATTCCAAGGCTGAGGTGGATATCCTCCATAGTTGGATGGATATGGGGGTTTCCATTGGTTACTGGATGCATAAGAATTGAAATAAGGCCCAAAAAAAGATAATGGATCTGGTGGCATACCTTATCTTGGAGCCCATGGTCTCCTTTGTGAAATGTAGTAGACTTGATCATCATCACCATGGATTGGCTTGAACTTAGGTGGAATCTTCTTGCTGTCTATAATAGCTACCATTTTGCATCTGCAATCCTTCTTCTTTTATCTACAATGAGGGCAATATTCTATCAACATTGACTCAGCCTCCTCATGTTTCTTCTTTGCTTGAAGTGTATCCAGTTGGGTAGCTAGATTGTTTATGATTTCTTGCTTGAAATCTACCAACAAGTGAGTAATCTCCATCCTTGAAACTCCATTGGTGGATGAATTACCCATAGAGGATTGGTAGCCTCTTCCTTTCTTTGAAGTTTCCTTGGAATAGTTCTGACATATCTTCTTAATATCATCCCAAGGAACTTGGGTGATATTTCCTCCTCCCATTAGGTCCAAAGCATCAGTGTAGATCTCAGTGATCCCTCTAAGGAAGAGGAGCTTTTGAGACTCCTCATTGAGTGTATGATGTGGAGATTTCTACAGAGAAAACAAAAACCTTGAAATTTAATCCTCCAAACTCTCATCTTCCTTCTGCTGCATCCTAAAGATGTCATCTCCCCTCATGTCACTGCCCCTGCAATATTCTTTGTACTTCTCAAGAAATTTTATTTTCATTTCATTCCAAGTTTCCATAGTATTCCTACCTAAGCTCATAAACTATCTTAATGCAACTTCTTTCAAGGTGGTAGGAAAAAAATTAAGCCTATGAGCATTAGTGGTGTAGTCATAGCTTCTACAGAGGATATCAAACTCAAACAAGAAAGTGTCAGGGTCTTTTGTGACAAGTCCATATAACTTAGGAAGGACTGAAGCAAGGATGTTCTTGAGGTTTTCAACTTCATTTTGATGAGTAATAGGAAATGGAAAATATGGTTGGTTGGGTCTATTTCTGTTTCTATTCTCATTATTCTCATCATCCATGCCTGCTTGATGAAGTTACAAAGCACAGGGATTCTCAATCAAATTTTGGTCTTTAGAGGAAGTGTCAGAACTGGTTAGATTGGGAAATGCATCAACAAAATGGTGTTCTTCTTCTTTGTCTCTTGGCATATTTTGATGATCAACTAGCTAAAATGGATCAGGGTTATTAGGAAGGAATCTCCCATAAGCATCTCTTCTCCTTCCTCTATGCATGTGGTATCAACTCAATATCAACCAACTCACACAAGAATTGGAGAAAGAATAGGGGGTCATTACTTTCCTAAATGAAGGGTATACTAAGAGAAAACTTTTAGAAATACTACAACAAGAAGGAAACTATCAATGAATCCAAATAACTTCCTAGTTTGACACTATCCTCGACAACGACGCCAAAAATGTTGTCCTCCTTTAATGGTTTAATAACTAAGCCCTTAGAGCTATGACTTATCAATTGGACATCTGCACTAATTAGCTATCTCACTCATCATAAAGGTGCATTTCATTTGTCAACCCAGGGACATAAACTTGAAATGGGTCAGCACTGTGTGTGCACTAAGACTCTACTACAGTCATCCATAAAATTAGGAAAGAAAAAATGTTGGAAATAAAATGTTGAAAGGAAATCAACTTAAACACTAAGCATAAATCAACATCAACACTAAGCATTAATAACTGGACTGGAAATGAAGGATAGAAATGAAAATCTCAGCAAACAAATAGGAAACTACTTTGTCTACCTTCGCTACAGGAATAGTCACATAACATAATTTCAGTGGTTGTAGGAATAGACAATTGCTGAAATTGAAACTAACTACTGAATACAAAATAAATTCTAAACTAAGTAGGAAGAATTCTCACCAAGTGAGCCCCCTTGGGTGAGTCTCCCTTACACTAACTCAAATGCAACAACTCAAAATATCATATTATTTCTTGAAAGGATGTTTACAACATCTCAACAATATAACTGTATTACTAAAACTGGAGAATACAAATACAAACTCAGAACATCCAACCTTTTCAAAAGGATCATTTGACCATTATTTATAGAGAGAAAAACTACTGACTAGCCCTAACTACCTAGGTAGTTGACTCCATCAAAATAGGAGGATGCCACTTATTGAAAGCATAGAAAAAGATGGAGGAAGTTATGCATGTGTTAAATTGGTCAAAGCAGACTTGCTCCAATAGGAATCTAGCACAACACACTTCCTATATTTTCTCAACAAATGAATATGACCATTAAAAAGGTAGTTACATTCTTTTATTCAAATTAGGAATTTCCCTCCATGAGAGTTTCCCTCCTTTGACTTCTTAATGATCAACTTCTTGGCAACTGACTAGTTGGCAAGAGTTTCTCCCACATAGTAGGCTTTGTTCACATCAACATTTTAGTTGAAACATGCACAATAATATTAGCATGCACAAAAAAATGTATATCTATAATTACCTTAGTAACATTCATTCAACCACTTGTAAATTCAACATAGGTAATTCACATAGCATGATAATGTCATTAAAGTCACAAAGATAAACTTATGCCAAGGTCTATGGTTTTAAGGAAAATATCAACAACCAAGTGTCAAAGTCTATGATAGCAACAAAAAATATGTAATGAACCCTATCAAAATTAATCCATTAATTGAGCTCATCAGATATCTTGAAGAGAAAAACTAAAGAAATTGTCAAAGTTGCAAAAGTTGTCAACTCACAAAAACTCATCTACAAAATTTATTTATGGATTTTCGAACTTGAAACTTGGGAAAATTGAAGGATTCAAATTTGTAGGAGAGGCTCCCAAAAGTTGCAGACAAACCCTAACTTAGGACCCATTCACCCCTAGGCGAATGAGTTCCAAATCAGCCTTAGAAATTGACTTTTGGTGAAAGGTACATTCAGATCTGCCTCGCTTTGATCTGCATTTTTTTTTGGTTCTATCATTATTGAGATTTATTTTCAAGATCCAATTTATAGATTGTATTTTAGAATCAATTGATTTACTATTTTTAATATTTCTCCCCAAAGTGATGTTTGACCAGGACCTTCATCTTGACCTAAAAAGGAAATATGTAGATTCACACTTTGACTTGATTTACCTAAGGGTTGATAATCATTTTAGGGTGTGGATCTCATTTCCTAATGAAATAGAAGGAAAAATAAGTCCCTAAGTGGTTCATCAATCCCATTTTGGTAACTTACCTACTTTTTCTTTATTTATTTTTCCTTAAAATACGATCCTCCTAATAAGAGTGTTGAAGTTGGTGCTTGTCCTAGTTTGGCATTTGATGTTGTCCCTTTGGCTAGTTATCTATATTTGGCATATACTGAACAAGATTAGGATGCAGATAACTTGCTATAGGTTGACTTGCATGTGCCTTACTAGTCTTTTTCTTTTTCTTTTTCTTTTTCATGTTTCTTTATGCAATTGCATGTGTGTAATTTGATCCCCCGTACTATTCTATTTGATGTATCTCTTCATGTGCATTCCTCTATTTGTATCTACAATTTTCTATATGTCATAAATATTTATCTTTTCTTTTGCCTTGTGTTTTTCTTTTGGGGATGGTCAGCAAGGGGTCGAGACATTTAAGTCTCTTCCATGTTGACCCAAAAGATTTTTCTTTGTTTTTTCACTCAATGTGTCATTCTTTCTGTTCTGCAAGTATTTGGGGAATGATGACACTTCTAAGCTCTATAATAAAATTTTAGCAAAGATATGCTGACCCTGAATCCATATATCCTTTATGTGTTTGAGATTTCATTTTGGGGGCAACCCCTTCCTCTCTTTTTCATGATGTAGCTTCATTTGGAAACATATGACTTGGCACGGGGCTTTCCAAACAAGATCTTATGTCTCCTTTATTGATGAAACATCAAAAAATGGATTTTCCACTTATGGTTTAGGACATAGAGAAAACACATCTCACAATCATTTCATTGAAGGGAAACCCTAGAGATGTCAACCTAAGATATGCAAAGGAGAAATAGATCTTGCAATAGGGTTGTCCTAGGGTTTGATTATAAATTAAAGAGGGGTTCAACACCAAGCTAGGGCTTGGAAAGATAAATGAAATGGAGGATCTAATGCTTAACCCTAATATGATGCAAGACTTCACTAAATGACCTAAAAATGCATGAAAATGATAGAAAAAAGCTGAGAGATGAAAGGTGTGCACCTAAGACTGGATGAAGACCTAAAATGATAAAAACACTTATTTGAAAACTTGTTGGGACTTATATACCAGTTTGGGTGATTTAGTACCAGATTAGGGTTTTTGGGCAGAAAGTAAAATCTGGCAGAGAGGTGTTTGGAATTTCTAAAATTTTCAAATTTGACCAAACTGGGATTCATACGCCAAGAGTGGCATATCAGTCCAGTTAGGGTTTTCTAGAAATTCAAAGTTTGAAACTGCTCTTCTATGTCTGCTCTATCCTTTCCACCTGGTTTTTAGATCTAAATCTTCAGTTTGCAACTTGTAGATGTTCTCCAATAATCTCTAATGCAAGGTGACAACTTTGAAAACTTTGAACACTTTAAAAACTTTCTCCAAACTTTCTCTTCAATAAGTCTTCAACCTAAATTTGCAAATCACACACTAAAGAGAGGGGAAAATGTTGTTTTGTTAGTAGAAAGGGGTTTGCCTTGGTCAAACCCCATTTTGGTAATCAAACCTTGAAATGAAATGAAATAGGAAAAGAGAATGATGAATGAACAAAATGTAATGTTGCAACTCGCCAAACCCTAGCAATAAAGTTCTACAAACATGTATGAAATGACTCCAATAGATGTAGATCTTGACTCTTTCTTGAATGTGATAGATCTTGAATTGAATTCTAGCTTGAATCATGAAACCCTACATCATAATTGTTAGATCAAAAACAAAAATGATGCATGAAGACTTTGACATGATGCTTGATGCTTGAATAATACTCTAAAACATTTGGTAATCAACCATTGAGGACTCTTGAATGCTCTTGTAAACACTTGAATAATCTTGTGAACTCAAATTTGCTATAAGGATGCTCATTTAACTTGCTAGGTGTAAAATGAGTGAAAGAAACTTGTATTTATACTTGTTTATGCCAAATTTCCCGAAATTACAACACTATAAGCCGACATAAAATCTAGGAGGATAAAATCCCACCAATAATTTTATTTAAATTTAATTTTGGGCCACATGGGCTCATACACACAAGGTGGCGTATGAGTCCCATTAGGCATAAATTATGGGACCATTTTAAAAAATTCTTAGAAATATGTAAAATCCAGATCGAGACCCAAAACCCTAGGTGGGACTCATACGCCCAAGGTAACGTATGAGTCCCAGATCACTAAATCTAGGCCACACAACCTAAAAACACCTGAATTATGATTGGATGTTGATTTGTGTTAGGATTATCCTAAAAAATATGCATTAAGGATTTTGGATGCAAAATAAGACCAAATAAAGCATAAAGAAGCCCAATTATTTATGAATAGAAAAGTGTGAAAATGTATTACAACACTTTACAACACTCTAAATAAGGTACAATTAAGTTTATTTAGCTCACAAGGACCCAAGACCTAATGTGAATGTGTCAAACACATTACAACACTAAATCAAGGCAACATTAAGCTCAATTTAACAAGGAGGGCCCAAATGAGCAAGGAAAAGTAAAGGGATAATTTTTTTGTTGCTACATTTAGCCACCACTTTAGTGAGAGGATGAACTTGCTTCAAACTCGCATAAAGTAGACAAACATGCATCAAGAGGGGCCCCAAGTGCACCAATGTTGGTAAGATAAGATGGCAATGATCAAGAGGGGTGATCAAGCCCCTAGGATCTATTGAATATCCAAAATACTGAGAGGGGGAGGGGTGAATCAACTTATCTTCTCAAACTTACTGAACAAATACCATCCAATTACTCCAATGCATATAATAGTAACAATAAATGAGAGCATTAACAAAACATGAAATCGCAAAACACATGAACGCCAAGATTTTTACGTGGAAAACCTAGAATGGGAAAAACCATAGTGAGTGTTAGCTCACAATATAGTATAACCGGTTATAAGATATTACAAAATGGGGTGGCTCACTGCCAGGACTCATTGTCCAAAATGAGAGGCTCATTTCCTATAGAATTACAATGACAAAATGACTTACAACTAGAAAATGAACTAATAATGTACACCTAACAAGTGTTGATTCAATTCCAATGAGGCTCAGTAAACTGACTTGACACATTTCATCATATTCACATTTCTTCACATTCCTATTCACCACTCTGCATCTTCTATGTAATCTTAAAAAACTTTCAGCATATATACCTTATCCATCTGCAAGCATCAATTAGGTCGGCCTAATTAGATGCAACTTTTATTCATCAAAAATACCAACTATTAGCTTTAGGCTTTCACAAAATCTTTCCAAAAATAATTCAAACATTTAGCACACTACATCATGTCAGCATGGACCTAAGATAGGTCACACATATATCTACAAAACAAAATTAATTCACCATTACATCATCTATCCATTAGTTCGGCCAAAGATAGACCTAATAGAAAAAATGCAACAACATAATAATTCCAATACACCATACGAGCATCTAAATACGTGAGGTTCTGAATGTACGTGCTCCCAACATCCATAAACCACTTCCAAAAACTACAAGAAACAATAATCAACAACAAAATATTGCGGGCCAAAACACCGAAGGATGTAAGCTTCATACCAGTTCAAATATCAGTCCAGAATACCAGATCAAACTGAAACTTGATCTTGCAGTTGCAACTCATATATCATGGTGACATCAATGACAACACAAAACAACAAAATGGGATGTTCTTCTTCATTCTTCCAACAATCTCCCCCTTTGTCATTGATGGCAACATGTACCAAAAATTTACAAAACCTCTTATGTACAACACTTCTCCCCTATCACCAGTATTTTCTTTCTCTACCACTCTTCACTCTCCCTTTGACATCAAGGATAAAGGGTGGCACAACAAAAAATATGAAAACAAGAAAAAAAACTCATTAATCAGAGGATGGCGAGCCTTGAAGCTCCTTAAGAGTACCTTGCCATGTAAATTTACCATTCTCCCAACTGTTCTTTGCAGCAATCAACATCCTGTTCAGAGATTCCAACTCCATCGGACTTTCCTCTGCTTCATCCATAGTACCAGGAATCAGATTTATCTTTCAAAGTTTTTCTCTACTTGCCAAATCATTGGTAGTCGGGGTGTCCTCCATTCTCACAAGATCACCTAACTGACCAATTTTTTGGATGATTTCTTCCTTTTGCTTCTATAAAATAAAGAATTTATCTCTATGAGTCAAGATAGCATTCCAAGTTGATATGTCTCTATCCTTGTTGAGTTGTAAGTATCAGAGATAGTAGTCAATTGGGACTCAATGGAGTCCATAACATTTTTAATACTCTAAGCGGCACCCGACCACTTCAAACAAAAAGCAAAGACAACATTAGCTTCAATCTCATAGATTTGCACAGATTCAATATTTTTCTCAACATTAGTGTGTGCCAAGGAACACTTGTCATGCAACACCAGCAACCTTTTCTCTTCCAGCTTCTCCTCAACCTCTTGCTTAGTCTTCTCACCAAGTTCAGAGGCATACTCGTTAAAGGAGTCCAATAACAATCTCATATTTTTGACTGGAGTGAGAGATGAATCAATTGAGGTACCGGGTGTTGTCTCCTATGATGCCTTAAGAGCATCTTCAATCATTTTTGTTCCTTTATAGTGTGACTCTAGAATTTCCCTTCTACCGGATGCATGCATTGCATCTCCTAGCACCATCTTGTGAATAGGAGAAATTTTATCTAAGTCCACATAGCCTTGAATCATAGGAAGTTGTAAAATCTCTAGAGGAATCACCAAATGAAATATGATTTGCTTGGATAGCAATCCTTTCAACACATCATCACCAGAGGAAGATTCTCTGAGATTCTACAACCTTCTTTAGATTTTATTCATTATTCCCAACATATTCCTCATTTTTCTCTTCTTCCTTATCTTTCTCTTCTTCCACTTTCTCTTCTTCTTCTTCTTCTTTCTCCTTTTCCTTTTCTTCTTTATCTTTTTCATCTTCATCCTTATCTTCATCCCTTTTTCCTTCTTTATCATTTCCTTCATTTTTACCTTCATTTTTTTCTTCCTTAGCATTATCTTTTCCATCAGTATCCTTTTCACCTTCAGTGTGCTCTGGAGGAGCATCATCATGTTTTTCAGGCTCAACTTCACCTTTGTTCTGCTTCTCCATTTTTGGAGGATCATTTTCCACACCTGTATCATTTTCAAGAACAATATCGACATCATTTATTTCTATAGAAATACCTGCATCACTTGTACTAGGAGGAATATCTTCCTCAACATTTTCAATAGAAACTTCTTTGTTGGAATTAAGCATGCCATATTTCTCAATTGTATCCCAGATCACTTCTCCAGTTTCCTTCTTAATCTTCTTTATCTACTTTTTATCCCTTGTCATCAGAATATTAAATCTTTTCTTCATTCGAAACATATTTGCACATATCTTTTTCAGAGTTTCTAGATCATCTGGGGTCAAAGAAGACCCAATTTTATCAAATGCATCATTCCTGATTTTCTCTTCAAATTCAACAACCTCTAATCTCCTTTTCATTAGGGCTACCCACTTTTTCTCAGGCACATTTTTCTTCACATCATCCCACTTAACATCCAATTTGATAACATATTGAATGGTAGGTAAATTTAATGTTCTCATATCCTCTTTTCCAACTTGATCACAATATTATGTTGTAGGATTCAACATGTTTTCAAAATGTAGCAAAGAATTGAGAGTTGCCTCTAATTTGAAATGAGAACCAGGACTTACTGTAATGCCCTTCTACTCTTCCTGGTCCAGAGAGGCTTCTTCAAAAACCTTGGTTTTCTTTGACTCCGGTTTGGTGTGTACATGTACACCAAAATCCTGTTCTTCCTCTTCATCAGAATATGACACAACATGCACTCTTTTAGAGCCAATACTAGCTTCCTTAGAAGCACCTTCACCAGAGGATAAACTTCCTCTTTTCTTCCTCACCAATTTTGATTTAGGATCCTCTTCCTCTTCATCTTGATCATCAGTGACACTATGTTTTTCTCCCTTGTATCTTTTTATTTCTTTCCTCTTTTTTCTGGGCACCACTAGAGTAGTTTCTTTCCTTTTCCTAGATCTAGTGGTAGGTCCAAAATAAGTCGGGCCTTTACCTTTATCAGCAATACTGGGTTCAACTTTCACTACAAGGGTTGTGGAGGGTTTATCGAATCTCCTTAGACCTTAATATTCTCCCTCCATTTGCACTCTCTTATCCTTTCCTAGCACAATCTGATCATCAATGAATCCAACTTCTTTAAGCTTCTTTTCAAAATTATTCCTTATTATTGGCTTGTTGTGCTCGAGTGAAGTTCCAAATATTTTTCTGCATAAGTGCCAATTCTAGGTTCATTGGGATCCTTCGGACTTTTCAGCAACATCTATACATAACCCTCAGCTTCATCTTTTGTAATTTCATAGCCCAATGGTTGAATCCATATGGTTCAGGGTTCAACTACTTCAATCATGCATTCATCAAAGGAAACATGAAATGTGATGTCATTTATATATTTCTCAACAACTTTCCTCAGAATCCTCTCTCTCATTCATGTTGCTCTTAAATACAACAAAGAATATTGTTAGAGCATTATATTTGTTCTTTAAATCACGCAAATTGTGTAAGTGATCAAAAATTGGATGTGCCCTTGGTCTGGATGTATCCTAGAATACCATATCATCCCTTCCAGAAAGTCTCTTCAAAAAATATAATAATAGACTTATAATCAAAGAACCAAATTTAAATTCATACTTTTTTTCTTTGGTCAACTTTAAATTCTCAAGCAACTATTGTCGGAGAAGTTCACATACATCATAGTCTGCACCATTGATTGCCATATCAAAACTAATATAAATAGTTGTGGTAGAAACATAGTTCTCTCTATTGGTGAATTAAATTTTATGACCAATCATTATAGCAACATACTTCACAATTGGATTAGTGATATAATTCATTGTAAGAGCCCTCTTATCATATTTAGCACCGATGAGATCCATCACCACTTCATTCTTCACGGATTTTAGTACGGGTAATGGTCCAGTGTCACAAAGTCCAGTAACAGACCTAATTGCTTCCTTAGTTATCAGATGAGGTCTATTGGTCCACAAGAATTTATCATGTATTCTACTGAGAACAGGTTTCACATATCTATCATCAACCACAAAACTGAAATTGGGAAAGTAGTTCCATATGTCCAATCTATTCACAACAAGGTTCAAGTATTCAGGTTTCACCAAGAAATTGTCTCCATTGAGCTCATTCTTCCAAATAACTATCAATTTACTGTGATTTAATTCATTTGTTTTTACTCAGATATACATTCTTGTGTCCTCAGTTGGCATAACCCCGTGAGGGATTGATGAGAAGGCGCCCATAGGGTCGTCTTCAAAAACTTTCATAAAATATTTCCTATACAATGGTCTAGGTCTTTCCGACACTTTAACAACTACAGGGGTTTCCATTCTTCACAATTTTGAACTCAAACAATTCAAAAAGATGATTCACACAAACCCACAACTACACAGAAAAGTAGAATACCTTTTTCTTCGTAAAGAACCAAAACTAGGGTTTGCACAACACAAACTCCAAATCACCTCAAGAATGCTCCAAAAGGCTCTTCAATTTCTCCAAAGGCACAAGTGATTAGAATTCCTTACTCATTCACTTTATAAAACAATGATCTACCATAATTCGCATTAAATGTGACAGATTTCAAAAATTTGTTAAAAAAATTTCTTCTCAGTTTAGAGAAACCCTAATCATGCCTTCACACTTTCTTCTAGTTCCATTTGCATAACGTCTAAATAATCATTTTTTACAACATATCCTTGTGCCAAATACTGACACACAAAGCATTAGGGGGTTCAAGCAATTTTCTGTTAAAGCTCCCCCTAAGACCTTGCTAGGTCTAATTCCTGGAGGGATTGTCTACACCAGATGAGGGAATAGATGCATTTATCATCTCAGGCTCTTCTTTCATCCTTCAAATCTTATTCATTTCTTGCTTAACCTCATTCTTTTCTACTAGATTAGTCTACTTACCCTTTTTACTTCTGTAAAATCTTGAGATATGTCCAGGTTTGTTGCAATTGTAGCAGATAATTTTTTTCTGATTAGATTGTCCTCCATTGACCGTTGACTTGCATTGATTAGCTTTGTGTCCAAATTTGTTGCATGTATAGTAGTAACCATTAAAGGATTGATTCATTCTTCCTCCATTAGAACAATTCACCATCTGAGTTCTGCATTCACTAGCCCTACGTTCGATTCTCTTACATGCAAAACATTGAACATAGATGGAACCAGGAAACTGACTCATCCAAATCCTACAATTTGTTGCCCTATGACCAAATTTTTTACATGAAAAAAAAGTACCATTGAAAGATGGATACCTTTGTGCATTAGGTTGTCTCACAAGCGGTCTCCTAGAAAAGTTCCTTGAATTTCCTTTATTTTTAGTCTTCTGATTATCCTTAGATTTTTCACTTCCTTCCATTCCCAAGCCACCTTTGTCTTCACTTGGTTTGTACCTTGAAATCAACTCATCAAGCTTGTCTAAGCTAGATTTTAAAATATTTTCATAGAGTTTCACTTTCTCGAGATCTACTTTCAGATTCACCACTTCTTGTTCAAGCTTAGTGCATTCATCAGACTTGATTTGCACCATTTTACTCAGACATTCTTCAATTCTTTTCTTTTCCTCTACTTGCACCTTCAAACTGGTAATCTCTTCATTAGCTTGCTTCAAATACTCACTTACTTTCCTGTGTCTTTCTTTGAAATTCTTCAATTGCTCTTTTAATTTCTGGACCAAGATTTTCTTTCAGATCTCTATTTTCACTTTCAACTTTTTCAAGATCCTCAAGTGCAACCTGGAGCTCTTCTTTGTCATTCATTTGTTCCATCTTCAAGATCTTCCTGAAGTTGTTAGGCTTCTCCGGAGGAACCAAGCTCTGATACCAATTGTTGAATATCCAAGATACTAAGAGGGGGGTGAATCAGTATCTTCTCAAACTTATTGAACAAATACCATCCAATTACTCCAATGCATATAACAATAAAAATAAATGAGAGCATTAACAAAACATGAAATCACAAAACACATGAACACTAGGATTTTTACGTGGAAAACCCAGGATGGGAAAAACCACGGTGAGTGTTAGCTCACAATATAGTATAACCGGTTATAAGATGTTACAAAATAGGGTGGCTCACTGCCAGGACTCACTGTCCAAAATGAGAGGCTCACTGCCTACAGAATTACAATGAAAAAATGGCTTACAACTAGAAAATGAACTGATAATGTACACCTAATAAATGTTGATTTAGTTCCAACGAGGCTCAATAAATTGACTTGACACATTTCATCATATCCGCACTTCTTCACATTCACACTCACCACTCTGCATCTTCTATGTAATCTTCAAAAAAATTCAGCATATATACCTGATCCATCCATAAGCATCAATTAGGTTGGTCTAATTAGATGCAACTTTTATTCATCAAAAATACTAATTGTTAGCTTTAGGCTTTCACAAAATCTTTTCAAAAATAATTCAAACACTCAACACGCGACAATCATTCGGCATGGACCTAAGATAGGTCACACATATATCCGCAAAACAAAATTAATTCACCATTACATCATCTATCCATTAGGTCGGCCAAAGATAGACCTAATAGCAAAAATGCAACAACAAAATAATGTTGATACACCATACGAGCATCTGAATACATGATATTTTGAATGTATGTGCTCCCCAAACCCATAAACCATTTCCAAAAACTGTAAGCAATAGTAATCAACAAAAAAATATTATGGACCAAAATACTAGAGGATGTAAGCTTCATACTGATTTAGATACTGGTCCAGAATACCAGATCAAGCTGAGACTTGATCTTGCAGTTGCAACTCATATATCATGGTGACATCAACAACAACACAAAACAACAAAATGAGATGTTCTTCTTCATTCTTCCAACAAGATCAAGATCCCATGGAAAACCAACATAGGCACAAAAGGACACACATGAAAATGATATAAAGAGAAATAATGATGCACAAACATACACTGCCAAGGACAAAGAGAAAATAAGAACAAAGGGAAAATAGGGGTGGGGGAAGCTTCGATTATTTTTCCATCGTGACGTGGATCAGATCTAATGATATTTGTTTGAAAATAAAATGCATACTCACTCTAAGGCAACAAAACTTTAGGTCGTCTGCTAGGTGAGTAATCCAAAGAAGTGAGACAGATACACACATGGCCAGTATGCACTCACACATACACGTGAGTCGCTATGGGAAATTCAAGCCTTAGATGGGCTTTCTATCAAACCATACCAAAGTTATACATCCTAATAACTTTGATAAGGCAAAACACAACAATGACTTCAAGATTCATGAAGCAATAAAAGCTTTGCATGCTTGGAATTCATGAACAAACAAGATGGATCCACAAGCATGCAAGGTGTATTATGCAATGTGACCATATAACTAAAATTGCAAATGCAAAATAATGTAAAGAACATTCAAAGGAGTCTTGCTTAGTTCATGTCAGGTCTTAAACTTAGGGAACATTGTACCTAATGTCTCCAAGAGAGGACCAATCAAAGAATAGAAGATTCACAACTTGGGGGATGCAGTGTGTCATATCAAGCCACTAAGAGGAATGTAATATGCTAAGAGAGATCACAGTCTTCAAGGAAATCATACCCAATTTCATCCACAAAGCGAAAGTCACATTGCATGAAGTAAGAATACTACACCATGAAACATGAAAATAAATGCAAAAGAATAATGCCAAAGAATGGCCCAACTTTAAATAAATTGCTAAACACCATGCTATGAGCAATTACTTTAAAGTAGCAAATGATAAATGCTAACAATAAAGAAGACATGAGAGCTAACTTGGAAAGCCCTATGCCAAGCCATGTGTTTCCAAATAAGGCTATTCCATGCAAAAGAAAAGAGAGGGGTTACCCCCAAAAATGAAACTCCAAACACATGAGGGATCTATGGATTTGGGGTCAGTATGTCTGCTACAATGTTTTTAGAGATCTTGGAATTGTCATCATTCCCCGAATACTCAGAACTGGAAGGACACAAAGAGAGAGAAAACAAAGAATTTTTTTTTGGGTCAACATGGAAGAAACATGAATGTCTCAATGCCTTGCGCCATCCCCAAAACAAAAAATGAAAAGACAAAATATTTATGACATAGAGAAGAATGGAGGTACAAATAGAGGAATGTTACAAAGAGAGAGATACATCAAACAACATAGTATGGGGGATCACATTACACACATGCAATCACACAAAAGAAAAAGAAAGAATGCAAAAGACTAGTAAGGCACATGCGAGTCAACCTAAAATAGGTCGTCTGCATCCCAATCATGTTCATTGTATATTAAAGGTGAATAACTAGCCAAAGGGATAATAACAAGTGTCGAACTAGGGCCATCACCAAGTTCAACACTCTTCTTAGGAGAATTGTCGTTTAAGATCATGGAAGAGGAAAACAATGTATTCAATTCATTATGCACTTCCTCGTCAGTTTTAGCAACCTCTTCATCATCATCCAAGTTAATCACAACTGGAAGTCAAATGATAATGTTCAAAGAAGGGTTTAGCTCTTTTTGCGGTTGTTGTATAGGATCGTTTTATTTTGGAAAAGGGGGATACTCATCATGCATTGCTTCAGTCAAGTTTGGATTTTGATTTTTTTTGTTTATTTCCTCATTTAACCTTCAAGAAAGGGCACGACGTCTACACCTACATTCTCTAGCACCTTTGTTTCTTTTAGTTTGTTTTTCAAGTTGTGTTTGTGTAGGAGCAAGATGATCAACCATAGGTTTCTTTTCTTCCCCAAGGGGAGGAATGAAAGGAACCATGGAAGGTTGTTCAACCACTTTCTCTTTAACCTTGTAAACTTGTTTTATTCTAGGAGGCGTGACGAGATATTTTTCATTGTCTCTTGGTCTTTTGTAGGAAATAGGTGAAGGTTTTGTATTAGATTGATCTTGGTTGTTTGGAATGTCTTCTGGCTCAATCATGGTTTCGTCAAGGATGGTAGGCTTGGTCATGGGCAGAGGAATGTTTTGAAGGGATAGTTTCACTATGCATTTTTTCCTTAAACTTTTGGTAAGATTTGAAAAAGAAGGCCTCATGAGGTTTAATGGGTTTCATAGTCTTGGGCGAAAAGAAATATAATGAAAAGTTCCCTCGGGAGGAAAAAGGGTTAAAACCACTGTGATGCACAGTGAAAATTTCATTTTCAAATGGAAAATTTAGCATTTATGCAAACCAAAGGGATGAAATTCATGGAGTGAATCTATGGATAGCCTAACTTCACATGAAATTGGTTTGACTATGGGATGATGGAGAATGAGACATCTAATGTTTTCGGTCCTATTTGCAAGGGAAGAATTATCGATCCCATCGTAGGGCAGGAAAAATGTTGTCTTGATCCATGCTTTCGATTTATCATATATATATCTTGATAGAGTTCGTGTAGAAGTAAAAAAATTTGGTGATCACATTCTCTCCACAAACGAGATCTATTAATATCCCATTAATGGGCTTGTCATAGATTCGGTTGGCTATGTAAAGAGGACCATCAAGTGCATGTTTAAGTATATCTTGTGAGGAGAAAGCAATCTCAAGAGACTTTTTAGGTTGGCCCTTAAGAGGTATGACTTTGATCAATCCTACCATATCCTCCATAGGATCAATATCTATGGAATTGTATTGAACAATATCATTGTTATCACAATCTATGTCAACATTCATCACATTATTCTTTGTAGTTTTGCTAGCTTTGAAAAATGAAATATTGTGTTTCGACAGGGGGTTGGTAAATATTTGCAAGTTTTGGTTAGGAGGAGCAACAAACTTATTTCATTGATCATTAACACCTCCAACGAAAAGCCAACCAAAATCAATGAGGTCTTGCACAAGATGTTTAAGACACTTGCAATGTTCCATACATCGTGTCCATTTTCTCGATGATAATGGAAATAAGCATTTGATCTAAAGTTCAAAGGTAGAGGCTTATTAGGATCAGGTGTTTTGACGGGAGGCAAGGTAATCATTTGTTGTTCTAAAAGTTGTGACATTGTGTTATGAAGGGTGTGTGAGTAAAATGTGAGTAAATGATCAACTAACACAATCAATAAGACATTATATCAAAGATTCAAACAATAATTAAACTAATTTAAAGTAAGAATCTACTTAAAGCATCATATTGCTCTCTATCTCCAAAGATTTATTAAGTCACTAGGCTCTCAGATTTGGTAAGCATTATGATTGTTAAAATTCCAATCTAGAGAATGAGATGCTGCTAAATGCAATAATCTAATCCTATATGATGATGTCTAAATGATAATGATGAAACTACTATAATCTAAATTGACTCGAAACTTGATGAAAGAAGCTACGATAAATTATGATGCAACTAAATGAAAAGCCATGATATTGATTCTATTCTAAAATGCTTGCTATTTCTATTGCTAAATGATAATTACTTATGGCTAAGATACTTGATTGCTCAATTGGTATTTCTGTAGAGTAAGTTTGCACAAAGTTGGGATCCTTTTCCTATAGACAGAGGTTGTATTTATAGATTCTCAACAACATATTTGTGAAGGGGCAACATAGCAAATGTCTAGATTTCATCTAAAGAATTGAATGGTGAAGGATGAAGAAGCCTAAGCTGATTATGGATATTGTTCCTCCCCACAAAAACATTTAGCCAAATGATAGGAAGAATCAATGGAAGAAGATGAAGAAGTTCACTTGTAAATGTCTCCAATTTGTCTCCAAATTTGCCCATGAAGGTTGAGATGAATTAAATTAGACATTTCATATCTATTTTGGTAGGTGCACAATTTGAGTGAAAAGAGGAAATAGCTGTAGAATATATTTCAATTGAATATTTTAGATTTATTCAATTTTTAGGAAAAAAAGATATTTAATTAAATAAAATAAAACTATAGAAGTCTATGTTTATTAAATAAATATGGAAGAAAATATGATAATTAAATAAAACAAAGTATGAAACTTGTTTATTTAATTTAGATGAAATGATGTGATTAAGATGGAAGAATTATTGAAAAATTCAATAATAATAATTAAATAAAACAAAGTATTAAATTTGTTTATTTAATTAAGAGGAAATAATATAATAAAGATAGAAGAATTAAATGTGAACTATATAAACAAATATTTCTATTTAGAGGGAATAAAGGTTAATTAATCAAATAAATCATATTTAATTAATTAAATTATCCAGACCATTTTGAGGTGTATACATTTTGCCCCTCTTTGAAGCAATGTGTTTAAGCATTGCTTCAAAGAAAATTTTGTTGCTGCTTCTAGTACTGATGAAATTTTTTTAGTATGCCCTAGATGTTGATTTTCAAGTGATGATGGATATATGCCCCCTCTAGAGATAAGTTGATGAATGTTTGATTTTTTTGGATTTTTTTAAATTTTTTATGATTTTTGTGATGATGTGATGATTCGATAAAGATTTGATGAAGTAGCAATTTATCTCCTGATAAATATTCTATAACATGCCCCTGTGATGAAATTTGAATTAAGCCTCCAGGAAAAGAAATAAAAAAAATCCCACCAAAATACCCCCTTAATTAACTTATTAAAAAGCTAAAAGGTTGATTTTGAATTCATTTGTGCATGTTGAGTTTTTGAAATTTGAGAGTGAGTGTGATTTTTAGCCAATTTGAGCAAAATGTTAGTCCCCTACCACACTCATCGTTTCAAGTGTGTGCATTGACACAACCGCCTGACCGCTTACAGACCTCCGGTATGTACCCATGAACCTCCTCATAATTCGTGTTTTTCATTTTTCATGTGTTTATTTTGATTTTAAATGTTTTTCATTCTTTTAGTGCATACATCATCCGATGTAGCGCATCCAACAGTTTAGCACATAGGTCAATTTTTGTAGCGCATAGATAGGATGAAATAGCACATCTGTATTTTTAGCGCATAAGTTAGATTCTGTAGTACATCCATAGGCTTAAGTAGTGCATCTATTAGTTCAGTGCATAGATTTCGTATTTTAGCGCATAGGTTTGATGAAATGGTGCATCCATTGATTTAGTGCATTGACTGCCTATTTTAGTGCATTGAAATGTTTAAATGGCACATTGAATGTTGTGGCACATAAAAACACTGTTTTGGCGCATCTAAGTCAGAATGATAGAGTTTGTCAATTTTATCTTGGATTGTGTCAATTTTTTATCGTGTCAGTTGTTGATTTGATATGATTGATGATCCTGATAGATTAGATGATGGTCAACCTCATGATATGCGAGGTTTGATGATTGATTGATGATAATTGACCTTATGATAGGCAAGGAATAATTATAGTTTGATTGATAAAACCTCATGATAAGTGAGGTTGATTTGATTAATTGACCTCATGATAAGTGAGGTACCATTTTAGATTGATGATTGACCTCATGATAGGTGAGGTACACTGATAGTTTGATGATTGTCCTCATGATAGGTGAGGTTCAATTAGCAGTTACTCACGAGATTTGATAAAAATCTCACCAGAGCTGATTAGATTTGATAGGATGATTGATGTTTGATAAATTGACAATGATTATTGACTTTCAATATTTCATGATAATAGGAGTCATTTGCGAACCTATAGATTTGAGAGCGGTTTCCTAGGACTTTTGATTTGATACCAAAGCTAGCGCAACCTGACACAACAGCCATCACACGTTGTGGTTTATCCTCTCTTCTATCTATGCCCCTGATTAGGATTAAGCGGGGTCTCCTGACAACCCTAGCAAAGAGGTGGTATAGCGAGCATAATACCTTCCACCTTACTACTAGTGAGATGATAGTCACCCCTGATGATGTTTGGTAGATTTTGTGGATACCTGTTGTTGGTGATATAGTAGTTTATGATTCTTCAGAGTAGGGTGGGACTGATGCTCTACACAAAGTGTTCCAGGATGATACGATTTGTGGATAGGAGATTCCATGGAATGAGATGGTGGATGCCTATGCCACCCTGCCTTCAGTACTTGTTGGTTTTATTGGAGGGTTTCTTCGTCCTGATCGCAGGTCAAAGGGACTTTCTATTGGTTGGGGTTATGTTTTGGAGAGTATGATTGTTCACAGTATGAGATATGCCTGGGGCATGTGTATTCTTGCTCATCTTTACCACAATTTGCATTAGGTTGTCTACTTCTGAGGTCATAGTTTTTCCACAGGGGTTACATTACTTCGGGTGTGGGCGTGGCAGCATATAGCTGTTACGCATCTAGTGATGGTGAGACAATAACCTGCCATGAGGGAATATGTGCATATATACACAGGTCGAATTAATCAGCCTAAACTGGGTAAGTTGGAGCATTGGAGGAGAGTCTTGGATGATGTAGACGCTATTACATATCGGTCATATCTAGATTGTGAGCACTGGGATGACGATGATATATAGTTGCCATACCTTTGTCAGTTTATGTTGCTGATTGGTAGGACTCATTGGGTGTTGGAGAGATTTTTGTTTAGGAGAGTGCTTAGACAGTATGGTATCGTACAAGGCATGCCCCAGGGTGTTGCTCATTATGCCTAGTGCCAAATAGATTCTACAGAGTGGGGACCTTGCCTTTCATATGATTTTACAGTTCAGGAGTACCTGGCCCTACAGCCTTTGATTTGGGAGATTCATCCCGAGATGGTTGAGCCACCTCTCACAACATATTATGTAGATTATCTGGCCCTACATCCTTTTCCACATATTTTCGTTCCTGATGAGCCAGTGCCACTACTTGGTGAGGAGGAGGTTGTTGTTGCCCAGGTTCATCGACAGAGGAGAGAGGAGGGTGGCGAGGAGGAGGAGGATGTTGAGAGAAGTGGTAATGAGGAGGATAGTAGTTATGATGAGGGAGATGGAGATGGTATTGATGATGGATGAGGTGGTCATGATGGAGGAGGTGGTTGGGTGGGTGGATCAGGTGCAGGTGGATCTGGTCTAGCCTTGGATGTCCAGGACTATATGGTGCCTTGTAAGAGGCAATCATTGACAGCTCCCATCGAGCAACAAATGCATATTGGGGTACCTTCACAGCATCAGCAGACTTAGATTACGAGTTTACAGGTGCAAGTACAGACATTATAGGGTCAGTTGATACATGCTCGAGGTTTATTGGTGTAGACACAGACCCAGATGAAGACACATGCCCATTCTCATGCACAGACTCTTGCTCAGGTATAGGGACAGTTGGTAGCTGCCCAGACATAGATTGCCTCATTGATAGCCAAGAGAGATGCAACCTAACAGGCTATAGAGTAGGCTCAGTTGATAGTCGAGATATTACATAGATTGGTCGATGGTACCTCTGTGGTTGATTATATGAGAGAGTTTCTCTATGTGAGTAGAGAGGCAGAGTATTATAGAGGTCGGTATCACGATGCAATTCCCTCTGAGCAGAGAGTCAGTTATGCCCAGTCTCGATCAGGCAAGACTCATTCCAGGACTATTAGCACGGGTGTGACACAACCTCCATGGAGAGATCTAAGAGATCCTGGTATGTGTGGCGGGGGAGGTACCAGTCCAGAGATGCCAACACCTTCTGGGGCTACCAGCACATAGCCTTATGATTGGATTCTCTGATATATTTTGAGACATGATGTATACTCTAGTTTTTTTATTCACAACCATTTTTTGATGTTGTATCTCTTTACATTTCAGACATCATTGTATACTTGACATTATGATTTTTGAGATCTATATGTGTTCTATATGGTTCTATGATGGATGCATTTAATTTCTTGTTCTATATGCCATGTGATGATTTATATTATGATGTTATGGATGAAATTTATGATCATGATGATATGCTATGATTTATGATGTTCTATCTATGATGTTTAAAATGTGATTATGTGAATGATGATGTTGTAAGGATGCACGATGTGTGTAGTATTTATATGGATAATAGTTGTATGATAATATATATCCAAATGATATGAATATGTATCAATATGTATGATTTTTGAATATGATGTTTCAACGATATATGAAAATGAGGTAAATGGGATATGATGCACTTTTATTTTTGGGTATTTTTAAATGCATATAAATGATATAATAAATGGATGACTCAATGATGAATATAATGGTAATTCAAATGCATGATATATAATATGATGAATTGATGAATGAAAATGCAACTACATAGCGAGTTGTTTTTGATAATTTTCTCATGCAATTTTATGATGTTATACACAAATGAAGAATATGATATGATAAATACAAATTATTTGATTAAATGTATGAATTATGAAATGATATAATAATATTTTCTAATGTATGTAATGCAAATGATTATGTAACTACATGATAATGATGATATTTTTGTTAATGTCAAGTATACTCAATCCATTAATGAGAAAGTTAACATCATTTTTGAATTGGTTACCCGTATTTGGAACAAAATATTCTGCAGATGCAAAAATAACATAAATGCAACCTAATTTAAATCATGCAAGACTACATATGCCAAAATTGTCACCTTAATAGTATTTTTATCATGCTTTTTATCATCATTGAGCCTTTAAAATGTTGAAAGTGAGTACAAGCATTGATGGTATAATTTAGACCATGATGACCTGAGTACTACTTTCATGATTTTTGAAATTGCAAGTGAACACAAGCATCTAGGTATAATTAAATCGAGATGACCTGAGCATTTATTGCGTAAACAAACAAGAATCAATAAATTTGCTATGTGAATTCAGAATGTCATCAGTGATACTTTGTAGAGCACATCTCACAATAATTCACACAAAAATAATCATCAATTCACAGACAACAGACAAAGAAAATACCATTCTCCTTCCTAGCTTCTCTAGTTCAATACATCATCGAGTTGCTCCAAAGAAATGATAAAAAAAATTAAAGTACAACATCTAAAATTTCAAGCATAAAGCGATAAAATCATGATTCAAAAGAATATCATCCACCTAAGGTCGTTTGTTGATTTGATTTCAACTGTTTGATATGGATGGTGTATTTTCTGATGAGTGATTGATCTATTCAATGTTGTATTTTCCTTTGATCATTGTGTTTGTTGTGTTTGTCAAACTGTTGTTTGTCTATTTGATTAAGCTCAAAGTTTATTTCCCTCAGTGAGTTTAGGATTTTTCCCCCAAGTTAGGGTGAGACATGACCATGTTGCTAGGATATGATAATGGACAGAAATGATTATGAAAGTGAACGACCATGAAATGTCTCCAATAGATGGAATTGTTGGTTTAAATCACAAGTAGTGCCTATTTCCAAGTTTTCACTACATGTTTTTATTGCACTTTTTCAAATTTTATGATTTTTTTGTATTATTATTATTTTTTTCACTTTTTTTGTATTTTTTTGTTTTCTAATTTTTTTTTTGTATTTTTCTATCGCGAAGATGCCTATTTTGTAGGTTTTCATCAAGGCAACCATTTCAACTGTGCACTAGATGATTCAGGTATAGAATTTACTGAGATGGATACTATTGATAGGTTCATCAAACAAATCCCCTTTAGGTGTAGAGAACCAATAGGCTCCAGATCCATAGACTGATATGACAACAAAAGGACCTAGCCAGTTAGGTTTAAATTTTCCTTTATTTTCTCTGTCTTATTGATTTCTAGGGTTTTCCTTTAGGACCAAGTCACCAACCTGAAAGACTCTAGGCTTTACCCTGTGATTGTAGCTTCTGGACATTCTTTGTTGGTATGCCTTCAAATGGTTTATAGCTTGTTGACGATGTTCATCCAAAAATTCCAGTTCCCAAAGTCTAGAGACTCTATAATCCTCATCTGTAATAATACCCTTCAGTGATACACGAAGTGATGGTATTTCCACCTCAATAGGTAGGATGGCCTTTGATCCATATACCAAGGCATATGGTGTAGCTCCTATAGGAGTTCTGATGCTAGTTCGGTATGCTCAGAGAGCAGGATTTAATTGAATGTGCCAATCACATCCAACATCATTAACAGTCTTCTTCAGAATTTTTAGAATTATTTTGTCAGAAGCCTCTGCTTGGCCATTTCCTTGAGGATAGTACAGTGTTGAAAAATGATGTTGGATATGAAACCTTTCACACAGTTCTTGGACATCCTGGTTCTTAAAAGGTCTACCATTGTCTATGACAATGGACTAAGGTATGCCATACCCACAGATGAGGTAATTCATAATGAAAGAAGAAATCTGCTTTCCAGTGATTGTTGTTAAGGGAACTACTTCTATCCACTTTGTAAAGTATTATGTTGCTATGATTATGAATTTGTGTCCATTGGATGAAGACAAATTAATCTTTCCTACCAGGTCTAGTCCCTACTAACAAAAGGCCCATGTTGAAGTAAATGGTTGCAATTCTTGTGTTGGCGCATGGATTAGGTTACCATGGATTTGACATTTCTGGCATTTCTTAACAAACTGAAAAGACTCCTTCTCCATATTAGGCCAGTAATACCCCAAACAGAGGATTTTCTTTGCTAGGGTTAGTCTGCTTGAATGAGTTCCACAAATACCTTCATGAACCTCACGTAAGGCTATTTTAGATTCCTTATGTTCTAGACACCAGAGAAGAGTACCATCTAGACCTCGATGGTAAAGTATGTCAGAAATTAAGGTATGTCGTGCAATTTGGCGAATGAAGTTGCATTTCTGGTTTTTGGAAAGATCAAGAGGAAGGATATTATCTTTTAGGTAAGCGTAGGTCTTTCCATAAATTGAGGATTCAATTTCTACTAATTGGCATATGGTTTGAAATTCTATATTATCATAAGCAGGGTTAGACACTTGTTCCACCATAAACTCATAACGACCTCGCTTTTTTGGCAATTGTAAGAGAGAAGCAATTGTTGCCATAGCATCTACAATTTTGTTTTCTCCCCTGGGAATATGTTGAAACTTGATATCTACAAAGTACTTTTTGAGATCATCAACCATTTTCTTATACGACATCAACTTCTCATATTTTGTCTGATATTCATCATTTACTTGATAAATGACTAGTTGTGAATCTCCATATACTTGTAGCTCTATGATTTTCCATTCAAATGCCACTTTGATGCCAATAATTAATGCCTCGTATTCTGCTACATTATTTGTACATGGAAACATGAGTTTATAAGACTTTGGGATGGTATGTCCTTGAGGTGTAACAACTAAAATTCCTGCACTCGACCCACATTGTGTGTAGGACCCATCAAAATAAATCCTCCATTGTTGTGTTGTCACAGTAAGAATGTCTGCATCAGGAAACTCAATGTTCATTGGATGATCATTTGGTAATGGAGCTTCAGCTAACTGATCGGCTATCACTTGACCCTTTATGGCTCTTCTATCCACATACTGGATATCAAATTCACTCAAGATCATGACCCACTTGGCTAGTCTTCTTGTTAGAGCCACCTTGCTGAGTAAATACTTTAACGGATCAATCTTCGCTATGAATTTGACTGTGTGGGTTAACATGTAATGCCATAGCTATTGGGTAGAAAATACGACCTCCAAACAAGCTTTTTCAATGAAGGCGTAATTTATCTCATAACCATTCAAAGTTTTATTGATATAATAGATAGCATGTTCCCTTCCCTCAGGATCTTCCTGTGCTAATAGAGCTCCCAAAGAAATCTCAGTTGTTGCAATGTATAGTAATAAGGGTCTCTCTTATGTAGGTGGTAGTAGTATGGGTGGTGACATCATATATAGCTTTATTTGATTGAAATTTGTTTCACACCCTTGATCCCATTTGAATGAGACATTCTTATGTAGCAAATGATTGAATGGATGAATTTTTTTTGCTAATTGGGAGATAAATATCCTTATTGATTGTAGCCTGCCTTGTAGAGGTCGTAGTTGACTGATATTCTTCAGTGGTAGCATTTCTAATATGGCCTTGACCTTGGTGGGATCAACTTTGATACCCTTTTATGAAACTATGTACCCTAGAAGCTTTGTTGATGTAATGTCGAACACACATTTCTTAGGATTTAATCTGACATTAAACTTCTCTAGTCTAGTAAAGATTTTTCCTAGGATCTCCAGATGTCCTTCTTTGGTATATTACTTTTCTAATATATCATCCACATAATCTTCCATAAAAGTATGCATCATGTCATGGAAAACAGTGGTCATTCACGTTGATATGTGGCACCTGCATTTTTCAACCCAAAGGGCATGACATTCCAACAAAATGTTCCCCATGGAGATGTGAATGTTGTTTTCTCCTGATCCTTTGGTGCTATTTTGATTTGATTATACCCTGAGAAGTCATCCATGAGTGATAACATGGTATGCCATGTTGTTAAGTCGACAATAATGTCAATGTTTGGCAAAGGAAAATCGTCCTTTGGACATGCCTTGTTGAGATCTCTAAAGTTGGTACATATTTTGATACTATTATCCAGTTTAGAGATAGGTACAATATTAGAAATCCACTCAGCATAATCAATAGATCTGATGAATCCTACATCTAAGAACTTTTTCAGCTCAAACTTTACCATCAAGGTGATATGTAGATGCATTTTCCTTAGTTTTTGTTTCACAGGTTTTATCTCATATGGTAGAGATAAATGATGCATTAGAAGATTTGGGTCTAAACCTGGCATATTAGAGTAAGACCAAGCAAAGTTAATGTGTCTTTCTTCAAAGAACTTGGTGAATTCAGGCTTTTCTTATTCAGTCATAGATGCTACTAGAGGTAGAGTCTTTTCCTTTTCTGTTGTGCCAACATTGATAGACTATGTAGGCTCCACCAACACTAATGATCTTTCATGATAGTGTTCTAGAAGGGTGTCAAATATCCCATCTTTTGGTACCTCTGAGAGGTTTTCACCATCATATGTGTTCTTTATTTTTACTTTTTCGAGATCTAATGTTGACATTGAATGGTTTTCATCATTAGATCCATTATTCTTGTTTTTAATTTTGCAACTGAAAGATTTGACACCCTCTTGATCCAAAGCGTCATTATGAGAATCATGAGTAGAACTTGTGTCAGGTGTGTCACTACAAAGGAAATTTATGATAGCATCATCATTCACAAAGATAGGAATATTGATAGGTTCAGTTGGTTCCCAGTTGATAAGTTCAGGATGCATTAAGGGTAAAAGGTCATTAGATTGGTTAAGGTCAATGGCAATAAGGGTTCGATAGTAATGTTGTCAAATTTGTCAGTGGTGATGTCAAGATATATGATATTACTCTTCTCCAAGTCATCTATCTTATTCGATATTTGTCCATCCTCACTTGAGTCGTCGATATTTTGTGATCCAAATACAAGGGGTCTAGTCCTTGAGCTTTGTCCCTCCTCGCGTGTGGGTATATACTCTTTTATGACATCAATTGGTATGTCCTTGTATGATGTTTCTGATAAAGAATCCCACTCATACTCATTAGAATTTTTTTCAGAGTTATCCCACATTTGAAGGATTATTTCAACAACTCTATAAGTGTTTTCTTCTTTTGTTTCCTCTGTATATCCCAGTCTTGTTTTGTCCTTTGGCTGAAGTGTGAAAGGTTGGATAGGTTCTTCAATGCCTTCTTTTCTTTTTCCAATAGGTCCTTGTCCTTTATACCCCATTTTCTCTAATATTATTTTTCCCTTTCCATATTGATATGTCTTTATGCTGATAGTTGCCGATGTAGATGCTTCATCATCGTTGTAGAGCCAATTGAGGATGGCCTTATCTTTAGATTCGTCCTCTAAAGTACCTACCTTTACAAATCTATCATTAAAACTTGTGGTAGGTTGTGATGATGATTGTGTTGATGTTGATGGATGCCCATATGATTTCGGAGATGGCAACAACTGTGAAAAACACAAAGATTGTTCAATGGAATATTCTCCCATGCCTTTGTCTTTTAATTGGATCTTTTCTTTGAATTGTTGTGATAGAGAATCTAGTTGAGCTTCATTGTTTGATATAGTGGAGTCAACAACACTTGTCTCTTTTGACCGGTCCTTTTTTTCAACCCATTTACATACAACGTTTAGTTTCCTTTCACCATTAGATGAACTAGAAGTGTTTGCTTCCATATTATGGGGCACAAATGTGTCTTGATTTGTTTTAAGCGTGCTACAATATTGGGGATTGTTGTAGTTAGATGAAATAGTGATTTCTTGTCCATTGACCAAAAAATTTAAACACTGATGATAAGTTGAAGGTATTGCTTACATTTCATGAATCTAGGGGCATCCCAAGAGTATATTATAAGTCAATTCTTTGTCTAATACTTGGAAAACTATATTCTTCACAATTGGTCCCACTTGAATAGGTAATACAATCAATCCCTTGGAGGATCTCTCTTCTTCATCATAGGCTTTTATTGTGATTTTCCTTCTAGCATCTATAGCATTATTAGAATATCCTAGTGCATGGATCAGTTTCAAAGTGCAAATTTTTAAACCAACTCCACCATCTATTAAGACACGCTTTACCTGATGTTTATGGATTAAAAATTCAATATGAAGGGTGACATTGTGCAGACGAGTAAGTGATACATCATCTTGTTCAGAAAATGATAGGTAGTGAGGCATGGTTAAGTGTCCCACCATAGCCTGGAATTGAAAAACATCCAGATTATTGGGTACTATGGTGGCCACAAGAGCTTGTTCCAAAACCTCCTTATGGGATGGTGAGATTTTAAGGAGTTCCAAAATTGATATTTGTGCTAGTATTTTCTATAGTTGATCAACTATGTTGTAATGATTTGAAGGAGTAGCAATGGTTTTAGATGAAACTCCTTTCAATATTACCTTGGATTTCCCCCTTGTTGTCACATTAACTGGTTGACGATCTTGGTTTTCACTAATTTTTATGACATTAATCTAATTGTTGGATGAGACCATGTTTGGAATCAGATTTAATGGTATGATGTCATTGATTCCAACGTTATCAGATCAATTATCAATGGTATCATTCTTATCAACTGTAGAAATATAAGGAATAGTGTTATCATAAATGTAATTTACAGTCTTACCTTTACTATTTGTAGAAGAAGATTCTCCCTTTTCATAATTTGGTAAAGAATTTTTAAATGCACTATGATCATTGTTCATTTGATGTCCTACATATACCTTCCTATTGTCAATCAAATCTTGTACTAGATGTTTCAACTACATACAATCATTCATTTTATGTCCTTTGTTCTTATGAAAGTCACAATAGTCTGCGTCATTCCACCATGATGGTTTTACTTTAGGTTCCCAATTTCTTGCTTCAAGCAATGTGATAAGTCCATTCACAAGGAGTTCTCTCATTGCTGATTCTAGTGTTTGCCCCAATGGTGTGAACCTTCGTCGATTTGATGGTCTTTGATATGATTGTGGTTTAGATTCTCCATTGTTCAAATTGTTGTTTTGATTGACATTTTGATTGATGTTGTGGTCATTTTTTTTATTGGTATTTGTAGTTGTTGCTATCAAGTTAAATACTAGTTTCATGTTTTGTGTTTCATTTGCAGCATCATTGTTACCAGTATTTCTATTCTTTTGCCAAATTTTGGGTTTATCATTGTTGTTGTAGTGATTTGAGGATTTTGTATTGTTTGATCCTTCATTGTAATGTTTTATTACCCCTCTTTTGACCAAGGCTTCTTCGATCTTGAGCCCATTTTCAATGACTTTCTTAAATGTTGGTGGACATTGTAGATCAAGCCTATAGCTCATTTCACCAGTTAGATTGTCAATGAATAGTTCCATCTTTTCTTCTTCAGGTATGGAACAAGGATACCTAGCAAACATCCTTCACCATCGTTGTATAAATGAGAGGAATGTCTCACCTTTATTTTTTTTCGTATTGTAAAGGTCCTTTATTGTTATCTCATGTTGAATATTATAGGAAAATTGTGAGATAAACCTATTGACTAGTTCTTCAAAAGTTCAAATTCTTGGTTGTAGTTTAGAGAACCATTCCATACATTGACCTCCTAAGCTCCTTGGAAATAACCTCATTAGATAAGTTTCCTCTTGTGCAAATTCTAAACTCATGGTTATAAATTCCCTCACATGATCAATTGGATTCGTTTTACCATTGTATTTGTCGTATTTTGGGAATTCACAATGTCTAGGAAATGTATCATGTCCACACTTGGATCAAAAGGATAAGGACAAATGTCTTGTAATGAGTACCTTTTCATGGTTCCTTTTTGCATATCTTGAATTTGTTGTTGCAAGTTTTGCATTTGATGTCTTAGGGAAACCGCTTGATCTATGTTTTGTGTGTTTTATGGTTCAATTTCAGCTACTCTAGGTGCTTCTTTTAGTTGATTGATGTCAAAGTCCTTTGGAAGTTTTTCACCTAGTTCAGCTAGCATCAAAAGGTATTTTTCCATATCTTGTTCTAAAACTTTTTCCATAAATTTATGGAAATTGGGATCTTGTTGTGTTGTTTGGATATCCTCTTGATTTATTTCATTTGCATCATTTTAATGGAATATGTGAAAGGGATTTTCTTTAGCCATGGTATTTGGTGTTTCAATTTATTTTTCTCTAAGTTTTTGTCTTTGTAACCTTGTCAAAATTGGCATACAAGTGTTGTTATTCTCACTAAACTTTGATCTTTTTGTTTGGATGAGTGCCAATGGTATTAACTTAAGTCGAATAGATGATAAATTCTATTGATGAGACTAAGTTAAAAATCTGATTATTTTGTTTTGTTTCGTGATTGTAGGATGACAAAATCCTAATAAAGAAACCTAACGTAATAATCCAAAATTTGTGTTTGATGATTTAGACACTTTAAGGTTGCAAGATCTTGGTTTAATTTGATAGAGTTTGGCTTGTAAGGTCCTATTTTTCCAAGTTTAAGACACTGTTTGGACTGTGAAAATGTTTTTATTCTGTTGAAAACCCAAGTTCTAATGTTAACTGTCTGATAGGGGTTTCAAATAGCTCTTTGTTTTCTTGTTTTGTGGATACGTTATAATAGAGGGAAGATGCACTAAAATAGACTGTGGATGCGCTAAAACATATGGTGAATGTGTTGTCAAATAGGGTATATTCACCAAAACAAAGATCAGTTGCGCCAAGGTCTTGGTAAATTATGGTGACAGACTGTAGATGCATTGTAAGATAATTCAGATGCGCTGAAACAGTGGTTGTATGCACTATTTGGACAAAAAATGCACTAAAAGACTGGGTGTATGTGCTAAAACAGATTGTGTATGCACTAAACTAGAAATTTGTCACAATGTTGTCTATTTCTTCTACTTTTTCTCAATAAAAGGATTTATTTCAGGGTGTAATTTTCTGAGCCATGAACATTTTGACAAGGTATTTTGTTGGTAAATCTCTAAATTTGATGATCTAATTGGATGATACCTTCAAAAGTGACTTTTCACACATAAAAGCAAGTTTGTAAATGTTGTTTCAGATTCTATGCATTAAACATGTAGTGAGTGTTCTAGAATATGGTCTGATTCTTTCAATTTCCACAGGTTTTGACACAAATACAAAAAATTCAAGCACTTTTCTATCTCAAATAGGTCACTTAGAATATCATAACCCACAACTTGCAACTATGTCAACTCACACAGCCTTGTCACCCCCTAGAGGGCATCCGTGTTTTTGCCTTTCCCGAATCTTAACCAAAGTTGAATCCTACACTTTTGGCCAAGGTCTTTGATAGTTATATGGTGAGTGTCTTGGGGGCGGGTTCTTCCCTTCCCTTACACTGTGATATAAAAAGTGTTCAGAAACTGACACAGTTGGATCCTCCACTAAAGTTCATAGATAGGGTATCCATTTGGAGCAGAAAATGATAAACTCCGTCAAGAGACTCCCAATCATTAGAACAAAGATTTTGGGGATGGTTATCTTGCACACTTCTGTTGAATTGTGGGTTTCCCCGCATTCACTTTTGATTATAGGGGGTTGGAAAACCTGGCTTTGGTTGTTCTCACTTAGGTCGTTCCCGAGTACTTTTTCCCACAACGAAAGGCCTTCTAGAGGATTTAAAAAAACATAAAAAGTGAGTCTATCATTCTAATAACCTAGTGCAGGGGAGAGCATAGGCCTATCACTTCAACCATAATAGACAAGGTGTTCAATTTAATCCTTTACTTAATCTAGATGCACTATTTTAAACAAAGGAAAAACAATAATTGAAATTAAATCCCTGCAAACACCATTAGTAATTTCTGTGAATTTTTTCTTTGACCGGTGTATGCTTTCCAACAACTATCTTTGGCAAGTGTATTTCACACCTGAAACACAAAAAATAATGATTAGACTTTGGATTTTTAAAATTATGCAAAAAGTAATCAAATGTGCCACAACAATGGTTAGATGCGCCAAAACAAAATGTCAATGTGCTAAAATACCAGATCTATGTGCTAAATAATTTGATGGATGCGCTAAAAGAATAGATCTATGCGCCGAAAGAAAACTCCCTATCTGGTGAAACAAAAACTTCAGATGCGCCAGAACAGTCATCGAATGCGCTGGACTATTCAGTAGATGTGCCAAAACAGTGCTCAGATGCGCTAAAGTATTTGTCATATGCATCGTAAAATCTCTCAATCGCGCTAAAAGAAAACACATCAAAAGCCTACAAGGACACTTTTCAAGAAAAAAAAGATGTAAAATATGGGGATTTTGGGCCCCACGGTGGGCGCCAATTTATGTGTGAGTAAAATGTGAATAAATGATCAACTAACACAATCAATAAGACATTATATCAAAGATTCAAACAATAATTAAACTAATTTAAAGTAAGAATCTACTAAAAATGTCATATTGCTCTCTATCTCCAAAGATTTATTAAATCACTGGGCTCTTAGATTTGGTAAGCATTATGACTGTTAAAATGCCAATCTAGAGAATGAGATGCTGCTAAATGCAATAATCTAATCCTATAGGATGATGTCTAAATGATAATGATGAAACTACTGTAATCTAAATTGACAAGAAACTCGATGAAATAAGCTACAATAAATTATGATGCAGCTAAATGAAAAGCCATGATATTAATTCTATTCTAAAATACTTTCTATTTCTACGGATAAATGATAATTTCTTATGGCTAAGATACTTGATTGCTCAATTGGTATTTCTGCAGAGTAAGTTTACACAAAGTTGGGATCCTTTTCCTATAGATAGAGGTTGTATTTATAGATTCCCGACAACATATTTGTGAAGGGGCAACACAACAAAGGTCTAGATTATCTCTGAAGAATTGAATGGTGAAGGATGAAGAAGCCTAAGATAATTATGGAGATTGTTCCTCCCCACAAAAACATTCAGCCAAATGATAGGAAGAATCAATGGAAGAAGATGAAGAAGTTCACCTATAAATTTGTCTCCAATTTGTCTCCAAATTTTCCTGTGAAGGTTGAGATGAATTAAATTAGACATTTCATATCTAATTTGGTAGGTGCACATTTTGAGTGAAAAGAGGAAATAGCTATAGAATATATTTCAATTGAATATTTTAGATTTATTCAATTTTTAGGAAAATAAGATATTTAATTCAATAAAACAAAACTATAGAAGTCTATGTTTATTAAATAAATATGTAAGAAAATATGATAATTAAATAAAAAAAAGTATGAAACTTGTTTATTTAATTTAGTTGAAATGATGTGATTAAGATGGAAGAATTATTGAAAAATTCGATAATAATATTTAAATAAAACAAAGTATTAAATTTGTTTATTTAATTAAGAGAAAATAATATAATAGAGATAGAAGAATTAAATGTGAACTATATAAACAAATATTTCTATTTATTTAATAGTAGAGGAAATAAAGGTTAATTAATCAAATAAATCGTATTTAATTAATTAAATTATCCAAACCATTTTTAGGTGTATACAAAGGGTATCGGGTAGGGGAGTGAATTATCTTTTTGGGTCCCCATAGTTAAAGGGTATCGTGGCTTTTACAACAGCTACTTGGGTGTTGGTATTTTGACTTGTTTGTTAAGGGGGATTAAGTTGAAGGAACCCTTTATTTTGCTTCCTAAAAGGTTGATAATTGTTTGAATTTGCGGACTCAGAATTCTCAGTTCGGTTAGAGGTGGATTTTGCATCATGACTACTAACCGAGTTTTGATAATCATGAAGAGCAGTACATAAGTGCATGAAAGAACATAATTTCATCATGGTAAGCTTATATTGTATCTTACTTTTCAAATTCTCTATGAACATAGTTTGAAGGTGAGGATTGGGAATCTTTATATCGATTTGGGAATAAAGTGATTGATAGCGTGAAATAAAGTCAGCAATCTTTTCTTCTTCTTTTTGCTTACATATTATCAAATCAGCCAAGGACATCTTAGGAGTCATATGCACTTGGAAATGGTTTATAAATGCCTCGACAAGTTCATTGAATGAACAAATTTAGTTGTTTGGTAACAAAGAAAACCATTCTAAGGCAGTATCCTTCAAGGACCTAGGGAAAAGTTTAGCCAAGAGTTTATCATCAAGAACAAAGCCACTGCATAAAGTCATGTAAATGAAAACATGGTTAGAAGGATCTCCTTTCCCCCCATATTTCTTGAATCTAGGCACTGTTACTAGATTTTTGCCTCAGCTCAATTGGTGGAGTTGGCTGAACATTATTATATCATGAGGTGAAATTGCAGATTGAGTTTAAGTGTTGTTTGCATCTTTATCATTATTCATTGAGTGACAGTTATGAATTTTAAAGAAGAAATAGAGTTTTCAGAATGCCATTCACATATTCCAAAACTAAAAGAAATACAGAATTGCACAAATGAGCAAAATAGCATTTTAAATGCTTTCATTTATTTCATGAAAAGACTCATATTTTACAAGGCTTCATTTGATTTCAAGAATCAAAATGATATTACAACATTTGCATTTAAATGCATTTTCTTTTCAAATGAAAAGCATAAAAGATGAAATCAAATATCCACACAAGCCGTGGATGTGACTGTCACAACGTATCACTAATAGCACACTATACTATTGAAGATGCGAAAAAGAAATCACATAAGTAAGCAACATAATCATCATTGCTTGTTTTGGCCGATGGTTGATGATGAATGTTGCACCTTTGTCTTCTCGAATTTCGTTGACCTGTAAGAGAAAAGAGGGGATGTCAATGGCTTTGATTACGAAGTAACCTATATGAGGCACCCACAATAGTACAACCTACTATTAATCATGCATTGAAACAATCAATCAAGTGCACAAGAAATGAGCTGAAGGAGAAATAACAATATCATGATCATCACATTCTATTTTTATGCTAGCATTGTTTGTTTCCTTGTGTAGGTATAGGTAAAGTCATGAAGTTGATCATTATTTGAAGGCCAAGCATGTGGAGAAAAATGGGCTCCCACAAGGGTAGAGCTCAGCATGCTGCCCTATTCATTAATGGGCTGATTTACAGATTACATCATATATTCATCAAAAGAAATGAGATACAACTGAAAGAGTAAACATAGTTATCCATTGAGCTACTAAACCAACTATGCATTCATAACGATCAGGTTAAGTGTTCTAAAGGCTACAGGTGAACAGTGAATTTAGTTCACTCAATTAATTCAGCTGAGTACATTTACATCAGATATTGTTGTATAAGTTCATGTTCTATGTTATTTGGTTCATCATGATGATATATGTCATGCAAGTTCTAGTTCACCAGTATTCTTTTCACAATCAAGGATAGTGAACATGCATACATTATGCCTTATTAAATTGTTTTGTTTTGTTTTTCATCATGAAAGAGAGCAGATTTTGAAAACTGTTTGTTAAGTGAAATATAAAAATGCATGAAGAGTACCATGTTGAAGTTGAAGAGTATGAAAGACAGAGATCACTGGTTATTTGAGTCGAACCCATAAGACTAAATACAAATGAATACACAGATTTTGATACTCTCACTGGGGTTTTCATTCTGAAGGCAAATAAAGACAAACAACAAATACCCATGTTGGGGTTTTAGAATGTCGGGGAGATAAAATGAATATACAGGATACCCACATTCAGGGTTCGCATTCAAAATACAGAAAATGCAATAACAACGATAACCCACGTGAATATTTTGCATGAGACATCAATAACTAAATACATGAAAATGCCAATTTCCTGTGTTGGGTCGAGCTTCAAAATGAAGAAGATACAGTTTTATTCAAATTCCCATTATACCCACAAGCGGATATGTCTTCAAAAAGACATGAAGATGGATTTCCTATTTTGGGTTGAGCCCAAAATCTAAAAAAAAAATGCTTTCTATAATACATATATGGCGGCCTATACATGGCCATAGTTTTTAAGTCAAAGTGGTCGAGCTTTCAAAAGGAGAAAGTGTATTTTGAATGCAACTCACCACTTCGAATTTGTAGAAGAATGCTTATGGCATGGCTAGACCCATATTAAATTTTTGAAACTCCAAGCAAGAATCCAGCCCGAGCTTGCATGAGAATACAGAGGCACAGAATACAAAAATTTCAAGCTTGAGGGTTGAAGACTTTCAAATAAACACAGAAAATACAAACAAATGCGTCAGAGGCTACATAAGCTGCGGCCATAAAGCCAGAATGAACAGAGATGAGGAGCCATAGAAACATTTTACCTTGTATGCGGAGGAGGATAAAACCCTTAAACAAGCTTCCTTCATGAAGGCTTTCAACAAAACTTGAGTTCAAAGCTCAGTTCGACCAAGCATAGCAAAGCACAGGAGAAGATAAAGTCAGAGAATATGGATAGGCCGCGGCCTTGTATGTTTTTTTTTTAAGAAAGAGAGCTCAAATAATAGACAAAACAAGCTTACCCAGTTGAAAATTCAACTATCTAAAGGCAGTAGCGGAGACTTTCAAAGAACATGAGCTCAGATTCAAGGTCAATCATGGCGGCATGTTAACTGGTAGAGCTCATTTTCCTCAAAGTAACGAGTGCAAAATGAGTCATTATTAGGGTTTGGTGTTCTTTTCTCATGCCCTAATTCGAGCAACATCATGATTTTCTGGAATATTCGGTCAAAACACATGGAGAAATTCGAATGAGTGGTATTTATATCATATTTTAATTAAAATATGAAGTCTAATGTATATGTGGGGAGGCCGAAAATTAATGTGCTAGGTCGATATATTAGGTCTTCATGTCTTTTTTGTATGCCTTTATGAAATGTAAGGACTTGAATGTGGGTTATGTTTGAGAAAATAATAAGGGTGCATAAGGAATGCTTTATGATCTAGGAGTGATTATTTTTATCACTTAGGGTTTGTTTTCTCATAGAAAATCAATTACCTATTTAGGGTTTTGATTTTGATTGATTTTAGAGAAATCAATTGAAGATGGATGAGAAGATGATGATATGTAATATTTTTATGATTTTTTGAGAAAATAAAATATTGTAATGGAGAGATAAGGATGTGTTATTTTTTGCAAAAGATTTTTAATCTTTAATTGCAAAAAATAGACAAATTGTGCAAATCTGCAATCCTGTAAAGCAGACTTGTAAAACAATCTTCCATAAATTGTTTTATGATTTCTTGCTATTTTTAGCAGATTTTTATTGACTTCTTCTCTTGGTTAGATTTCAGTCTTATCTTGGAGAGATAAGTTGTTTTTGGGATTTTAAAGTAGATTCAGCCTATTTTTAGAGGCCTGACAGGTTCATCATAAAAGTATTATGCTTTTTTCTGCTTTTAGGCAGTTTTTTGAGGCAATTTGAAGTCTTTTTCCTAGAGCTTTTTTCGGAGCTTGGATTAGTGTTTCATGAGAGTTATGTCTTTGATAGACTTAGTTTTTTGGATCTCCTTCTCAGTTCAGATTTTTGGTTCCTGCTCTTATGCATTTTTGAGCTTGTGAACCCTTTGTACTCAGTTTTGGCATATTGACACTCTTTCAGTTTCAATAATACAGTAGAGTTCTTCTTTCCATTTTCTTGTCTCAAGACTGGTAACAACAGTTTGATGCTTTGTGTTTTCAGATTTGAAGCCTTAATGTCTTGCTTTTATAAGTTTTCTACACAAGGTTTCATGTTTTCAAGTTGTATGATGTATTCCATGTCTCTGAATCTTCATCTGAATTATTGATGAAATCATGTACTGGTGAGATTGTAGGAACTATTGTAATAAAGGAAGTGTTGTGAGTGGCAAGATCCAGTTTCTGTCAAAAGTAATAAGTTAATAATTAGTTAGATTCAATATTTTTTTTAGTCCATCTTTCTATCCCTTTCCCCTAAGAATATCTTAGAGTAAAATTTATCATTCGGAGAACCAGCTCACTCTAGAGATTCCTCCTTCACTCAGATCACCCACATCTGAAGGAGGTTTCCATGTTTCAGTAGGTTGCTGAATATTGCATTCAACAAGGTGAAAATCTATTGACAACAAGCACCTCTACACCTTGTGGAATTGGTTTTCACAATATCTCCAAGTACAAGGGACTACTTTTGACATAATATGTAGGTGGACCATTTTGATTTTGGTTGATAGTGGAAACTTGTTTTTGAAGGGATGAAACAGTTTGGAAAAGTTGGTTTATGAGAGGGTCATTGCTTGTGTTATGAGATGGAGGTAAAAATGGTGGAGATATGTATGTGTTCGAAGGGAAAGTGAATGGAATTCTTATTGGTGGTAAAGTGGTATGAGATATGACATGTGATGCCACAAAGGTCCTATGGATGCTAGCGAAAATACCTAAGGAAGGGATCACATTACTAATCAGTTGTATTGTTATTGTAACATGAGTGTTGGTATAGGTAGGAATAGAGGCAATTGTTGTGGGAGGAGGAATTTGAATTCCTCCTTGGCTTGTGATATTGTTCGTGGGTAAAGGACAACAAGTGTTTGAGGTAAAGTGTTTTCCAAATATTTGAACTATGTTATGCACAAGGTCAAGTCTGTCTTCACTTTCAAGCATGCGATGAATGTTATCTATGGTAGAGATAACACTAGTTGAAATGTAGTCAATACTTATTTGATTTTATAGGTTTTCTAAGTCTTCATGAATTTGGATTTTCTTGTGGAATCTAGTAACCATTATTTCAACATGCACCACACTACTTGAAGGTAAGGAATTGTTGAGGGTAGGGTCCATACCTAGTGAACTAGTGTCAATACTAGGAGTGAAAGAGCTAGATAACCCAAGATCCATGATGATTGTACTATAATGGGTTGACATGAGTCTCAAACTTCATCTCACTAGAGTATTAGCAATAGGACACCAAGTAGAAATTCGCATGCAAGGGATACTAAATGCAAGATGAATGCAAACACAATTTAAGCTAAATGCAATGAAATGAATATAACATAAATTTTGTAAACTGAAACAAAAAGTTATCAACAAAAAATAGTACCACAAAAATAGAGTTTTAAATTTTGGAAAATCTAGTTTAGAATATACATTGGGACTAAATGACCTAGAGGGGCGTATGATTCCCAGTGAGGGTTTGTTTTTAAATTTTTTGAAAAAAACTAAGTGATTTTTATGCTTTTTAGTTTGTATGATCTATAACCTAAGTGAAAATGTAGTTTTTAGATGATTTTCAATTATGTAAGATGCAAAAATGCAAGCTATATGCACTTTCACTAATGTAAAATTTAGAAACCCTAGAATGCCAATTAACTAATGAAAACCCTAATGCAAAGTTAATGCAAGCAAGATCTAGGATGATGATGCAATCCAAATTAGAATTATGATGTTCTAAATGAAGGTTCACCAAAATGAAACATCGGGAAATGGATTTTCTACTTATGGTTTAGAACATAAAGAAAACACATCTCATAATCATTTCGTTGAAGGGAAACCCTAGAGATCTCAACCTAAGATGTACAAATGAGAAAGAGATCTTAGAATAGGGTTGTCCTAGGGTCTGATTATAAATTAAAAAGGGGTTCACCACCAAGCTAGGGATTGCAAAGATAAATTAAATGGAGGGTCTAATGCTTAACCCTAATATGATGCAAGACTTCACTAAATGACCTAAAAATGCATGAAAATCAGAACAAAAAACTGAGAGATGAAAGGTGTGCACCTAGAAACTTGAAGAAGACTGGATGAAGGCCTAAAATGCTAAAAACGTTGATTTTAAAGCCTGTTAGGACTCATATGCCAATCTGGGTGATTTAGTCCCAGATTAGGGTTTTTGGGTAGAAACTGAAATCTGGTAGGGAGGTGTCTAAAACTTCTGAAATCTGCAAATTTGACCAAACTGGGACTCATACGCCAAGAGTGGCATATCAGTCCAGTTAGATTTTTCTGGAAATTCAAAGTCTAAAACTACTCCTCTATGTTTGCACTGTCCTTTCCACCTGGTTTTCAAATCTGAATCTTTATTTTGTAGCTTGTATATGTTTTCCAATGATCTCTAATGCAAGGTGACAACTTTGATAACTTTGAACACTTTAACAACTTTCTCCAAAATTTCTCTTCAATAAGTCTTCAACCTAAATTTGCAAATCACATACTAAAGAGAGGGAAAAATGTTGTTTTGTTAGTAGAAAGGGGTTTTCCTTGGTCAACCCCTGTATTGGTAATCAAACCTTGAAATGGAATGAAATAGGAAAAGAGAATGATGAATGAACGAATTGTAATGTTGCAACTCACCAAACACTAGCAATAAAGTGTTGCAAACATGTATTAAATGAATCCAATGGATGTAGATCTTGACTCTTGCTTGAATGTGATAGATCTTGAATTGAATGCTATCTTGAATCATGAAACCCTACATCACAATTGTTAGCTCAAAAACAAACATGATGCATGTAGACTTCGACATTATGCTTGATGCTTGAATAATGTCCTAAAACACTTGGTAATTACCCCTTGAAGACTCTTGAATGTTGATTTGATGTTAGGATCTAGGACTGTTGCACATGAATAATAACTTTCACAATGATTAAATTGAAGGTCTTGAAAATGTAATTACATAATTTAAAATGCTTAAATAATCAAAGCAATAACAAAGTGATGAACAAAATATAAGAGAGATAGAAGAGAGAAGACAAAACACAAGTTGATAACGAAGTTTGCCAATATGGCTACTTCTTTGGGTCCCTCTCCAAAGAGTGACCGATCCTTGATTATGCTCCAAACTGATTACAAGGCATCAATAGAATACAATGTCGAGTCTTCAAGAGTTTCAAAGTCTTCCTCTTTCAAGTGTAGTAGAGTAACACTCCTTCGATGCATAAATTCAGACACTCAGACTCTCCATACAAAATTCTCTACATAATTCAGAATTCTCTCATAAAAATCACCACTTGGTTATTCCAAGTCCTAAATTCCCCCCTTTTTATACATAATTTTCCCATATAGGGTTAAACCACCATATTTAATAAAATAACCCCCTTACAACAAATTTCCCTTATTTTTACAAATAAAACAATAATCTCAACCATTACCCCCTTAAAAAAGACAAATTCTTCCATTCGGGTTCCATATTGTTTATTTATTTTTGTCTTTTCTCGTAGGAAATCCATTTAGAGGTTGATTAGTTTTAATATTAGTTTTAACAACTATAATAAAACCAAACTATCTCCCATATATTCATGGCCCTCATAATTTCGGGCTATAAAAATCATAAGGGATTAAATTTGTTTTAAGTTTGGAGGTTAACTTTAATTTTAGTTTTAAAATATCTTTTATGAAAATATTTTTGATATTTTAAGCCCCTTAAAAATATCATTTAAATCCCTTGAAATCTTTTAAAATCATCTAAAAATCTTTTAAGATCCTTAAAAATCTTTAAGAATCTTTAAAAATCTTGTAGTGTGGGTTTTTAAAACTTAAAAGGTTTAATAATTTAAATATAAGGGAATTCAGCTTTTAAATTCTATTTTAAATAGTCATGTCATCATTTTTTCCACGTCATCATTCTTGCCACATCATTATGGTCAACCCTCAACTTTGACCGACCATAACTTTCACATACGGACTCGGATTTGGTTCGTTCAAAATGTGTCGGAAAGCTCTTGACAAGATCTTTGACATGGTGATGAAATATAGAGAATGTGGAACACTTCAATTTTTTACGAAAAGTATCCACCTGGATCGATCCTCCCCACTGGAGAGCTTTTGGACCTCCAAAAGTTTCTTTTATTCAGAATTTAAGTGAGGGAATGGCCTCCCCACTTGTCCTGTATCACCTGTGTATCTGTACACCTGGTTCATCACCACAATCAAGACTATAATAATGTTGTTAAACATATGCATCCTTCCATCACTTCCATAAGCATCTACATCAACAGTTATAGCCATTAACCAATAACCACTGACTAATATCAAGTTGAATAACAATACAAATACAAAAGTGAATGAAGCAACATGTCTATCTTTCATAACAGGAACATTTTTACCCAAGGGAACATCAATGCTTTCATTTACCACTTCCTCATGTTGTGTAGTTGGTGTATCCTACAACATTTGATTAGCCTTGATTACCTCAAGTTCATGTCTAGAACCACCTGAATTAACAAACATAAGAGACAAATCTTTACTTGCATTAATCACCCTTTTCAACTGCCTTGTGTTTGCAAAAGATCTATCAGTCTTGATTTTGTAAGAATGTACAATATACTCGATACCATCTTTAAACTAGTGATAATGATTAAATTCCCTGTAGAAAATAGCCTTCTGATCATATAAATAAGGGCTACCCAACACTATCCCACATATATCTAGTGGAACCACATCAAACCGTACCTCATCAACAAACTTAACTGTGATTGCGAATCTCAAAATGCACTGCCTTGTTACTTGCAATTTATTATTTTCGCAAACGCAACCTAGTGGATAAGGTTTCTTATGTTGTGTAGTTTTCAATCCCAAGTTCCTTACAACATCTTCATAAATTAAGTTAACTTGAGATCCACTATCTATGAGTGCATCAATTCTAGTATGCTTAGCAACAACCCTTATGTGAAATAGCTCATTTATTTTCTTATCTTCATGGACATTATTAACTTGAGAAGTAGAAGCACAACTATCAAAGAAAACACTGGCAATAGGAGCCTTACCTTTCAAACCCATTGTTGTTATCTTAGTTTCATCTTCAGACTCTAAACCAAGATCCATACCAACATGTGTGGACTCCTTCTTACCTTTCTATTTACGAGCCCATTTCAACTTCAATTCTAGATGCAACTGCCAGCAGTGATCTTCATCATGACCTTGCCTGTCACAATGAGAGCATGAGAGCTTATCATCCTTCTTCTTAATGGTAGTTGTCTTCTTTCCCTTTCCTTTATCTTTAGATTTACCTTCAGGCTTAGATGGCTTCTTGTCAGACTTGTCAATGAAAGTACCCTTACCTCTTGACTCTAAGTGTGTGGCTTGTACACATACTTCATCCAGATTACTAGGATTCAAAACCAAAATAGAATGTCTTAGATAAGAGTGAAGACCACCTATGTACTTAAGCAAGGTATCCTGGTTGTACAATGGAACATTCAATGCTATAGCCCTTTTCCTAAATTCATGGGTGTACTCTTGGAAAGTTTGACCTTTCTCTTGCTTAAACATTTTCCAGTCCATTAATTGTTGCATATGGCGTAGGGGATAAAATTGCTTCTTAAGAGCATTAAGAAATTCTTCCCAAGTTAAACTAACTCTACCATGTTGTGAAATTTTTTCCCTTGTTCTACTCTCCCACTAGGTGAGAGTTGTTTCTCCCAACCAAAGAGTAGCTAACTGGATCCTAGGAGCATCATCTAAGATACCTTGAACTCTATAGTACACTTCTACTTGTTGAACCCAGTCATCTAATTTCTTTTACCGATCTCAGGATTGTATTTTGCAAGCATGCCTTCACCTCACTAGCTCCTAAACCGCGTTATCATTCACCTTTGCAAACACCAGTCACAACAAAGCTCTGATACCACTTGATCTGATGTTAGGATCTAGGATTGTTGCACATGAATAATAACTTTCACAATGATTAAATTGAAGGTCTTGAAAATGTAATTACATAATTTAAAATGCTTAAATGATCAAAGCAATAACAAAGTGATGAACAAAATATAAGAGAGATATAAGAGAGAAGACAAAACACAAGTTGATAACGAAGTTCGCCAATATGGCTATGTCTCTGGGTCCCTCTCCAAAGACTGACCAATCCTTGATTATGCTCCAAACTGATTACAAGGCATCAATAGAATACAATGTCAAGTCTTCAAGAGTTTCAAAGTCTTCCTCTTTCAAGTGCAGCAGAGTAACACTCCTTCGATGCATAAATTCAGACACTCAGACTCTCCATACAAAATTATTTCCACAATTTAGAATTATCTCATAAAAATCACCACTTGGTTATTCCAAGTCCTAAATTCCCCCCGTTTTATACATAATTTTCCCATATGGGGTTAAACCACCATATTTAATAAAATAACCCCCTTACAACAAATTTCCCTTATTTTTACAAATAAATCAATAATCTCAACCATTACCCCCTTAAAAAAACAAATTCTTCCATTTGGGTTCCATATTATTTATTTATTTTTGTCTTTTCTCATAGGAAAGCCATTTAGAAGTTGATTAGTTTTAATATAAGTTTTAACAACTATAATAAAACCAAACTGTCTCCTATATATTCATAGCCCTCATAATTTCGGGCTATAAAAATCATAAGGGATTAAATTTGTTTTAAGTTTGGAGGTTAACTTTAATTTTAGTTTCAAAATATCTTTTATGAAAATATTTTTGATATTTTACGCCCCTTAAAAATATCATTTAAATCCCTTAAAATGTTTAAAATCCCCTAAAAATCTTTTAAGATCCTTAAAAATCTTTAAGAATCTTTAAAAATCCCCTTAAAAATCACGTAGTGTGAGTTCTTAACACTTAAAAGGTTTAATAATTTAAATATAAGGGAATTCAGCTTTTAAATTATATTTTAATTAGTCATGTCATCATTTTTTCCACTTCATCATTCCTGCCACATCATCATGGTCAACCCTCAACTTTGATCGACCATAACTTTCACGTACAGACTCATATTTGGTCCATTCAAAATGCGTCAGAAAGCTCTTGACAAGATCTTTGACATGGTGATGAAATTTGGAGCATGTGGAACACTTCAATTTTTTATGACAAGTATCCACTTGTATCATTCCTCCCCACTAGAGAGCTTTTGGACCTCCAAAAGTTTCTTTTATTTAGAATTTAAGTGAGGGCATGGCCTCCCCACTTGTCCTATATCACCAGTGTATTTGTACACCTGGATAATCACCATAATCAAGACTGCATAATGTTGTTAAACATATGCATCATTCCATCACTTCCATAAGCATCTACATCAACTGTTATAGTCATTAACCAATAACCACTGACTAATATCAAGTTGAATAACAATGCAGATACAAAAGTGAATGAAGCAACAACATGCCTATCTTTCATAACAGGAACATTTTTACTCAAGGGAACATCAATGCTTTCATTTACCACTTCCTCATGTTGTGTAGTTGGTGTATCCTACAACATCTTATTAGCCTTGATTACCTCAAGTTCATGTCTAGATCCCCCTGAATTAATAGACATAAGAGACAAATCTTTACTTGCATTAATCACCCTTTTCAATTGCCTTGTGTTTGCAAAAGATCTATCAATCTTGATTCTATGAGAATGTATAATATAGTCGATACCATCTTTAAACAAGTGATAATGATTAAATTCCCTATAGAAAATATCCTTTCGATCATATAAATAAGGGCTACCCAACACTATCCCATAAATATCTAGTGAAACCACATCAAACTGTACCTCATCAACAAACTTACTTGTGATTGCAAATCTCAAAATGCACTGCCTTGTTACTTGTAATTTATTAATTTTGCAAACCCAGCCTAGTGGATAAGGTTTCTTATGTTGTGTAGTTTTTAATCCCAAGTTCCTTATAAAATCTTCATAAATTAAGTTAACTTGAGATCCACTATCTATGAGTGCATCAATTTTAGTATGCTTAGCAACAACCCTTATGTGAAATAGCTCATTTATTTTCTTATCTTCATGGACATTATTAACTTGAGAAGTAGAAGCACAACTATCAAAGGAAACACTGGCAATATGAGCCTTACCTTTCAAACCCATTGTTGTTATCTTAGTTTCATCTTCAGACTCTGAACCAAGATCCTTAACAATATATGTGGACTCTTTCTTACCTTTCAGTTTACGAGCCCATTTCAGCTTCAATTTTGGATGCAACTGCCAACAATGATCTTCATCATGACCTTTCCTATCACAATGAGAGCATGAGAGCTTATCATCCTTCTTCTTAATGGTAGTTGTCTTCTTTCCCTTTCCTTTATCTTTAGATTTACCTTCAGGCTTAGATGGCTTATTGTCAGACTTATCAATGAAAGTACCCTTACCTCTTGACTCTCAGTGTGTGGCTTGTACACATACTTCATCCAGATTACTAGGATTCAAAACCAAAATAGAATGTCTTAGATAAGAGTGAAGACCACCTATGTACTTAAGCAAGGTATCCTGGGTGTAGAATGGAAAATTCAATGCAATAGCCCTTTTCCTGAATTCATGGGTGTACTCTTGGACAGTTTGACCTTTCCCTTGCCTAAAAATTTGTCAGTCCATCATTAACTATTGCATTTGGCATAGGGGATAAAATTGCTTCTTAAGAGCATTAAGAAATTCTGCCCAAGTTAAACTGACTCTACCATGTTGTGAAATTTTTTCCCTTGTTCTACTCTCCCACTAGGTGAGAGTTGTTTCTCCCAACTGAAGAGTAGCTAACTGGATCCTAGAAGCATCATCCAAGACACCTTGAACTCTACAGTACACTTCTACTTGTTGAACCCAGTCATCTAATTTCTCAACATTTAATTCCCCACAATATTTAGGTAGATCAAATTTTACATCCAATTTAATTTTAGGCTTATGTGCAACCTTGAAGGGATTAGTAGAAGAAATAGAATCAGTGGAAGAAGAAGGAGAAGATGGAGAAGATGGAGTTTCTGGAGGCTCATCACCACCTCCTAGTATTTTCCCTTTATCCTTCCAATCTTCACACTTCTCTTGCTTCAAAGAATCTCCTTTTTCATGATTCTTCCTTTCCAATTTTTCTTTCCTTTCTCGAAAAAGAACTTATACCATTTCCTTCATTTTGAGAAAATCTTTTTGAAAACTCTTCTCATCAAGCTCTAAACTTTTGCTAGCTTCCAATCCTTCCATCCTTGGAAAATTTATTCATTTACTGATCTCAAGATTATATTCTGCAAGTGTGCCTTCACCTCACTAGCTCCTAGATCACTTTATCATTCACCTCTGCAAACACAGTCACAACAAAGCTCTGATACCACTTGATCTGATGTTAGGATCTAGGACTGTTGCACATGAATAATAACTTTTACAATGATTAAATTGAAGGTCTTGAAAATGTAATTACATAATTTAAAATTCTTAAATAATCAAAGCAATAACAAAGTGATGAACAAAATATAAGAGAGATAGAAGAGAGAAGACAAAAGACAAGTTGATAATGAAGTTTTCCAATATGGCTACGTCTCCGGGTCCCTCTCCAAAGAGTGACCGATCCTTGATTATGCTCCAAACTGATTACAAGGCATCAATAGAATACAATGTTGAGTCTTCAAGAGTTTGAAAGTCTTCCTCTTTCAAGTGCAACAAAGTAACCCTCCTTCGATGCACAAATTCAAACACTTAGACTCTCCATACAAAATTCTCTCCATAATTCATAATTCTCTCATAAAAATCACCACTTGGTTATTCCTAGTCCCAAATTCCCCCCTTTTTATACATAATTTTCCCATATGGGGTTAAACCACTATATTTAATAAAATAACCCCCTTACAATAAATTTCCCTTATTTTTACAAATAAAACAATAATCTCAACCATTACCCCCTTAAAAAAAAAATTCTTCCATTCTGGTTCCATATTGTTTATTTATTTTTGTTTTTTCTCATAGGAAAGCCATTTAGAGGTTGATTAGTTTTAATATTAGTTTTAACAACTATAATAAAACCAAACTGTCTCCCGTATATTCATGGCCCTCATAATTTCAGGCTATAAAAATCATAAGGGATTAAATTTGTTTTAAGTTTGGAGGTTAACTTTAATTTTAGTTTTAAAATATCTTTTATGAAATCTTTTTGATATTTTAAGCCCCTTAAAAATCTCATTTAAATCCCTTAAAATCTTTTACAATCCTCTAAAAATCTTTTAAGATCCTTAAAAATCTTTAAGAATCTTTAAAAATCCCCTTAAAAATCTCATAGTGTGGGTTTTTAAAACTTAAAAGGTTTAATAATTTAAATATAAGGGAATTCAACTTTTAAATTATATTTTAAATAGTCATGTCATCATTCTTGCTACGTCATCATTCCTGCCACATCATCATGGTCAACCCTCAACTTTGACCGACCATAACTTTCACGTACGGACTCAGATTTGGTCCATTCAAAATGCGTCGAAAAGCTCTTGACAAGATCTTCGACATGGTGATTAATCTAGAGCATGTGGAACAATTAAATTTTTTACAAGTATCCACCTAGATCAAATGTTCTTGTAAACACATGAATACTCTTCTGAACTCAAATTTTCTATAAGGATGCTCATTCAACTTGTTAGGTGTAAAATGATTGAAAGAAACTTGTATTTATACTTGTTTATGCCAAATTTCCCGAAATTACAACACTAAAAGCTGACATCGAATCTAGGAGGATAAAATCCCACCAAGAATTTGAATTAAAATTAATTTTGGGCCACACGAGACTCATACACCCAAGGTGGCATATGAGTCCCATTAGGCATAAGTTATGGGACCATTTTAAAAAATGCTCAGAAAGGTGTAAAATCCAGATCGGGACCCAAAACCCTAGGTGTGACTCATATGCCCATGTGGTATATGAGTCCCAAATCACTAAATTTGGGCAACACAACCTAAAAACACCTGAATTATGATTGGATGTTGATTTGTGTCAGGATTATCCTCAAAAAGATGCATTAATTACCTCTTGTGGATGCAAAATAAGACCAAATAAATCATAAAGAAACCCAATTATTTATGAAAACCCCTAGAAAAGTGTGAAAATGTATTACAACACTTTACAACACTCTAAATAAGGTATAATTAAGTTTATTTAGTTCACAAGGACCCAAGACCTAATGTGAATGTGTCAAACACATTACAATACTAAATCAAGGCAACATTAAGCTCAGTTTAACAAGGAGGGCCCAAACAAGCAAGGAAAAGTAAAGGGATACTTTTTCTGTTGCCACAATTGATAGCATTGATTATTGGCTACTTTAAAGTAAATTGCTCATAACAATGGTGTTAGCAATTTCTTTAAAGTGGGGGCATACACTGGCATTATTATTTTTGAAAGTTTTGACATTCCTTATGTTTCATTGTGCAATTTTATTTCTTCTTGTGATGTGTCTTTTTCTTGGTGGTTTCATTAGGTTTTATGTCCTCTTAGAGTGTGATATTTCTTGGAATGTGACTTTCCTCTTAGTGGTGGTGCTATGCATTACATTCCCTAAGATTTCCAATCTTTTATCCTTGACTTGTCCTCTCTTGGAGACATTAGGCACGATGTTTCGTAAGAGGAGACCTTACATGAACTAAGCAAGATCCCTTTAAACAACCTTTATTTATATTTTTTTCATAAGTGTTTAGCATAATACAACTTGCTAACCTTGTGAAGCTTGAAGTTTTTGTTTTATTTTTGTGGTGCCCTATCAGAGTTATCAAAGGGATAGCTTTGGTATGGTTAGTACAATGACAACTTGTAGACCTGGCATGAATTTCTCACTAAGCCACTTTTGGGGGGCTCACCTAGTGGACAACTTGGGGTTCCATTAACCTAGAGTGAGTATGCATTTTTGTTCATTAACCTGGCGTGAGTGTGCATTGTTGTTTGCATAGTGGACATTGCATTCCGCTTGTGAATTTTTTTGGACAAACAACTGAGGCATGTTCCACATTGTGTTAGACAGTTAAGGCTTGATCTGCCCTTTTATTTTTGACAAATAGTTGAGGCATTTTCCACATCACGTTGGACAGTCGAGGCTTGATCCGCCCTTTTTTTTATCTTATCTTTTTAGTCTTTGATGTTTTATAATTGAGTAATCTTGTTGTTGTTGCATACATATGTTTTGAATGTATGTGATTTTGATGCAAGGTCATCATCTCACTAAAGTGGGGGTTAAATATAGTGTAAAAAAATGTATCCTTTTACATTTTCATACTTAATTTGGAATTAATGTTAATTTGGACTTAAGTGTGCCTTATTTTGGTGTTGTAAAGTGTACCCCTTTACACTTTCACACTTATTTAGGGCTCCTTTAATTAATTGTGCTTAATTTGTCTTAATTGGCCCTTTAATTCATTTACCAAGCCTATTTTATTACATTTTCCAAAGAGGAAACCTGACATTTATTAATGCCTTAACATAACACTTCTCATTGAGCAATGTGTGTCCTAGGGTTAGGGACCTAGGACCCATTCACCCATGGGTGAATGGGTCCTCCCTTAGACCTAGTACCTAAATTTAAATTATGTTTTTGGAATTATTTTAATGTTTTCAAATCTATATTTAGATGTTAGCTTGTAATATTTGAATTTCGAGAAATTGAGGATAGATATCTATAAATATAAGGTCATTTCACTAAGTTTCATCTAAGAAACCTAGAGTTTTCAAGTTAGAATTCAAGAGAAATTCAAGGCATTCAAAGGTAGATTTATTGAAATGTAGAGCACAATAGTGAGCACACCTCTGTCACACTACACACTCTTTTATTCAAATTTTCTCAAAGGCACTTAGAAAATAAGTGAACTTGTTGCAACTGCAACTCTTATCCATCAAGACATTAATAAAAACATTAATGACAACACCACAACACCTTATAAAACCACAACACATCCATACTAGTACAATGCACTCAACACCAATCATCTGCATATTGTTGACATCAATGACCAACATCAACAACTATTGACATCAATGACAACACCAACAACATACCTGCAACAATAGAGACACAAATTTTGTATGGTACTTTTGGAGGACCTTATTGAAGAAGCTAAGGATTGATTTGAATTTTTTCTCAACCTACCATTCTCAAATAGACAGAAAAACATAGGTGGTAAATAGGATCTTGGGAAATTTGTTGAGGTGTCTAGTTGGAGACAAGCCAAAGGGGTGGGATTTGATTCTACCTTAAGCAAAATTTGCATATAACAACTCAATGGATATAAGAAAAAGTAAATATCCATTCCAAATATTTTATGGCATTAGCCCAAGAGTTTTTTCAGATTGGAAAAGGATTGACAATGTTGAAAAGAAAAGTGTAGAAGTAGAGAAGTTTGTTGATCACATGAAGAGGTAAGAAAGCACACCAATAAATTGAATTTTCAATATAAGTCTAAGGCTGATTTGAAGAGGAGACATGAGGAGTTTTAGGTTGGTGATGAGGTAATGGTGCACTTGAGTAAAGAAATATTTCTAGTTGGTACTTACGACAAGCTAAAAATGAAGAAGTTTGGGCCTTGCAAAATTGTAAGCATGATTTTGGTAATGCCTATGAAGTAGAGTTTCCAAGCAAACTTAATATTTAACCTATTTTTAATATTTCTGATCTAAGAAAGTTTCATGAGGCTGAAAAAAATTAAGGTATAATAGGTGAACAATTACATACACCAACACCTACTTTAGAGAAGGAGAAGATAGAAATAATTCTTGACAACAGGGTGAGTAAGAGCACACAAAGGAAATTGTATATGGAGTATTTGGTAAAATGGATTGGGATGCCTGTAGAAGTCTCATCTTGGTTGAATGAAACTAAGATTATTCACCTTGGTTATCCTCTTGAGAAGTGACAAGGTCACTTTTATTCTACCATGAGTGTTTGATGCAGGAGCATCCATGGATGGTTGGCAATCTTGCATCAACAAAAAATTAAAATTTTGGAGTTTGAATTTGCATTTCATGTTGATAGGATGATTTGAATAAATTTGGCATTATTTTATTTAATAATATAATTTCCAACTTTTGTTAGGTCATGTTGGAAAGTGGAGGTAGTGGGAGTGTATGTGCATTTTTAGAAAAATCTGAAAAAGCAGATTTGGGTGTGGGGTTTGTGGGGGATTACAAACTTGCATGAATTTTTTTATTATTGATTTTTCCTCTGTTGAGACAACTCATCCCCAAGAGGTGGACGTAGCATTCCCAATTGGAGGGAAAAATCTAATTTTTAGGTTTTGGGAAAGTCATGTTTTGCATGTTTTTGGTTTTCATTGTTCACTGCAGGTTTGGGAAGGAGAATGAGTTGGGCGTGGAATTTCTCAGGAGGTTAGTGAAGGTTTGTTTTTGCAGGTTGAAAGGGTTATTGCAGACATGAAAGATAGAAGAATCCATTGTTGAAAGTTGAAGAGTTGCAGGTGATTGTTTGTAGGAGAAAAGTGTAGATTTGGAGGTGCTCATGAAGCACTTAGCTTGCTTTTTGTTGTAGCTTGTTTTTGGTTCATTTTAAGATTATGTAAAGGGAATATGCTACTTCCCATCAGTGATTTTTTGACTGAAAAAACATTGTAACCAGATTTCCACAATAAGTAGACATTTTTTTGCAAATTTTAGATGACTTCATGAGACTTTGTTGTAGATTTTGCTTGCATTATTGTGATAGTTTGAGTGTGTGATTTCAAAAAAGAGGGAATTTTATGACTCCCTCTTTCATCATTTGAAAGGGTTGAGGAATAAAGGTAAACCCTTTATTTCAATACACACCCAATATGACTAGGAGCTAAAATTTTATAAAATTAAAATTACTTGCCCTCCATATATGTGTAGTGTTGAAAAATGTACACCTTTACATTTTCACACTATGTTTGCATCCCCTCAATTAATTGGACTTAATTAATTTTACAAGCCTAATTAATTTTATTTTTTGAAAGGGGAACCCACATTTAATTAATTCCTACATTGAACTTAACACTTTAGAAATTGAGTGTCCTAGATTTAGGTCCTAGGACCTATTCGCCCAAGGGAAAATGGGTCTCCCTTAAGTCTCAAGACCCAAATTTTAATATGTTTTTTATGGCATAATTTTAATTATCTAAATTCAAATTGCAAAGTTTGGCTTGTGGTGTTTAATTGTTGAGCAATTAAGAAAACACCTATAAATACATAGTTGCTTTATCAATTCAAGTCTAATAAGAAAAAAATATAGCATTAAGGCAACTTTCACAAGAGAAAATATTATTGTCAAGAACATTGAAGAGCAGATTTATCAATCATCTACAACAACAATCAAGATCAAGATCATCATGTCAAAGTTATTTGCATTCATGCATGTTTTTGGAGCTAACATTGTGATGTAGGTTTCAAGCATTCAAGCATCAAATCAAGAATTCAATCAAGCCATTTCATGCAAGATCCAATCCTTAGAGAGATGTGTTAGACTTCAGCCCTCTAAGGGAATCCATTAAAGGGTTTGGTGAGGTGCAACAAGCTTTGTTCATTCATCAATTCCTTCATTTTGTCATTATTTCATTATTAAGGTTTAATTACCAAACTAGGGTTTGACCAAGGTAAACCCTTATCCACCAAAAATAAACAATTTCTCTCCCTCTTTGCATGTGAAAATTTACAGGTGAAGGAGGATTGAAAGTTGATCAAAAGTGTAATTTTGTAAAGTTGTCAAAGTTGTCATCAATGTTGTCAAGACATGGAAACTCAGATCTCAAATTTATTTTTGACTTTCTAGCAATGAAACCTAGGGCAAAAAACATCTCAAATCCATCCCCAGAGGACCCCCGAAGTTGAGGAAAAGCCCTATACAAAGACCCATTCGCCCTAGGGCGAATGAGCCCTTGCAAAACACTCAACACCCATTGTTGGTGACAGGTATACAACAATTTAACCTTCCCAGATCTACCAAAAGATTGTGGTTTCTATTTGTATTATGCTTTAAATCTACATTTCAAGTTTTACATTGCATAATTTATTTCATTCAACATTTTTATTTTATCTCCCCAAAGTTCATTTTAGTCATTTTACCATTTTATGTCATAAGGGAAAACAACAGATCTCCCAATAGGGTTGACTCACTTAAGGGTTGAAAGTCAATCCTACCTTTGGGGATCTCTTTTCCTAATGAAATTAGGAAAGTGTAAGTGTATAAATCACACACCTTTTGCCACATTGATCACCCCACATGAATTTTACTATGTTTCAATGTGTATATAATGCAATGTATATGTAGTGAACTATGTGTATACAATGATGTGTATTTATAAAAAATTGTATGTAGAAAATATGTGTATATTATAATATGTATAGTAAAATGTGTGTATACTATAAATACCTAGTGTATAGAAAAATGTGTACATGGAAAAATACTTGTATATAGTGAAAACCCCACTAATGTGTGCATACTAGTTGCCCATGCCCTACTATGTATACCTTGCATATATGCATATACAATATGTATGTACACCCTACTTTATTATGAACTATACATGTATGTGTTGCATATATGCTTAAGGAGGTTTTTTACATGATACACACAATACATACAACATACTATAAATTATATAGTTTGTATATCCTACAATATATGGACTATGTATATGTCAAAAGGTATATATTGGTAGTCCTTTATGTATACACTCATTTTCTATTTAGTACACAAGATTATATATCTACCTATGATTGTGTGTATATTGAAAGGTGCCTACTATATATATGTCTCTAGGATTTTCAATCATTTGTGTATATATGCCTATGAAACTTTAGATGTACTATGAATATGCCTATGAAATTTTAAATGTACTATGTATATGCCTATAGGTCATAGAGTGGATTGTGCATTTATTTCAAACATATGTGTGCTAAAACTAGGTATAATATAAAATACATATATTTTTAAATGAAGTGAAAACTTTGTTAGGATTTTGTACGACCATATGGATTTCTACACTCGAGAGAATTTTAGGCCCCTCCTAAAAGTGATTTTTTTATAACCAAAATATAGAAATTATATGTCAAAAATCATTTGTTAGCTTCTCTAGATGCAACTATAGCACTCATTTTACATCAAGAGGCTCCTATAAAACTTGAACACAAAAGCCACTTAAATAGAGCAAAAAAGTGTTAAAAAATGTCGACAAAATAAAAGTTATAACAATGATTGAGTTAGAAAAGAGGTGTAGTCCCTAGTAGAGTCACCAAAATGTACACCTTCAAAATGAGCTCAAGAAGATGGATTAGTTGTACATAATAACCCAAAGTTCAAATAGATGGTAAACACTCGTATTAGATCAAATGAACAAGGATAATAAATAAAGTTGTAAATTAAGAGCAAACATTAAATATATACCTTCATTGTTGGTTTTTGGATATGCTCCAATGGATGAATTTGGAAGCTCCTTTTAGTCATGTCACTATTTTGATAGCATAAGGGTATGATTATATGATTAGTTCATGAAAATGATAACATAAGGCTACAAAAAGAGTGGATTATAAAATAGGAGGGGAGACCTATCATTAGATAGATAAATCCCAAGAGGAAAATGGAGGGCCAAGGTGCAAAGTTGAATAAATGGTTAACATTTTGATCCATGGAGAGGATGATTAAATAGATAAATCCCAAGAGAAAAATGGAGGGCCAAGGTGCAAAGTTGAATAAATGGTTAACATTTTGATCCATGGAGAGGATGACAAGTGTCACAAGGGGAAGAATTTTGAAGATCAAAAGATATTATTTAATCAAGGTGTATTATTAAATGAGGAGAGGGAAAGTGGCATGTGAGGTGGAAAATCTAAGAATGCTCACACATGTGTGTGAAATATGCTCACATATGTGTGATAAAAAATGTGGAGATGGGTTAAAGGTCAATTGGTGGGGTGGAGTATTAGCATACCTCCAAGATAGAATTCTCACACGTGTAAGCAAAGAGTGGGATGAGTTAGCGTGATCACACATGTGGCAACATGAAGTGGGTTGATGTGAAAGTCAAAGATGCTTCCAAGGTGACATGCTCACACATGTGTGAGAAAATATTATAGGATGAGTTAGCATGTTCACACATGTGGGAGTTGAGGTAGAGTTGGGACACATGGAAAGAGGAGAATGATCTATATTTTAATCCATATAGATGGATTTATTGGCTAGAAGTAAAAGGATACATATTAATGATGTTGTCGAATTAAATAATGGAGAAAATAATGATTTTTTTTTCTTATAATTTAACTAACCATGGATTAATCAATTGACTAAGTTGAAGAAATATGGGAGGGTTAATTAGATAAACCAACTAATTAGTCAAGTATAAATTAATTGATTTAGTTAAGAACTAAGTTTTTTTAAATAATAGATTGATTTAATCAATTAACCTTATGGTCCTAACAAAAGAAAACTTAAGAATAATGAATAGTAGATGATTAATTAAATAATGTATTATTTAATTAATTTTTAGAAAGTTAGTATGAAAAAGTAAAGATGAATTGAGTGTGTCTATAGTAATGTAGCAAAATGTGTTAATCCAAAGGTGGGTGAGATAGGCTTCATAAAGCTTTTAAGCCCTAATACTTGAGTAGATCTAATGAGGTGTACTCTATTATAAATTAAAATAAAACCCTAAAGTACAAACCTAGAAAAAAGATAAACCAATGAAGTAACACAATAAATAAGAATAAAATTATAATACACTTTGAAAAATGATGATGCAATCAAACAAGAAAAAATTGAAACCCTAAAAAATCATGAAGTTATATAGTTCTAAGGTAAAACCCTAGGGTTGTAAGATATAGGTTCACCAAGAATGCAAATGAAAACAAACTTTTGTTAAACTTAATCTAGTCTAATTAAATAAGGACATACAATGAAACATATATTAACCTAGAATATTTAAATGATAGTTATCAAAGTGGTAATTGAATAATTAAATGCTATGATCTAGGAATTTAAATGTAAAGGAATGAAGGTACTTAGCTCTAGGGCCAAGAAGAAGAAATAACTCTAATGCTCCATTGATTTGTATATGTTTTGAGATAAAAATGGTTCCTCTTTGTCTAGAAAATGCCTCAAACAGTTGAATAAATTATCAAATTTACTATGGTTAGACCCCACATATCTAGGTTACTTTCATGAACATATGTTTGATTTGTAGATTGTGGATTTGATCTAGCTGAATGTGTGCATTTTCTTTTTATTTAAATCTAACTCTTCTCTCTTCTCTAATTTTCAAGGACTACTGGCATTTAAAAACACCTAGGAGAGATTGTTGGATCATAAGGATTGTGTTCTCCTACTGTCAATCCCTTGGTAGGATGTGTTTTGTATTCATGGAAAAGATTGAGGACGGCAATATTCAAACATATAAATGCTCCAAGAATGATTACACATACTTAGATACATTTTAATGCTCTAATTGAAGTGTTCCTAGAATGATTTCTCCTTTAATACAAATGATAAACAACAATGCATGTGTATATGATAGCATGATAAATGAATGCACATTGAATGTCTTTGATTACGATTATATATAAATAAATCACGCAAAACATATACCAAGTTAGCTCATGGCAAGGATTAAATTAAGTGTAAGTTAAAAAAAAAAATTGAATTTTGAAATAAAGATGAACCCAAGTAAATTGAAATTCACATGGGTAAGCCAATAAACCATTACAAAATTATTTAATATATTACAAACTAGAAATAGTGTTGTACTCCTTCGACGCAAGTAACACACAAACTGGATATTCTAATATAAATCTTCACCACAGTGAAAATAATTCAGTGTATACTTTTTTCATGTGCACACCCAACTGCCTACTGAACTGCTACAGTAATTTGATGGCCCACAGAAGTGAGTGGTTTAGGGCACCATAAACGAAGCAAAGATAAAGAAGCTGTTGGATTTGTTCTCCTAACTGCTACAAAACCAGTTTCTTGCTTTCCCTACCACATGCTTGGAGGCCATGAAGCACCATACTAACAACCCAATACGATAAACAGTGCATAAATTAATACAAAGGGCTGCTAAATGAGTATTAAGAATAACAGTAGTATGATACTTACAAGTTCATAGTCTTCATAGTCTCCAAATATTTAAACTGTATTTCTCTTCATTTTCTTTATTCAACCTTTTTGGAAATCTGACCGATTACAGCCATTTCCATTTAAAAAATGAACACCCATAGTTTAGCAGGGAGATTGCAGAGTTGTTAGAGAAGACTGTGAGTCAATGAACAGAAAATCTATTGACTGAATGACAACATGCTGATGTAGAATTTGAAATGAGTCTCCAAAGGAAAAATATGGACTGCCTAGATTCTCCCTACAAAAGGCTACAAGTTATAACTAACAAGTTTTGGTTATTTAGCACCTGGAGAATGAGACCCTCAATGAATATTTAAAAGTTCTGCAGATCAAAGAAAAGCACCTGGCAGGTGAAACTACTACAGAACATAAGCGATAGGCTGATAGGTCAACAATTAAAGTTAAATACTAATAACAACTATACATGCTTGGGCAGCCTGGTTGGAATCTAGCAGTTCGCTGACTTATTTGGTGGACCTTAACAAATAAAAATGGTTTTATTCTGAAAGTTTGTGTTTTCAATTATACCATATGATTTTAAAGTCTTGCATAGATGGAAAGAGAAAGGTTACTCATTGATTTTGGAGCAACCCTTGGTGTCGCCTCATTGTGTGGATTCTTTATAATGTGTTACTTTGAAATTGATTAAATTTTTGTATAAGAAGTATTCGAGATAGTTATTTTTAATTATTATCTAGTTTAATAGTCTAAGGTAGATTTTGATTAATAGAAATAGGATAATTATTTATCATTTTTTTATATAGATGAGGTGTAAAATTGCTATTGATTATTTGATCATTGAATCTGATGATGTTTAAATAGAGAGCATGTATTATGTAACTCCGGAACTATTTTCTATAGAAATTTAGGCTCTCTAAAATTTAACCATCCATGAGACATTACCTAAAATGCTAAAGATTAGGGGATTGCTCCCAAATCAATTTATTTAAACAAGTACATCTTGCAATGCTATTGTATATTTTTTCACAATGAATTAGAGTCATACAAACATTTCAACCATAACTTCACCTAGTTCATTTCTTCCTAGCGTGTAAGGATATACTCCAATAGAAACACGTGCATCATAAAACTAGTTCGAGAGAGAGAGAGAGAACTTATGTTAGGAATTAAATATCCTTGAGTTTATTAGCAATCATTTTAGCCAAAATCTTATATGAAATATGCAAAGTAGATATGGACTCTAATTCACTAATATTCAACCTAATCACCATATTCAACAAACCCTCAAAACATGTCACCCAATATCTAGTGATAAATCAAATTTTGCAAAATGATATCTCTTCAACAATAAATTTCAATCTTGAATCAAAATCAAAATGGTAAACCTTCGTAATACATCACACATAATCCTTTGTCGTTTTCCATTCTTAAAACACCCATACCACAAAACATCAAGATACCCCAATTTGAAAAGTATAATGGTAAGGGAGATACTAACAATCACGTGTCAGCTTTTATGAAGTGATTTCATTTTTGAAGATGCGGTCTTAGAAAAACTTTGAACCGAGAACATTGAAAGGCATGGCCTTGGAATGGTTTTTCTCATTGGAAAATAATTCAATAAACTCATTCACACAACTTGTTAACGTATTTCTCCAACATTTTCAAGCAAACATTGGTCCTCAAGTGACTTTAACAGACTAGTTCATTGTAAACAAGAACCTAAGGAAAAGATAACATACTTTATAGGACAATACCAATCAATTTACTCACAAATCTCCTATAGTCTTCCTGATGCTAGCATTCAAAGAGTGTTCATAGGTAACTTGCAACCTAGTATTCAAGACAAGATTTTATTAATGAAGTATCCATCCTTTACACACTTGTGTATGGATCTTTGTGACTATTAGTTATCGGTTCTAAGTCAATATGAAGGAACAACTTCATTCACTCCTACTGGTCAATCCAAATTCATACTTCAAAACATTTACCCTTCATTTAAAAAGCAAAAAAAAAACTTTATTAAGATAAACACTTCTCAAGCCATGAATAACATTGAAATGCACATCGCTGCCACACGTACAACCCTCTATCAATTTAGACCAAGAGATAGGCAATTTTCACAATTTCCCAATTCTCTTCATACGATAATGTTGTTGTTATTAAGTAAATACATGATCCAACTCCCTATGATTAGGACTATTGAAACAAATAAACCTTTACCACCAAACTTTAATGCAAAAGCATGTTGTCAGTATCATCATACACATGGACATAATACAAAATAATGTACGCATCTTAAGCACCAAGTGCAATACCTCATCAACTCTAATCAAATCCAGTTGGGTGATGTTCATGTCAAAGGAAATAAATTAGTTTTGTCACCTAACCAAAACTTGCAAATATTCACCAACCCATTACCAAGTCATTCATACAACTTTGTGCAATATAGTGATAATGATGAAGAAGATGATGATTTATCCAACGTTGTTAACACAATAGAAGTTCAACCTCATAAGGACCAAACCGCTTTGTTGCTTAATATTTCTTTTACACATATTGATGCATCCATAAATGTACCTGATGGTCCTCTCTATGTCATCAATAGAATTAATGATAAACCCACAAGGGGAATACACATTGATCTTGTTTGTATAGAGAATGTGATCACGAAAGAATTATTATTTGTGCATGAAATTTACAAAGACATCTATGAACAATCAAAAACAAGGTTAAAAATTATGATGGTTATGTTTTCCCTGCGATAGGTTTGATCACTCTCTTAGTAAAATTTGGATCCAAACAACTGGATGTTTCATTCACCATTATTTCGATGTTGGATCAATTTCATTTGAAGTTAGGTTATCCATAGCCACACTCAATGAATGCAATCCCATGATTTAGCCACAAGTGCATAAAGTTCCCATTTGAAGATGAAATACATACAGTTTATCATAGTGTGTTTAAACCTTTGGCTTCCCATAGAAAATTTTCACTAGATAATTTTTGGCCTTAATGTATTGAACCTATTAAAGCCCGTGAGGATCAATTTTTCATATCATACGAAAAGTTTAAAGCAAAACTTATAGCTGAATTACCTCTTAGTAATATCCCACCTGAGGTTCCTTAGTCTATTGTGAATTCAATGGATGTTTCTCCTACCCCAAAATTAGTAGAGGAACTTATGTCTAAATTGAGTATCCTCCCTTGTCCACCTAGTATATATGATGCGGTTCCTCCTCCACCATCCTATAAAAAACCAAGGGATAATCATGTAATTAACTTTGTTCCTCTGAAATAAAAATAAGCTTTTAGACATAAGAATATGATGGTCTCCCAACCCACAATGGTCCCTTCAATTCCTCTTCCAAAGGAAGAAAAGAGACCTATGATAGGGAAACCCTCCATTAACTTGTCACAAGTTGAAACCCGTGTGAGAAGAAATAGAAGTGCAAAAGAGCATAAACATAGATGTTGTGCCATCACTCGTCAAATTTATTAAAAGAGTAAAACCTTACCTAATGGTCAACCACCCATCCAACACCGATGATTTACCTCCTACCCATCAATCCTCATCTTCACCTAACTCCACCCCGCCACCCTCACCATACCATGAAATTGAACCTTACCTATCCCAACCTAAGAAACAAATGAAAGAAGAATATATGAATGATGCTCACAATCATGAAAATAATAAGAAACCTATTGTGATATATTCAGATACTGAAGAAGAAGATAAACAAGAAGAAAAATAGATCATAATGAACTTATATTTCAAAATCCATGAATTTAAATGGGGGTAGCCATAATGATCTTCCTAATGAGAGTGATTCATCATGTGTTAAATATGGTGCTACTCCTTGTATGACACTTAATTTAGTACTTTTAGCGTATTTTTCACTTTCCATTTATGATGAGCAATATTAGGATGCAGACGATTTGCTTAAGATCGACCCACATGTGTAGTACCTTTATACATGGTTTTATGTGTTTTCTTGCACATGATGTGATATCCCATGATGTGCTACTTGGTGTGTCTTTATGTTTGTTAACTATTTTCATTGGATGACCCTTGTTGTTCTCATTGGCACAAGGATACAAAGGAAATGAATCTATTGTGATATTCATCTACTTATACCTCCATTCTTCTTTATGTCGTAAAAACTGTTGTCATGTGTTTTCCTTTTGGGGACGATGCAAGGCGTTGAGACATTCTCTTCCATTTTGACCCAAAATTATTGTTTGTTATCTTAATAATCATTCCTCCATTGTGTTTGTAGTTCCACAAGTATCTAGGGAGTGATGTCGATTCTAAGCATAATCATATTACATATTATCTATGGTCTATACTAATCTTAGATCCGTGGATCCCTTGTGTGACATATTTTGTCTTGTTACATGGCTTTATCTCAGGGGCAACCCCTTGTCACGAGTCATTTTTATTGGGAGAAAATCATTATCATATAGTTTTCCAATAAGCTCTCATGACCTTTCATGTTACATACATTGTCTTACTCCACCTTAAAGGCAATTGCTCACAACTGGTGTTAGCAATTATTTTAAGGTGGGGTCATGCATTCCATTATGTGCTTCACTTTGTTCACACATGTTGGACTTAGTGATGTGTTGTCTTGGAATTTTGATCATTTTATAGTGCTTTATCAGAATTATTAGGATCATAGTTCTTAGTATGGTTGAATTGAGGACATGCCTAGTTAATATCAGACTTCACTAGCCCTTGTGTCTTTCTCATTTGCTACTCTTAGAAAGCTCACCTAGTGAATATCATACTTCACTAGCCTGTGGTGCTTTGGTTCGTGGTTCACCTAGAAAATAATACTTTATTAGCCTATGACTCATCAATGCCTTGGATATGGATCCTAGTAAGACTTTTGTGGAGCTTGCTAGTCCATGATTGTCATACCCCCATTTTTTTGCATGTTTGTGTTTTGTTTGCATTATGTTTGTACTGTGTTTTGTTTTATTTTTATATTAGTGTTATGTTGTGTCACATTCCTTCATCATGTATGCTTCATGTTTTTTCATGATGCATTGCATCTCATATATGTGTGTTCCTTTGTCCTCATATTGTTTTTCCATAAAATCTTGAATCTAAGGGATAGCACATCCCCTAGATTTGGCATCATCCTACATCTTCAATGTTTGGATAATTGAACCCTTCTTGGCTTATCCATTCTTTAGTGTGATTCTTAGCATAAGTTCATACTCTCACTAAAGTGGAGGCTAAATGTAGCATCAAAAAATGTCACCCTTAACAATTTCACACTAGGTTTAGCTCCCCCTATGTGGTTGGACCTAATTATGCATTTGATTACCTTTTTTGTAAATATTTTCAAAGAATCAAACAATGGGAATGAAAACAAACATTTAGTATTTCCCCTTATACTTAAGGCCCTAAAAAGGATGGGTTTAGTCTAGAACACCCTATGCCCTTGACCAACCCATTTTGGCTCCATTTTGGATATGTCGATGTCAGTATTTTATTATTTGAATTTCCAATTTCATTTGTTGGCTATTGGTATTTGATTTTCAAGAAATTAAAAGAATTTCATATAAATACTAGTCATTTTCACCATTTCAATCCTAGCATCTTTTTTGAGTAAATTGAACATCCTAAAGGCAATTAAGAGCAATCAAGAGTAGAATTGTCAAAGATTATTTCAAAATTTATTTCAGTCAAGCATCATGTCAATCATTCATAATGTTTTTATGTAGGTTTGTTCATGTTTTCTGATCATTTATTTTGTGAGTAATAACACTTACAGGACTTCAATCAAGCAATCAAATTCTCCTTGAAGATGATGAGTACATGACTTTAGTGTTGCAAGTATGAGTAGTTGGTGTTGTCATTGATGTCAACAAGATTGGAGGAGATTGTTTCAAGCTTATGTTTGTGTTGTCATTGATTATTGAAGCTTATGTTTTTGTTGTCATTGATGATTGGTTGCGTTGATGCTTTGATTAGTTGCATTATGTTGTCATTAGTAAGTGCTACTAGTGTCAACCTCTACTGTCACTTTAAGAAGTTTTTATGGATGTATAGTTGAATTGCAGTGGTGATGAGGAAGTGCTTAAGTTGATGAGTATGTGTCTCTAGTGCTTGGTTTCCAAGTGATTTTGAGAAAATTTGAATAAAAGAGGAAAACATGTTGCAGAGACATTCCGGTGTATAGTGTGGTGTTCTAGTTTTGGTCCATATTTCTTCATGGTTGAAGATCTACTTGTGTGGTTTAGATATATTGGTTAGAGGTGTTCAGAGGTTCTATGTATAGAATTTCTTGGTTTTGATCATCATTCAAAGAGACTTATGTTCACCCCTGTGTGAACTGTATGTTGTAGTGGTGTTTGAAAGAAATGATTTTGCTTTGTATTTCTCTACAGTTTGATTTCTCATCTTGTGGTTCTGGAAGTGTGTTGATAATGATCATATTTACCTATAGTCAAGGTTGTTCATAGTTTGGTTCTTTGGAAGTTGATTTCTTGAGTTACAAAGTATGGAAGGTTGTATGAGTGTACTAGGTGTGTACATTCTTCAAGTGAAAGTTGTTGTGAAGGAATTTGTTAGATTTTAGGGTGTTTGTGGGATATTCCATATTGTATTCAAGTGTTGTGTGTGATCTGTGAGTTGTCTTTGGATTTAAGGAAGTGTGTACTTAAATGTTAATGGTGTTTACACTGGCTCGACCAAACTTGGGTGTTTACACTAATTATGGATTTGTTTTGGTAATTGTGGAAGCATGGTGTGGCATATATGTATGATTTGGGTTCGAGTTAAGAAGTGATGTGGTTCGCCTTCATTATTTTCCACTATGGGAATGCTTAGTTCCTATATAATTTGAATTTGTACAATTAAGGTGCATGGCCAACCTTGGAGAATGTTTTCAAGGTTGAAGAAGGTATAAATAAGTGATGAGTTGATGGAGAAATATGTCATGAAGTGTGTGATGCAAATTACAGAGTTGTGAAGTGTGAATTTGTGAAGTGTAGTGTGATCTTAATGAGTTAGACTATTGGAAGCAGTGAGAAGAAGGCATCTACAATCTTCAGAGGGACTACAAATGTGTTGGTGATGTTGTGGTGGATCTTTTCTATTGCATTGGGATGAATTTCTCACTGTAACACTCTTCTTTCTTCTTTTTTGTAATCTAGTAGTGATCCCTTCTTTCTTTTGGGCAGTGAGCCCTTTGTATTCGGTGTTGAAATTAATTTATATTGTGAGCTAATCCTCATTGTGGTTTTCCCTTCTTTGTTTTCCACGTTAATCTGGTGTTCTATTGTGCATAGTGTTGCTGTGTTTCAGTTTCTATTATTTTCTTTCATGCTAAATCATTCTAACAAATTAAGAGTTAATTAAGTTGATGTGGATTTGAATATTTATGAGGGCTTTGGATTTTTTAATGTACAACTAACTCACCCCCCCTCTTAGTAGTCTTCTATGCATTCAAAAATTGGTATTAGAGTAAGGTTCCTTGGAAGAAAGCTTAACTGCTTGAGGTAGATTTGGGATGGTGCAAAAGAGAGATGCCCCTTTGTTTGATGGATCAAACTATAATTTCTAGAAGACAAGGATGGAAGGTTTCCTAATAGCTCTTGGATTTGGAGTTTGGAAGTCTATTGAGACTAGATATATTATGTCTGCTGGTGGCCCGAAGACTGATGATGAGATCAAGGCCTATGAGAACAATGGTAAAGCAAGGTATCCTCTTTTAAGTGGTCTTTCTAACACTGAGCTTGTGAAAGTTATGAATCTGAAATCTACTAGAGAGATCTAGACAAAGTTGGAAAGTATTTATGAAGGAGATGATAAGGTCAAACAAGCTAAGATGCAGAATCTAATGATAACATTTGAGAACCTATGCATGTATGAAGATGGAAACATTACAAGCTACATGTAGAAGGTGGATGAAGTTGTTAATTCCATTAGAGGTCTTGGTGGAAATCTTCAAGAAGAAGTGGTACATAAGGTATTAAGAACTCTTCCTAATTATTATAGTCATAAATTTTATTCTATTGAGGAAGTTCAAGATTTAAACAAATATTCTAGAGATCAGTTCTATGGTGCTTTATCTACTTTTGAAATGAAATAATTTGGTACAAGTAATGTAAAATTTGAAACTAATTGTAAGACTGGAAAATAAAAAAAGATAGAGGAATTAGATTAGGAGGATCTTGATGATGTAGAAGCAAATTTTGTGAGGAAAATGAAAAAGGGTATTGGTAAATATAGAGGTAAGTTTCCTTTCAAATGTTTCAGTTGTGTAGCAAGATAGGCCATTATGCTTCAAGATGTCTAAACAGAGATTTGAATGATAAAAATAAGGAAAACAAAGGTAAAGCAATTAAGAAAAGTTATTACATTAGAGAAGATATAGTATATCTAATTATGGGGATGATGAAGATAGTGAATGCTTGTTCATGGCTATTAAAGATGAAACTATTTTTTCTAACTTTGAGAGATGTGTGAAGGAAAGTGCTCTAGAAATAGTTCACAATGCTATGGTGACTGCTCTTCATGCTAGAAAGCAGAAGAACTACTTGATTATTGACAAGTTGGATGTTCAAATCATATGATTGGTGACAAAAGTAAGTTTGTTAAGATTGAGAAATATGAAGGAAGTTTAGTTAAGGTTGGTGATGATACATCTGCTAAGATATATGCAAAAGGTTCTATTAGTTTTGATGGCAAGCATAATACATATGATGTTCTTTATGTTAAGGGTTTGAGACAAACTTTTGAGTGTTGGAAAAACGTGTAGAAAAGGATATAATATTATGTTTCAAGATGATGGATGTGAGATCAGAAAAATCTCTATAACTTTGGTTGTTGCTGGAAGAACCTGACATATGGAAATGTTTATCAACTTAAATATATGGTCACTGCTTTATGACTTAGATAATTGAAAGTTGGCTATGGCATAGAAGGATTTGTCATATTAATTTTGATTTCCTAGTAAGGATCAGTTCAGTTCAAGATGTGAGAGATCTACCAAGGATTACAAAGCCCATTAATGTTGTATGCAGGGAATTTCAAATTGGGAAGCAAACAGGAAGTTTCAAAGTCAAAGACCAATATACTACCAGACTGTTGGAGTGTAATGTCCCTTCCTTAGGCAGCTCAGACTTTAGTGGAGGTTGACCTAATATTAGGGTTCCCATAGGTTAGCATAATGGTTAGGGAACCAAAATGAGGGTTGTGGAGCTTAGCTGGGAGCTTTACGAACCTTTTAGTTTGGAGTTCAATTGATGAATCCAGGGATAAATTGGAAATATTAAAGTTTACTTTAATGGAATAGTAAAAAGTGGATAATAACATAAAATTATAAAGGGAATAGTGAAAAGTGCCCCCATCCTAGTAACTCAAAGTTTTTAAAAAGTGGCCCTTTCTTTTGATGAGGAAAGACCCTCAAAATAAGCATAGCCTTTTGGGAGGAATATTTTATTTCTTTTTATTAAAAAATCTCATGAAGGTTATAAAGCAATGTGTTGGGCTCTTTTTTGGGCATTCTATTCTCATTTTGACAAAGCAATTTGCTTTAATGCAAATATTAAAGTTTGTTAGGAGTTTTACGAGCCTTTCAGTTTGGAATTCAGTTGATGAATCCATGGATAAATTGGAAATAATAATTTTTTTATAAATGGAATAGTAAAAAGTGAATAACAATATAAAATTATAAAGGGAATAGTGAAAAGTGCTCCCATCCTAGTAACTCAAAGTTGTTTTTAAAAAGTGGCCATTTATTTTGATGAGGAAAGACCCTCAAGATGGGCATAGCCTTTTGGGAGGAATATTTTATTTCTTTTTATTAAAAAAGCTCATGGAGGTTATAAAGCAATGTGTTGGGCTCTTTTTTGGGCATTCTATTCTCATTTTAACAAAGCAATTTGCAGGTTTGAGCTCTAGAGAAGGGTTTCAATGTTGTTTCATCCCTCTGAGAATGAAAACTCTCAAAGGCTATCATGAATTAGATGAGAACCTAGTTCACCTTTGGGGAGGGCCTACCTTGGGTCTTCATTTGAGCTTTATCGAATGAGTTTCAGGTATATATTTTTCATATCTGAGTTTGCAGTGGTATTATATCAACATATTGCAATAGATTAGGGATAGCCATAAGCAGTATAGGCCTTGGCAACTCATTTTATACCATACCTCAGTTTGTTGCATCAATTCAAGATCATAGGCTTCAAACCCTAGGTGCTACGAAGGGTTTCATACCAATTATTGGATCTGATTTGCTTATTCAATTAGTTGGAAATTCATATCAGGGCAGATTTGTGAAGCTGGGAAGAAGTTGAAAAGGGTTTTCCTTTGTTGTTCAATTTTATATTAGATTGTATATGTAGACTTGTGGTATGTACAATAACATTTGAGCCAATAAATTCATCATTATTGCTCTCTATTTAAATTGTATGATTTATTTAAGTTTTAGCAGCAATTTCCTTCCTTCTAGTTTTCAATATTGTTGCATAAATCAACATTTAGCAAAAACACACAAAAAATTAGAAAAACACAAAAAAAACAAAACAAAAACAAAAACCTTCCTATTCGCTGGTCAAAGACTTTGAAAAGACAAAACTCAAAAAATTAGATCAGATTTGGGTTGGGGATCTTTCAGTGGTATCAAAGCCATATTCCTTCCAGCTTGTTGGGTAATGATTGCATTCAATTGGTGTGAAATCAGCCGTGCACAAGTTAGTTTGGATTTGGTTTTCAATTGGGACAGTGAAAAAGGTCATCATGGAAAATTCGTTTAGCAATAAATAGGCATGGAAAGAAATTGTGCAAACACAACTCAAGACCACGCTAAAAATGCAGCATTTAGAAGATTTACTTTCAAGGAAAATTAGGTACTCTAATGATTCATCTTCGTCTACAATAACAACTAAGAGTTCTCATGCCTCGCCAACAAATAAAGCCATCATGGCCAACTATGACAAGTATCACTCTCTTCCTCAAAAGATACAAGATATGTTATCATTCACATAATTTCTGGGTATACCAGATGAAGATGAAGCTAACTTGATGTTTACAAGTCCATATCAGCAACAAAGAAAGGAAGAAAAATCAAAAGATATCAAAGAAAGCATTGGGAAAAATAAAGAGATAAAGGTGGAAGAACAAGGAAAGAGAAAGGAATCACTTCCTTGTGATCCGCAACCTACTAATGATCATGATTGTTGCAAAAATTAATCATTATGTGAGAATCCTAAAGAAGTTAAAACTTTGTTTCATGAGAAGTCACCTATTGCACCATTGAGTCTTCATTGTGATCACAAAGTGGAAGAGATTACAGTCATGGACCAACCCTTTAGAGATGTTGTGAACATGATACCTAGGTATGACACCTATTCTGACTTTTGCAACTGCAGTTATAATCATGAGGTAGCATCCATTTCACATGAAGGTAATAATGTTCCTAAATCTTCCTATGTTGGTACTCAAGTTGAGAATGTTACACATGAGATATATGTTTGGGATTCAAGCCACAAAGGTTCTAATTTTGTTCACCATATTGTGGAAGATGTTAAAAGGACACAACAGTTGTGTGATGGGTGGTCTATAAGAGCTAACAAGGCCAATATGCTTGTTTCCCAAGCAAGACAACACTTACAAGTGGTTAAGGAAAGTTGCAATCTAATAGATAATACAATAAGACAAAGAGAACCACATGTTAGATCCTTATTTCTTTCAAAGGAAGAATGTGTGGATGTTGAATATACAAGGGAAGAGTTTCTTGAGGTAATACCACAAGAAGAGGATGTTGAGTTACAGTGTTGGTCTACTTGGCACCATGAAGTTTATGACTTTCCTCTTTTGGAGAGGCCCTTGAAAGCTCAAAAAAATGATGATATTGGTCACACACTTGATGGATCAGCCACAAGTGTTATATACATTTGTGTGGAATGGAACATTATCGATTTCATTATGGTTAGTCATGTATCATCTACAATGAAAGCACAATTGCTAAGATCATATGAAGCATTTTGTTTTAGAGAGTTGATTAGGGATACTTGGAGGTTTCTTACTAAGATCTTGCAATTTGATAATTGTTGGTTCGTCTTGCATACTACACAGGTTGGAGTTTGCAAGTAAGGGAAAACATATCAGTTATGGAGGTGATGGTATGGATTAGAAAATGGGATAGCAATATTTTGACATCACATGAGCATGAATCCAAGATATATGTCTAATCTTGGTAGAGTTCATTGTGATGCAGTTAAAAGAGTCTTCAGATATTTGCGGGATACCTCAAATTATTCCTTATGTTATCATAGTAATATGACTAAAAACGAGATTTCCCTTGATATTCATGGCTATGTGGATTCAAACTAGGTAGGTGATGTTGATAACAAAAATCCACTAGTGTTTATGTTTTTACTTTATTTGGTGGTGCAATTAGTTGGATGAGTAAGCAACGAGATGTGGTTGCTTTGTCCACTAGTGAAGTGGAGTATATGGTAGCTACTCATGCTTGTAAAGAAGTCATTTGTCTTAAGAGACTGTGTTCAGGTATTGGAATAAAATAAGGTACAATGAAAATTTATTGTGACAGTCAGAGTGTGATATGTCTAGCCAAGAACCCGACATTTCATGTCAGGACCAAGCACATTGATGTACAATATCATTTTGTTAGATATATGGTTGAATATGGTAGGGTGAAGTTGGTTAAGGTAGATACTTTGATGAATGTTGATAATTCTTTAACTAAGCCTATGAGCACAGAGAAATTCATATGGTGTTTAGAGACTATGGGCCTTTCAGCCCCTAGCAATTAAAGAGACAATGGTTACACCCTCACGTTGCTCTTGCAAGGTGTTCGACAAGTGGGAGATTTGTTGGGAAAATTTGTCTCAACCTTACAATTATATACAGTTTATTTTTGATAGGATGTATGTTGGTATGTGGCAACTAATCATGCAAATACTATACACTCGTAACAAGATATGGGGTTTGGGGCATCGCCCTAAAAAAAAATCATTAACACATCAAGGTTTTCCCACTAACATGTCAAAGTTTTTTTTCCCACTAACATGTCAAGGTTTTTTCCCGCTGACACGTCAAGGATTTTTCGTTAACACATCAAATGAAAAATGACCTTGTAAAACCCTAATTCTAGAAGGTTCCAAAAAGCTTGTTATAAGCGGTTGGGATGTATGTAGACGTGTGTGTATTTTGAGAGTCTAATAGTGGTCATGTTGTCTCTTGATCTCTGGTGGTGATACTCCTGTGAGAAGTCAGCCAAAAATACAATAACTTTGATTGTTAATAGTTTTCCCAAAAGCACCACCAAGATCAGATTTTTCCCAAGCCTCATCTATATTTAACTAATCTGATCAACACCACCATTATATAGTTGATATATTGATTGTCTCGATGATTACACTATAACTGAAGATCTCAGCAACTATATATGTCAATTATAATCATATCACGGATCACACTCTGTGATCCATCTTCAAGATGAGAAGAGCTCTTCTCATCCTGAAGATGGATCACAAAGTGTGATCCGAAATGTTGGTGATAAAAAAACTAACATAGTTTAATTCAGAAAAGCTTACTATCATCGATATGGACTATGGAAATCTAATGTCTTTGAATGCTATAAGTGAAATCTAATGTCTTTGAACGCTATAAGTGATCACAAAGTTGTTAGAGGTAGTAGGTTGCCTACTACATGTATCCTTTAACCTACTATAAGTTTTAATAGACCACTACAAATAAACAAGTTTCTACAAGCATTCAATTGGTTAATTTAAGTGTTCATATTACTTTCACATGACATGTGAACACCAAGAAGAGTATGCTTGGACTTGTGTTGATCAATAAAAGTATTATCTTTCAGCTAGAGTCATTAATGTGGGTAATTCATATTGCTTTAGCAATGCTATAGTAGTTGGAATGGTAAGACAATGATAGTATGATTGGGTGACAATATTGTAGACAAGTTGATAATGTTTCAAAGAACTATTATACTACACATGGGGTCAACCAATGCATGTGTTCATTTCTACAAACTACTTTTAGGGAAGTTGTAGTAGTTGGGAATTCATTTTGGGAAAGACAATTAATAGAGGTAGTTTTCCTTATATGGGTGGCTTGATGTTGTCTACACATGTCTCTCCTTCATAGCATGATGATTAGCTAGGACAACAATTGTGCTATATGTTACTAATAAGTTGTTTAATTGTCCCTAGGCTATAATAGTTTGGTCATTCCTCTTGGAAATAATCTCTCAACTTTGAACATGATGGCATGATTATTGTGATATGTTTGGTGGTCAATTTAATTATCTTATTGTGGGCCAAGTGTGTTTTCTCTATTGGTGGGTCACATAGATCATGGCAAACAAATTATCAAGGTTAAAATGATGGTTGTTTCTTTACAAAGTGACCATCTATATTTTCGAGTGAGAATAGTTAGAAGAGTTTTTTTTGCTATTCCAATGTAACCATTGATCTTCCTTAGCAAGGAAAATAAAGAGGAATAAGAGAAACTTGAAAAAATAAAGGAAAAGTTAGTTGGATGGGTAAAGAAAGGCATTTTCTAAATTGTTGAGGCAAATAAGAAGAGTACTTCCAAATTGCAAAAGAGTAAATTGGAAAAGAGGTGATTATGAGATTAGTCTAGAATCCCAATAAGACCATTAAATTGATTCTCTCCTTTATAAACATTAATACAATAAATAAAATACTTAATTACATACATGAGGGTACATGATGTTTTCCATGTCAGTCAACTTTGTTAATATTGTAAGGCCCAACTAATGTTCAGTGAACTTGGTGATATTCACACAATTCAGAGGGGGTACCTAATTAAACAATCCACTAAACCCTTGTAAAGACTCCATCTAATTATCAATGAGGGCTAAAATAAACTTGTGATGATGTTAGCATTGTATGTGTATTCAGAGACTCCATACTACATACATCATCTTAGTATAGGTGTTTACACATGTGGAAAAACATAAACTACATAACAATAAAAAGAATTGATTATGGAACTTTTGATACGAGTACTTACAGATAAAGACTGTGACTAGTTTAGTGCCAAGAATAAATTCTGTAACTAACACTTCTAAATTTGACTCACTGATGAGATCCAGTTATGTCCCATTTTATGCCACATTTTAGCATTTTCATATGCCTTCAATCCCATTTCCATATTCCATTTTTTATATCTTATCATAACATTTTACCATTCTATGTTGCATATGATTAAATATATATGAGTGATATTTAATATGGTTTTGGGATAAAATATGAAAAATAATTATTGATTATCTTTACTAATAAGTGTTGTCATTTTAAGCCTTGGAAATATATTTCACAACATGCAGACTTCCTGTCATCTTCATACAGACTTCCTATCACATTCTTCACAGGAACTTCCTGTCACCTTCATAGGAATATGGCTCGTGATTATTGTTGTAGTTTCTTTTTCTAGTGGTTGACTTCAGTTTCACTTGTTTATAATTCCTCTAGCCACATGCCACGGGTTGAGACAACTCAACCGCCAACTATATAGCACTAGATTTCCTCTGAACACCATTAAATCCAAAGGCTATGGTTATATTGATATATTGTTATGATGACAACAAAGTGTGATTATTATATTGTTGGGAAATCGGTTAGTAAACAACATCATTAATATATTGTTAAGAAATCGGTTCATTTTGTTAAGGAAAGATTGGCCACGAGGCCACATAAATCTTTCTTAAACCAACTGATTTACCTCAACCACTAATTTATAAATTGCAAACATATTTCTATAAAACTATATAAACACTCGTATGTAATATTAGCTGGCCCAGAAGGAAGAAAATACATTTGATATTATTATCAAAGAGAAGTGTTTTGAAGTCTTTCTCAAAAATTCTATAAGCTTTTTATTCATTGATTGATTGGGAGGAAGGGTGCCCACTCTTCAACTGTCGATGAAGTGTAAATATTTTTATTTTCTGCAGAGTGTGTTTTTTTGTGTTATGATTTCGGTTGATTATGTTTTGCATTGTTATGTTTATGTGTTTGATACGTGTTAATACTTTTCATGTATTAATGATCTTCATTTTGTTTCCATGCTGCAGAATCAATTGCTATGGTTTTCATGTCTGATATTTGTTGATTGAGTTTTTTCCATAATTTTTGCACAGTTCTTGTCATAATTTATGTTATTCCTATCACAGAAATACTATAGAACCAGTGACAATTTCTATAGCAATTCCTATCATAGAAAAACTAGAAACATTAATCTTCTTTTTAACTTCGGTAATTGATTAAATTTAGGACTACATTTTCATCCCCACTCGCCTCACGACTTGCAACCCTTGTGCATATAGCCACGACACCTTTTATAAGCTTACGATCCCTAGATTGACATTTAGACTGAGCTGAGTCCAGTTTATTCTTTACCCCAGTTTTGGTCTATCACTCACTCTGGAGAATAATGCATTAAGACAAACAAAGCATGAATACAAGATAAGATCTTATTCATGTTTTCATTCACATTCACAACATGAAGAATCTAATTAAGACAAATGCAATAATGGAAGTAACTATTGTAGCAACAAAAATTAATATGCAAAAATTAAAGTGGGGAATAGTTACCTTGAGTGGCCCTTGCTCAAGTGGTTGTCTCCACAAGATAAACTCAAATCTAGCTTCTCAAATCAATTAAACATAACAGTAACTAAAAACCTCTTCATGACATAACGCAAGATTTCACAATCTAATAAGAATCTTCAGGGATATCTTATTCATAAAAACATAACTAGAAACAAGAGTAAAACCATCTAAACATATCTAATTGCTATATATGTTATGCATGTTATTCTCCTCGACCACTGGACCATATATATAGGTGTGGGGGAGTCTTATTGAAACTAGGACTCAAAACAAAAAAACTGAATGCAAATCACCACTCCCCTAAGGAATAGAATGTGATAAAGTCTACATAACTAAAAAACATAAGTGAAAAGGTAGAAGAAGTTGATTAGGACTACAATTCTGATGCAACGATAAAATAGAAACATGGATTGTGGAAGCAGTAATGTTGGATTCCTAATCATAGAATGTTTCCTCTTCTTTAGTATTCTTATTAAATGATATGATGACTCACAATCATCCTGATAAATAGACGCCTACAATTCTGCAATTGTTGTGTTCTTATTTTAGAACTTCCCTTGCATCGATGTTTGAAACTCCTTTGGCTATGGGTTGTGCTTCCTATTTGCTATGGGCTACAGTCTGCTTACTCTGGCTTCTTGGCTACAAAGAGTTAGTTCACCTAAACATATACACAATACTAATAACCATAAATTAAACATAGATCTACACCGCATTCGATACATATTTACACATTTTAACCATGTAATTACTAACATACCATACTCATATTTCCATATACTAAAACCAGGTTCAAGTTACGTGATGATCATAGAAAGATAGTAAAGTTTAGGAATATGTATGAAATGAGTATCTAGAAATGTCTAAAAGTATTTACTAAACAACAAAAAATAGCTAATAATTGGCCTTCGCCTCATCACATATCATGAGGATAAAAACATGGATGTTCCAACAGGGAGACCGTTGAAAGTCTTGGACATGCCAGACTTGGAGGTGCAGGAAGTGATTATTGTCATAAGATTTAGAAACATGAAATGGAAGGAATTATTAGTTCATTAGTAGGGTCAATCCAAATGACAGGCATTATGGGAATGAGTTGAGAGTTTGTGGAAGTACATGAGGATAAGGTGTTGGAGTTCTTGGGTAAGGACTCCACTACTCCCTTCTAAGTACTAGAGCAAAGTTTAGTGCATTCACATCAAATATTAGGGACAATGGTGTTGATGTCAAGGGCCTCACCTGATTTGGAGTGGGAGAGGATATAAGGGGTGTTGTGTCTTAGAGGGTAGCGTTGGGTCTAAGGCCTCAAAACTAGGTCATCCCCTCCTAGAAATGGGCCACACCATGTTCCAGGGTGTGCAATCCCAAGTAAAGTGGGGCTTAAGAGTAGATGAGGTGTATGAATGAATTTGGGTTTGAAGGGAGTGACAAAATGGGACTTAGAGTCCTAGGTCTAAAAATTAACCTAGTACAAGGGTGTGGCCATGTAGGGCAGGACTTGGGGTGCCTAGGTTGGGGTCAAAATAGGGGTCTAAGAATGGGGCTTGTAGAGTGCCAAAAATGGGACACTAAAATGGGTCCAAAATGGAGTGCTAATTTGAGTGCCAACATTGGGGAACCAAACTCGGTATTATAACAAAGACTCTGGGAGTGCCAAAAAGGGGGTGCTAGAAGGGTGCTCTAAAAGTGTGTCAAGGTGCACTAGGGTGTGCTAGGGGTGTACCAAGGCCAGGACAAGATCTAGATCAAGGTTCCAAAAAGTGGAGTCAGGCTAGCCTGTGTGCACAATAGGTCCAAGAGTGGAGCAAAGTGGGGATATCACGATGTTTGAATGATGCAATATTATTTTAGGCCAAAATTTGTGATCATTTCCTAAGGTGAAAAAGTGGCATACCAAGAATTATGGTGGTTCTCTAACCAAGAAAAGTAGCATACCAAAAGTTGTGATGGTTTCCCAAACTAGTAGTTAGAGTTATGGACCAAATTGGATTGTGCAATCATTGGACCAACAAGTGCGTCGACCTTCAACATTATGGGAATCCACAAAAAAACTATTATATGGGAAGAAGAATACCCTATTGGTATTGATAATAACATTCTACAAGGTAAGTTGCTTCCCACAAGAAAATGGTCATGGTGGAGAAATGCAAGGAGGCCCATAACTAGCAATAAGAGAGCAAGGTGACCTCGGAGATGGAAGTGGTGTTGTAGTGAGGAGTGCAGCTATGTTCAGAGGAGTGGAGCAGAGTCTACAACATTGCAAAGGATTTGGACTTGGAGTTCCTAAGTGGGGGACTTATGTCTTGGAGTGGGTAAGTTTCCCTAAATCCCAAGGGATTAGGGGGCACCAAGGGGAGAAGTGTGATAATTCTTCAAAGAGGCTTGAAATCTTGTATTCTTCAGGGTTTGGAATTCACATGAAGAGCTACAACCAGGGGTGAGATCAAAGAGCAACACCAAAACTTGGAGAGTGTGCGCATACCCAAGGGTGGGAACTTGTAATTGGGCACTTCAAAAGTGACCAATGGTAGTGATCAACAAAAGAATTGAAATTGAATGTAGATCAGGCCAAGGGCCATTTGCAATCAATAAATTTGTTTGTTTACCCCACTTTGGTGTTACATTATTTTGTGTGTATATATTGGTGTGGACCGTTGCATTGTGCATATAAGTTGCATTACGTTGTTAGTTCCGATGTACATTAATGTGTTCATGTATGCACATTTTGAAGCTTGAGTATGTAAAGGCATAGTTCAACACTCTTAAACGCACATGATTACCACAATCAAGTGAAGAAAAAAAAATTGATACCATATTCCACCCTTTTTTTTACCAATTAGAAATATGTGTAATTTATATTCCTACTCATTATATACCCTATTGTTTATTTCATTCTCTTATTAGTCTTTGTATATTTACTATTACTACAAATATCAAACCAAAACTTTATGAATCAATTTTGGATTGTAACTCCATTAAATGAATGTTTTTAATTACGTTCACAAGACTAGCCAATCTATGGGACCCTCGAAATGAAACCGAAACCACCTTTTCCAAAACAATAAAACAACCGTCGACCCCACCAATTACTTCTTGTTGTTTTCTAACTCTTTGTTGATTTTGTTTCTTTTGCGATGAGTTTTGATCAGGTAACTTGTTGTTTTAGCAATCTTCTCCTCTTCAAACAAGACTGCTAATGATTTGACTTTTAGCAAATCCGAGTAACTGTACCGGATGTCCTTGTAAGCCTTAAAATGCATAATGTAGTGCTACTTTTTCTCCACTAAACCAAAGAGCAGAAACAACAAATAATATTTGTCCACACCTCTTTAGGTATTTTCCATTTTCTTGTTTCACATCTCAAAGGGCGTGAGCTAGTTCTTAACTAGGCTATTAGCATTTTAGCCTTCCACTTTATATCTGCTCCCACATAGTATTTTTGCTTGTGGTCACAAGTGGGGTTAAAATGCAAAACATAGTGCTCTTTTTTTTTACCAAGTTGTTTCAACCACATGATATTCTTGACTTGTTATTTTACATACCTTTTAATTTCTACATTTGTATTTGGGCAGTCCTGCATGTTGATACCCCATTTTCCCATCCACTTGACATTTTGGTTCATCCACGTGCTCTTTCTTCTAGTTATTTTTTCTTCTACCACAATTTTGGGCCATCGGTGTTCCCCCATATTCTCAATTCTATTCAAATAGCCTAATAGAAAAATTAACGCATCCATTTCCATTGGAAAGACACCGACTTCAGCTAAAACAATCTCATATAGGATTGAACTTTTTATTTTGAAATTGCTTATGATTAGGTGCTTTTGTAATTTTTCTATTTGTCTCCATTTTAGAGCCGACGTGCTGCAGCCCCAAACTTCACAACCATATAAGACCACAAGTGTAACAAGCAACCCAAATAACTTCTTTGTTTTCCAATCCCATAACTCGGTTGATCTACATCTGATTTGAAGCGAGTAAAGAGTTTTCCAACCCCCTTCTATTATTTTTGTCCTACAAGTCTCTCAACTGAGAGTGTTGCAAAAATCGAGACCCAAATATTTGTATTCATTTACCACTTGCAAATAGTTTCTCTCAAACTCAAAATTTATTTGCTTCCTAGCTCTTTTCAACGTAAATATCATGACCTTGGTTTTGTTGATTCACTTGCATCCCTACATCTTGACAAAATAACTCTAAAGCTTTTAGATGTTCTTGTAGACCATTTTTCGAATTTGCCATTAAGGTAAGATCGTCCGCATACAACAAAAAAAACTTGATCACATAAGTGGCCAAAAGAACACCATCACCACCATGCTTGTCTAACCATTCTTCTAACTTGTCTATGTATAGCCCAAACAAAATGGGAGACAAAGGGCAGCCCTGCTTGACACCAATGTCACTCCTGAAGCAATAAAAAGGACCCGCCTTTGTTATGATTTTGACCTGAACTTGATCATAAAGTCTGTGGACAACAACCCTATATTTTTTTGGAATTCCAAGTTGTTCTATTATGTCCCAAAGTTTGTTTCTAGGTACCATGTCAAAAGCCTTTTTGAAGTCAACAAAATAGCAAAAAACCTTATTATCTTGTTTATCCCAAACTTTTTCAACCATGTCCCTGAGAGTGATGCAATGGTCAATTGTAGAAGGCTTTGATCTGAAACCAGCTTGCATTTTTGCCCTCTTACCCTCCTCGGCCCAACAACTATTCTACATTCCACCATGCTCCCAAAGAGCTTCCCAAAAAGAGGATTACTTTTTATGGTGCTGTAGTTTGACAGGTTGTTGACATCACCACTCTTGTGGAGAGGGATAACAAGGCTTGTTCGTCCAATTTATTGAGAAACCATATTGAATGACTTATTGAAATTCCTTTTGATATGAGGTGCCATGAGCTCTAAATCCCATTAATAATCAACATGAGAATATTGGTCAAACTGAAACTTCATGTGAATTGGAGGAAATAAATTCCTCCGGCCTACCTAGCTGCCCGCTTCCGTGTAAAATAGATTAAAAACATTTCATTAAAAAACGAATAAAGCTCGAGAGAAGCTATTTAACAGAGTGTTGGACTCTCTAAACAGGAGTAAATAATATATCTTTCCCAATAAAAAATTGAAGAAAATATGATAAAATTCCAAGTGTTGACCCGCTAAGTGTTCACGCTTACAGTATTTCATACGGCAGTATCTATCCAGCGCATTAACGCACGCCCTACGGCAATGTCTATCCGCCATACTTCTGTTAACTCACGCATTACTGCTACTCTCTTTAATATATCTAGAAAACGCTTTGGCAAACGCAAGGATCGAATGGAAGAAAGATAGACTTGGTGAATCAATTTATATTTAAGAAACCACTGTTGGTCATCTTCCACGCGTGTAGAACACATTAAGGCTCTCAACGACTAGTAATTTCTAGTGCAGTGCAATTAATTTACTCTCGACCATTTACTGTGCGCTTGTCCTCTTGTGTACCGAAGCGGTGAATCAATATCTATTCCACCCGCCAGTACAAAAGTAGCTCAACGAGAGCACCGGACGCCATTAACCAAATGCATGAGTTGCTCTGCAGACATTCTATTTAGTTATCAGACTAGGTATTTGTTTTAGAAGCCATGGAAGAAGCGCAAGGCATTAGGCCAATATAATAGTAACGGCTACAATGAGCGTGAATAATAACACAAGCTTGATTGCCACAGAGAATGTGAGCAAAGTGGGGTTAGGATATGGAATAGCAATAGCAGTGGGAATACTGGTACTGGTCTCCACAATAATGCTTGCCTCTTATGTCTGTGTGAGAGTGCAAGGAATAAGAGGCACCGTTGGTTATACTAATAATGGTGTTCGTTCAGCAGGGAATTTAAATAATAATAACCGTTCAGCCATTGGGCCTTCGGTAAATATAATTATTAACTGTATTGAAGGAGGCGTTGGAGGTCTGGATGAGAGGACCATAGATTCATATCCGAAGCTGGTGTTCTACAGGCGCCAGCAGCTGCCCCGCTCGCAGGACACGTGTTGCTCCATTTGCTTGGGGGAGTACAAGTACAAGGAAGTTTTACGTCTGTTGCCTGATTGTCGGCACTGCTTTCATGCAGGGTGTGTGGATGCATGGCTGAGGCTGAATCCGTCTTGTCCCGTCTATAGGACGGCGTCTCCGTTACCGTCTCCATCGGTCACACCTCTTCCCACGCCTCTCTCCGAGCTTATTCCTCTCGCAAGGCATTCTGCAGATGGCCGTTGACCAATTTTGTTACAGCAGGTAGCACATAATTTCTTTCAGATTGGAGAAGAATTCAAAGCATATTGGTTAGGCCGTGCTTTTTTATTGAAAGTAGGGGTATACATCACTTCAATAGTGCCTATGGACTAACAATTGCACCCAAAGCTGCCATTGGTATCAGACTATGGAGGCTAAGATTTGTGGTTGAAGATGCATGAAAACAGGAATATGTCTCTGGATAATCTCATAGCGCTGTTTTTCTTGCTCTTCAGATTTGTATTGATACCAAGAACATTATGTACTTTTTGGGCCATTTATTCAATTCATACCTAGGTACCTTGATGGGGTTTTTTCCTTTTTTCCTTTTCCTAATTTTTCTGAAAAACTGTGTAGATAGCCAAAAGCCTACGTATAGGTGACTGAAAAACTATGTATATGGTTGAATGACTACATCATGGCTAAGCCTTGAGAAACTGAACTACCTATTATGTTGTTCAATACGCTCTAAAAAAATTGATTTTTATTTTTTCAGTCTAACTGTATTTCAGTACTGCCCAGTTATATAGGAAATATAGTGGCAAGGTAAGCTCTTGTCCAATGCATCTTTAAAACGAAGTTGTAAGCAAATATCATGCAATAACAATGGGGTTTAAATCACGAACTTTTAAATTGTGTAAGTGGCCTCTCTAACGTGTAGACCTTGTGCTGCTGTATAACTAACTGATCTCCTATTTGTAATCTGCCGATTCTCATTTGATCACCGTGTGCTATTTTAAGGGTTCGTGTGTATTCCAAACAAACAATGGTTGCCCTCTACATGGTTTAGATTGTGAATTGCCTGAACACCCAACTTAAGCCAGAGTTATACATATGGTTAGGGCTCCCAACGTGAGTAAAACTCAAACCTAAGACCTCCTATAGCCACAAATTAATTAAATGCTGTTATCACGCTAAGCTATTAGCCTGTGATATAGTTTGGAATGTAAATTACTGGACCAATGCACACAATTAAAGAGAGTCACGATATGCTTGATCTATATATCGACCGTAGCTGATGATTCCATTTATGTTGAGTAAGGTATTTCATCTAAATTTCGACATCTTACAGATGGTAGCAAGATAGTAGTCTTGCATAGTATATGTTATATCATTCTTCTCTCCAAGGAGTCTCCAGCTCATCTTCAATTTTGATGTTGTAAGTGTTCATAAATGTAATTTCTTGATGGGACTCAGATGTATCGCTGCACGGGGCTGAGATTTTATATAGCCAGGTAATTTATATTCTTCAAGAAATTGATTAATGGCACATGTCATACAGTTTGCGCAAACTTCTTTCAGTAGCAGCTTAGCTAATTTTACAGCTAGTATACTCCAGGATAGTTTTCTCAAGGTCTACTGTATTCTCATATGGCTAGTTTGATTCTTGGTTGCTTTTGGGTTTTATCATATTTACACTTTTTTATAGATGATGTGGGCTACCACTTTTTGCTACAGTTTGGAATATGATTGTCTAAGAAATTCTGTACATAAGCTTTTTATATATGCATTTTTCAGTTATGAGATACGGCTTTAATTTGTTATCTCAACTTTTTCATTTGTGGGTGTTCATATATCGGTTGATCCTTAATGGTAAATCAGATATCAGTTTGAAAGGATTTTTAGGTGGGTATTCTTCTGGTAAAACATGTAGGCTGCTGAGATGTACTTCGTTAGACTGATCTATTACAATTCTTTTGTTAAGGTAGTGGGTGATAAGCCGAGAACAAGAGTTGTAGATGATGTGGAATTCTTACTAAGCTAAATGTTTCCTATTTAATGGAACATCTCACTTTCAGCCACACAGTGGGTGCTCAGAGCCCTTACCAGAACATCTAGCTTCCAAGTGCAGGATGGTTGCTCTCTACATCATTTTGAATGTGTGTTCCTCAAAATCACCTTCAAGCCCATACTTATGTGCTCTCAGGGATCCTACCTTTGACTATCATGTTGATCGATTAGGACCCAAACCTAGAAACTCTTGTATGCACAATAGCTGCTCTTACCACAGAGCCACTAGCTGTTAATATGGTTTGGAATGTGGATTGGTAGATCAACACTCAAGAAGAATCAAAGCCATGACATTTCTGATTTTATAACTGTTTGCTATTTAACAGTCCATTGTTCCCTATATATGGTTGAGATCCAAGATTGGGGTTTCTCCAACACCTCCCTCAAGCCACATTTAAGTGTTTCATGGTCCTAATCTGACTGTTAAGTTGAATTTTCCATGGACCAGCTAAGACTCAAATTTAGGACCTACTATATAATAAATGGATGTTGTTATCTCTGATCTACTAGCCCTTGATATGGTTGCTGGTCCAACACACAAATAAACAAAGCCAATACACGTCTGATCTCTGTATCGATCATGATCTCGTGGATTTTAAGTTTTTAACTCAAGTCCTCTATCTAATTTGCAGCTTTGTACATATAGTAACAAGTTTGTAGCCATCCATCCTCATTCTATTTTATCCCATCAAGGAGGTTGCAACTCAGTTTCAATTTTTATGTAGTGAGGGGTGATCTTAAATGTAAGTTTTGCCTTAGGAGAATACCAAACCAAAAATCTTGAATAAAAAAATGGTAAATTTCAGAAGCATTGCTGGATGAGGCCGAGATTTGAAACGAATGACACATGCAATGTAAATTCTCTGATAACTTCATCTCCAATTCTATGATATTTATTAGTAGGTTGGTTGCAGTCTTATAGGAATGTAAGTTTTACTTTCTTCTTCGCCTAAATATTTCTTAACTGTTAATTGAGTTTTTATGCTTTTTATAAAGTGACACACAAGCCATTTCAGTAAAACTCAACAATGATTTGAAACCATTAGAAATTTCTTTTGTAGAGTCAGTGCAAGACCTGCTGGTTTTAATTGAATGAATCCAAACACTACAGTTGATAACAAAGTTTGTGAAAGACTTATTGGATTAGTTGGTTAGCTAATTTACAACTAATGTTCAACTTTTTAAGTGCCAGACAAATATTCTCAAGGTCTAATATATCCCCACAAGGCTACTAGTTTGTTTATTCGTTGCTTTTGGATTTTCTCATATTTACAGTTTTGTAGACGAGGTGACCTAACCACTTTTATAACAGTTTGGAATATCACTGTCTCGGAACTTTTTAACAGATTTTTTTTATATATGCATTTTTAGGTATGAAATATGACCGCCAGTTATATCTCTTATTCATATCTTGATTGATCCTTCTGGTAGGTCATTTCAGTTTTAGAGTTCTAGACTATCGTGTAGGCTGCTGAGATGTACTTCGTTTCAGTGACCCGGTACATTGCTATTTTGAAAAGAAATAGTGATAAACTGATAACTAGATTTGTATATGATGTGGAATCCTGAGTGAGTTGGATTTTTACCATTTAATGGAACATCTTACTCCCAGTTCCTCAATGGGTGCTCTTACTGGAACATCTCACTTCCAACTGGACGATTTATAGGTAGTTTAGGATGTGTATTAATGATCATCTCTAAGCCTATAAGCCCGTACTTACGTGGTTAGGCACAATAGCAACTCGTACCTAGGAACTCTTGTAGGCATAATAGGTGCTATTACCACTGAGCGACTAACCCTTGATATTGTTCGGAATGGGGATTGCTGGACAAACTCTTGGTAACAATCAAAGTCAATCTTTTCCAAGCCCGTGATGGATGCCATCTATATGTTTTGGATTATGGATTGCACCAACAGCCCACTGAAGCCACATTTTTGTGCTTGTTGTCCACCTATCAGTCAAACTTTAGACCTACTGTAGTGTAGCCCCAATGGTTGCTCTTCTAAATGAGCTACTAGACCTTGATTATGATTGCGGGACCAATGATTAACATGTAAACAAATTCGAAATATTTGTGGTCTTTGTACCGACTATGATGTCGATGCGGAATTAAAGTCAGGTGTAATTTCTAAATTTCAACGTCGACTATAGATGGTAACACGTTTACAGCCATGCTCATTCTATTTTGTACCAATCGTTCGGGTGGTCCTAAATTGTACTTTTGCTTAGGAAAATCCCAAAACTAAAATCTTGAGAAAAGAAATTGGCAAGATTCAGAGGCATTACAAAATGCGGGTGAGCTTTATGCAAATGACATGCAATGCGATTTCTCTGATAAGTTTATGCTAACGATATTTATCAGTAGGTTCGTTGCAGTCTAAATGCTGCTCAAGCCATTTCATTTTACTCAAACCACCAAAATTTCTAGTAAAGTCAATGCAAGATATGCTGGATTTAATTGAATAAACCCAACCATTACGGTTAAAAATATTCATGTGAAATACTTATTTGACTCGTAGGTCAGCTAATTCTACAGTACCAATATATAGGCCGGATTAATTTTCTCAAGGTCTAATATGTGCTTACATGGCTACCAGCTTGTTTATTCGTTGCTTTTGGATTTTCTTATGGTTGTTGTAGGCTTTCACATTCTGTAGCTGTTGGGAATATCAGTGTCCAATAAGGCTATTGAGTATTTTAGATATATGTTTTGAAAGTTATGAGATCTATTTGACTCTTGAACTTTTCTAATTCGTATGGTATACATCTCAGTTTCAGAGTCTGTTGAATGATTTCTAGTTTTAGGAGCTACCCATATTGGCATAATGCACCAAATGGTGTCGTGAAAATGTGATTCAGATTGAATAAGTTTGAATCTTTTTCACAAAATTTTAATAGCAGCTGTTTAGAAAGGATATTTTTGCCACCAGGAGCTGAAAGTTTGCGGTACACTAGTGGGTTATTTCAATATATATTCTTCTGAAAAGGCAACTTGTATGTATGGTAGGTTATTCATGGTTTCCTTAAAAATGTCTACCAGTAGCTTGTAAATACATGCTGTTTTTATAGGGCCTCTGTGAAATCAGAAATATCAGTGTCTGAGAACTACAGAAAAGAGATCATGGATTTATTGACTGTTTTCAGTTGGATATCCAAATATTGGAGGCATTTTGTAATATTCTTCTTTGTTTATTATCAAAGGCAAACCAATCTCTTATATTTTTTTCAATGGGAACCTGAGTGATCCATGCCAATTCTTATGGCATGATCTGACATGGTATCATATATTTATAATGTGACAGGTGAAACAGGTTCTGGAAAAGTTTTTATGGCTTGAATTTGCTGCATTTAATGGATGTGACGTCTTGGCAAATTAGTGAAGTGAACTAAAGTTTTGATATATTGAATTTCTATTTAATGGATGTCACGTCTTGGGAATAAGTTCAGTGGGCAGATTAAAAGTGTGTAAATGAAACGTAGCATGCAATTCATAAATGTTGCTTCTACCCACCATGCAATGAATGCCCCCATTGCTTATCTGACAGAAAATGAATATAATTTGCAGTCCATTAACAAAACCTACAGGCGGAATGCATGTTCAATAATTATGTCCTGAAGTTACTGAAAAAAATCAATTGTGAAGGTGTATATTTGATGTTGTCGACACAAAGCAAAACACAGAGAGATAAAACAATTAAGGCTTGGAGTATAAAAACACGTACAGAGTTTAATAATAGATTTCTTGGAGTTGGCAAATTGATATTTGCTTTAATTCCTTGATTGTTATACTTCTCCATGTCTTGATAAATATTATATGAATTGCTAAGTTTACTTGGAAACATATCCCAGCTTTTCTTTCCTTCTAGATCTAAAATTGTTTTGGCTACCAAACTTGCAATATAATGTTAAGCTATTTTGCATGGTTCGAAAAAACAATTTGGATTTGTACTTATTAGAAAATTGTTTATGATTGAGGAGTAGGTCAACCAATTTTGGAATTTTTAACATGGGGAGAAGGAAACCAAATGCATGGGAAAGATTTTGAAACACCGACCTCCTAAGAAAGCTTTGGATTCTAATGTTGATCACATACAAGTTGTGAAGGTCAATATACCTCACATGAACAAAATCTGGCTAATTAAATCAATGTGCATTATATAAGTTTCAAATTAATTTAGATGAAATATTGCTAAGATGATAATGAAATATTATTGAAGTGAAGTAAAAAATAAATAAAGGAAGAATATTTTTTTTATTGTGATATGAAAGTCTTGTCCAAATATCATTAAATTATTGGGTAAGGTTTAGAATTTTGATGGTATTTTGTTAGAGATTAGATTTGTAATTATGAAGGTGATTCTAGTGTATGCAAATTTGATATCATACATTGGAGTGATCTTGTAATTTGTACGAATTTTGTTTGTCTTAATTTTTAATGTTTAATGATAACCACTCTTCAAATCAAAATTTGAAGACCCAACAAGAACAAGAGTTGTAGTGGTTTGAATCTAATTTCTAAAGTACTTTTTAAAAAAATGTGGAGATTAAAGGATTCAAATAGGGGGTCACAAAAAATGTTATTTTTGTGACACTTCTAAAATGTTAATTTTTTTAGTATTTCAAAAATCGCTTGAGTGAAAACTTAGCTAGTACCACATAGATTATTTTTTATTTTTTGCTAATTTTTAATGAATAAGTGATTTTTTACTAATTTTTAAATTGGACACATCTTGAAAAATTAAAAAATGAGCATACACCCCCCTAATTTTTTGGAAACTAATCAAAAATCATTTTTTTTTTAATGTGCAAAGACTAGAGTCTAGTTTGTAAAATGTAATTTATTTCAATTTTTGATAAACAAGTAAAAAATGAAGCCAAAAAATATCATCCATAGGTTTTTGAAAAAAAATGGAAACTAACAAAATAATTTAAAGATCAAAACCTTAAAATATTTGAAATGAGAAAAAAACAACATGGTTAGAAAGCTAAGAGGGAGCTCATGTTACTATGTTATTTTTTAACTAGACATTAAAATATGTGCAAACTTGATAGAGAGTATGTTCAACATTGTGTCATTTTTAAGAATTTTCCAAAAAACATTTATGGTCATTGACATGTAAGTCCAACCCTTTGGGTTGGATACCCAAGGTAGGTAATAATGCAAGTACATTGTAGTGGGCTCACACTTCTAAAAAACAAACATAGATATCTTTCTCTTTCCACCTCTCTTTATATCCTTACATAGCTCACACTTTCCCTCTTTCTCATACTATATACATGAAATAAACATTTAAGTATAAGTGACATTTACATATGAATATTTATTTTTTTATACTTTAAGTTATGTTTCATGTATATAGTTTCGTAGTGTTTGAGAATGGTTTCAAATATCCAAAAGTTATAATGTAGATCTTGGGTTATGGAAGATCTTATAATTTTTCAAACTTAATCAAATTTTAATAATCAACAGGCTCTTATCATCTTGAAATTGTCTAAGGGTAACTTTGTAATTATTCAAAAGCATCATCAAGCCTCTCCTTAGATGTCTCTATATCTCTCCCTCTCCCCTCTAGATCTCTCCCTCTCCCCCTACCCCTTTAGATATTTCTCTATATCTCTTCCTCTCCATAATCTTTCAAGATCCATGTCTTGATATTCTGATATTTCCTTTGATGACGCCTGGATGCGCCATTTGACGTCTCTCTCCACCTCTAGAGATGGAGATGGAGATAAAGAGGGAGAGGGAGAGATAAAGATAGTTAGAGGAGAGAGGGATAGAGAGAGATTGAGGAGATAAATATATAGAGAGGGAGAGGTGGAGAGAGAAAGATAAATATTGAGATAGAGAGAGATGTAGTGGTAAAGAGATATGGAGAGATAAGGAGATAGAGATAAAGAGGGGGAGATATAGAAGGAGAAATATGGAGAGAGAAAATAAAAATATAGATATATGGTTTAAGGAGAGAGAGAGAGAGAGAGAGAGAGTAAAGTAGTTCAAATATCCAAGTGCCTTATTAGACCGATAAAAACTATAGCCAAATAATTCAAATTTAAATGACACCATAATTTAGTTACAAATTCAATTATTTTATTTATTCCACAGTCCTCAATCAGAAGCATTTACAATCTACAAGTTTGAATTTGTTTCAACTATCAAACTCTTTGTTCATCTACTCCCGAACTCTTTTCTTCAAAGTTTTGTTTCTTACATTGCATAATCTCCAAGAAACTTCTTCCTACTATGCACCCCCTTATCTATTCAACTGTGTTGTGGCATTTTCATTCCTTTATTTTCAGTACTCCTCTTCTCATTATACCTTGTTTTTCCCTTCTTTTTTTTTGCACCTTTAGTCATTATTTCTCCTGCTTACTTAACTCCCTATAGTTGCATGGTATTACTTTCTTTTTCCCTCCTACCTATGGCGCAACCCCCTATTATCCCAATTTGTTGTTTGTTTCTTTGTTTACCTAGAAACGTCTTCATCTTTGATTGTGTTACATATTTTGTGTGTCTTGGCTTTGTGCCCCTTCACACCAACATGACTGATGCAATACAGGGCTGAGAATCTTCACACAATGTCAATCAAATGAGTATCAACCAAAATCCAAAACAAAGTCACCAAATCCCACTCTTAACCATGACTGTCCTAGTAGCATAACTTACCCGGTTTAAGAGCTTTCTCCTCCAAGTTCCCCAAAACACCTTCCAAACAAATGAATGATTTAGATACCCTTTAAAGGGTTGTTCAACATATGTGAAATACAACTATGATTCCTTCAAACCAAATTAGAGAATTAATAGCATAACCCTTCCTTAGGCTAGTGAATTAGCCCTATTTTACAAAGGGACTACCTCTTAAACTCTTGATAATCACCCAAAAACACTTGACAGTCATGAATTGTGTCACAAAACCTCAGAATCACTCACTTATTTGCAGGTTTAGACCCCCTAAAACGTACCAAGAAACCCTCCTTTCCCACACAAACACAAGGGTTTATTGAATCTTACACATCCCAGGCTTATAGTGCCTCCAAATTGCATCCATCAGTCTCCAAGTGGCCTGCACGAACTCATGAAACCAACACAAGATCAACTCTCTCACAATTTATACAAAACCCTTCAATAGCACACCATTTACATAAGGAAACATGCACTTTTAGACCGTAGGGCTTCATCCATCGACCCACAACTCATTCCCACAACCTTCAAAACATTAAAAAAATCTTAACCTACACAAAACAAATCAATCCACCGAGTTATAGATTCAGACAACAGGTGGATTGATCATTTCATGCTTTAACTTCACTCAAAACCCCTTATTTTGTGTAACAGGGCAGTTCAGGGAAAACAATGAGAACTCCCAGAAAAATCAATGTTAAACTCTCAAAATGGAGGCAAAATAAAGCTAACACATTCCCTTACATCATACAATGAATTTCAAAACATTTTGGACCTGTACGGGTCCGTACAAGATGAAGTTCAGAAAACATAGGAAACAATAGAGAAAACGTTGTATTTGATTGAATTTTGATCTCAAACTTCACCAACAACCTTTGCTCGAGCCTTTAGAGGCTTTTTATACATTCTTCAAACTAGTTACTAACTTCCCAACACTTGCAACTACCTTTTGAATCCCACAACCATTCAAATTCCCACTTGCTACACTTTGACAACTTCTTGTTTTTTAATCACCATTTACAACTTTGTGTTTGCAACCCTCACCTATTTTGACACCTAAGACACAAAAATATATCCCATTACATATTAAATGGTCCTTTTGTACCTTATTTAACATACTAGACTCAATATAACTACTTAAGAACCTTTCCTAATGACTCTTTACAAAAGAAGTTGGTCTTGTTGACCTTATTGATCCTTACTAAGACTAAAACACTTCAAATCTTAGAGCTTGCTCAATAGCAACCTTGCTTGGACATTCTTGATCAAAGGTGCTCCTACGCCATACACCCCAACATGGAACTTTTCTAAGTCCCTTGGAAAGATTGTAGTAGACTGCCCTCCTTTGCATCCTTCATTGTTCTACCCTTGACACTTGCTTTTAGCAGGTTCTTCTTCCTTTAGTCTCTCACTGTCTGCATTATTATTAACCTTGTCCTTCCTTGAATCAGGCTTCACTCTATCAGATTGTACTATGGGGTATCTTCCATCTTTTCCTTCATCAAACTCTGTTGTCACAGTCCTCTTTGCACCTATACTCACCATGTCACCTTTTGTCATCAGCTTATCTTGTTCCTCTTGCATTGTTCTCTGCCCCAGGTTCTTTTTGTCCCCTTTTTTTGCACTGCCCACTATACCATTACCTTCTGCAACCTCTGCCAAGTCTTCACTCACTCCATTCACTATCCTTTCAATTTCACAAACCCCTATCTTCTTATTCACTACATCACCATTCTCTGCATTATCAACCTTCAACGGTCTACTCACCCCTTTGTCTGCTGCTACAAGACAGATAATTGTCCCAATCAAGACTCCTCTAGTTTCTTGCCTTTCCAAAGGCCTTTCACTCTCATGCTACCCCGTATTGATCTGAAGCATCAATCCACATTCTTTCCTTTTCCACACCCAAGCACTCCCCTTCATCTTGGTCTACACATTGCCTTTACCTTTCCCCTATACTGTCCTAACACCAATAACCTGCTCCATACCTGCAAGCATTCTATTCTTTATGTCCTCAAGCCTTAAAGGCTCCTTGTTGCCAAAAATGATAATTTTAGTCTTACCCTTATCTCTTTCATTTCCCTGCAAAGGAGTTAGCTTGAATATTCTGCCATCCTTATCAATAGAATAAGTGTTTTCTCTACCATCATACATTGACCTCCTATCAAATTGCCATGGTCTCCCCAATAGCAAATGGCAGCAATCCATTGGTAACACATCACATAAAACCCTGTCCTTATATTCCCCAATCTTGAAATCCACATAAGCTTGTTCATTCACTACTAGAGTTTGACTATCATTTACCCAAGAGGCCTTGTATGGTGCTACATGAGGTATCTTCTCTAGTTTCAACTTATCTACCATATCCCTAGACACCATGTTATCTTGAGAACCTGAATCAATGACAACTTGACATACCTTACCTCTACATTTGCATGAAGTTCTGAATAGATTCCTTCTTTGACTCATGTCTTCCTCCTTAGGTGCTTGCAATAAGGTTCTTCTTACCATAAGTGCTTCTCTTACCTATGGGTAAGCAGTAAGGCGTGGATTACGTGAGCTTTCACATTCTTCCTCTTGGACAAGTTTTGTTCTTCTCTCACCTTTCCTATCACCACTTGGTGTTGAACCTTGGTTTTGAGGACACTTGAAAGATGGGTGTCCAAATTCATTGCATCTATAACACCTACCTGAAAACTCATTGAAATCTCTTCTTTGCCTGAGGTTTGTCCTTCCACCTCTCCATCCTCCTCTTGCTTCGGGTGCTTGTTCTCTACTCTTATCAGCATCTTCAAGGTCTTCCTTGGTCTGTTTTGATGTTGAAGTTGTACCTCTGCCCCTAGAAGTGTTGCCTCTTCCTCTTGCAGCATTCTCTTGTCTCCTCTTGAGTTTTTCTTCAATCTTAACAGCCATTTGAAAAAATTCCTCCAATTTTTTTGGTGCCAACACATTGATCTCATCTTGAATATTATATCTCAGACCATTGAGATACCTATCCACCTTCTCTTCTTCATCTTCTTCAGGTTTTGCACATCTAAATCCTTTTGCCTAAGGTTTTGCACATATAAAACTCTTCAGTATATGTTTGCACATCTAAATCCTTTTGCCTAAGATTAAGAAGTCTTTTAAGCAATTGAACATTATAATCTTTAGGAAGGAACTTACCTTTGATTTTTGTCTTCATTCTCTCCCAGAAGTGATCTTGTTCTTTCCTTATTTCTCCCTCTCATCTTGCACAAAATTCCACCACAACAAGGCACAATGTCCCTTCAACTTGGTTTTTGCCTTCTTCACCTTGTGTTCTTCACCTACCTTCTCACTTTCAAAATAGTCCTCCAAAGCCCCTATCCAATCCAAGAGCTCTTCTCCATCTAATTTACCTCCATACATGGGAACATCCATTTTTCTATGTCCATCTTCTTCACAACCTGCAAAAGCTTCAGCATCCTTACATCATCTGGGTCCATATCCTCTTCATCACTAGTGGATTCTTCCTCTGTTTCACTCTCCTCCAAGAGAGCCCTACCTTTAGCCTTCAACATAGCAATTTCCCTCTCCAAGGCTTCTATTTTCTTACCTTGGTTGTCAACTTTTTTTGCAACAACACTTCCCTTAGGAGGCATTTTGATTCCTCCAAGTACACCTCCTTGCACACAAACTCTTAACCTTCTTTCTTGAGAGACCTAATCCCTTGCTCTGATACCACTTTGATGCAATACAGGGTTGAGAATCTTCACACAATGTCAATCAAATAAGTATCAACCAAACTCCAAAACAAAGTCACTTAATCGCACCAAATCCCACTCTTAACCATGACTGTCCTAGTAGCATAACTGACCCAGTTTAAGGGATTTCTCCTCCAAGTTCACTAAAACACCTTCCAAAAAAATGAATGATTTAGATACCCTTTAAAGGGTTGTTCAACATATGTGAAATCCAACTATGATTCCTTCAGACCAAATTAGAGAATCAATAGCATAACCCTGCCTTAGGCTAATGAATTAGCCCTATTTTACAAAGGGACTACCTCTTAAACTCTTGATAATCACCCAAAAACACTTGAAAGTCATGAATTATGTCACAAAACCTCAGAATCACTCACTTATTTGTAGGTTTAGACCCCCTAACATGTACAAAGAAACCCTCCTTTCCCACACAAACATAAGGGTTTATTGAATCTTACACATCCCGAGCTTATAGTGCCTCTAGATTGCATCCATCAATCTCTAAGTGGCCTGCACAAACTCATGAAACCTACACAAGATCAACTCTCTCACAATTTATACAAAACCCTTCAATAGCACACCATTTACATAAGGAAACATGCACTTTTAGACCCTAGGGCTTCATCCATCGACCCACAACTCATTCCCACAACCTTCAAAACATTAAAAAAATATTAACCTACACAAAATAGATCAATCCATCGAGTTACAAAATCAGACAACATGTGGATTGATCATTTCATGCTTTAACTTCACTCAAAACCCCTTATTTTGTGTAACAGGGCAGTTTAGGGAAAACAATGAGAACTCCCAGAAAAATCAATGTTAAACTCTCAAAATGGAGGAAAATTAAAGCTAACACATGTCCTTACATCATCCAATGAATTTCAAAACATTTTGGACCTATACGGGTCCATACAAGATGAAGTAAGTTAAAAAAACACAGGAAATAACAAAGAAAACATTGTATTTGATTGAATTTTGATCTCAAACTTCACCAACAACCTTTGCTCGAGCCTTTAGAGGATTTTTATACATTCTCCAAACTAGTTACTAACTAACCAACACTTGCAACTACCTTTTGAATCCCACAACCATTCAAATTCCCACTTGTTACATTTTGACAACTTCTTGTTTTTTAATCACCATTTACATCTTTGTGTTTGCAACCCTCACCTATTTTGACACCTAAGACACAAAAATATATCCCATTACATATTAAATGGTACTTTTGGACATTATTTAACATACTAGATTCAATATAACTGCTTAAGAACCTTTCCTAATGACTCTTTACAAAAGAAGTTGGTCTTGTTGACCTTATTGATCCTTACTAAGACTAAAACACTTCAAATATTAGAGCTTTCTCAATAGCAACCTTTCTTGGACATTATTGATCAAAGGTGCTCCTGCACCAATGACCCTTGCTCAACCTATACTCCTTCACACTTCCCACATTTCCCCTTCTCACCTTTGGATGCCAAAAAACAATAATGAGCAATTTTATTATTATTATTTGGTTTTCTATTCAAACTCATGTGAAAATCCATATGCAAGAAATAAAATCAAATCCACCACTTATTCACAATCACCCAAAGTTTATAATTTAAGACTGTAGAAGAGTGTGGCTACATGGTGTCTGGAAATGTAGTGAACAATTATTTTATTTTATTGTCATATGATCTTCAAGACAAAACAAGTATAAGGAATCAAATTGGTATCACAACCAAAATATGCATAGCCAGAATTAAATATCATTCGATGATATTTTGTCAAATAATGACCATAATGTCATTTGATCATTCCACAATGACCATAAATTAAAAAGTGCAACATCGAACTAAAAGAAAACAAAAAAAATACAAATTGAAATATTTTTGGATGATGCAGATTTCTCATTTGCCCAGATGCCCCTACATTAGAGAGAGGTGGCATAGAGAGAACTAGATAGGGAAAGAGGGAGAGATGAAGAGGTAGAGAGATCTAAAGGGATAGGGGGAGTGAGAGGTGAGATAGAGAGTAGAGAGGGAAGGGGAGAGTAGAGAGGGAAGGGGGAGAGAGAGAGAGAGAGAGAGAGAGAGAGAGAGAGAGAGAGAGAGAGAGAGAGAGAGAGAGAGAGAAAAGTAGGCAAAGAAAGAGAGGGAGGGCTCGAGAGGGAGATATATAGAGAGAGATCTAAGAAGAGGCTTGATGCTGCTTTTGAATAGTTACAAAGTTACCTTTAGACAATTGCAAGATGATAGGATCCTATTGATTATTGAAATTTATCTATCTAAAAAATTATATTAAGATCTTCCAAAACCTAGAATTTGCATTATAAGTCCTAGAGATCCAAAACCATTCTCAAACATCTTAAAACTATATACATGAATTATAACTTAGAGTATAAGAAATTAAATATCCATATGCAAATTTCACTTATAATTAAATGTTTATTTCATTTATATAGTATGAGGAAGAGGGAGAGTGTGATCTATGTAATGAGATAGAGAGATGTAGGAAGAGAAAGAGAGATTTAATTTTTTCTTGGAAATACGAGTGTGTTATAGCACTCTCATTTTATAACATGAGCATGTTATGGCTTGGTAGTAATTGAACCTAGGATCAATCATTACCAAGACATAAGGTGTGCACATTAACATGCTTATTTTATGTCTTGCATGATCACTTTTTGGCCTCCCATCTTTCTACACTTACCCAATAAGGTAAGTATTCAACTATTGTATTATCAATTAATCCAACACCTTAGGGAAAATCTCTTTTTCTTGTTGGTGAAAAAGTGTTTTACCTATCTAGGTCCTATTTACATGTGAAGTCCTCTTAGGTCCTAGGAAGGAATATTTCTAGATAGTGTTAGTTGTCATTAGATCTTATCTTATCTTTTGGCATTTATTGATTGTGTTCTGAGTTATTTAATATTTTTTGAGGTATTTGTCTCATTATATGGAAGTTGCATTTTTAATAAAACCAAATCATTGGCCAACTTTTGTACCATGGGATCCATATGGTAGGATTTATTTGTTGTCCTTTACCTTTCTACATATATTTATTCCACTTCCTCAAACTTAGCCAATCATTTTCAACCTCTATCGCCATTTCTTGGATTGCTTGCAAAATATCTACATGAGCTCTTCTTAATTGGAAATTTGATTCAACATGCTGAGTATTAATGAGCAAAAAAAATATATTTCTTTAGTGCGTCTTTTATCATTTTGGATCCTATTGGAATTTTTTTAAAACAAGTGACAAACTCTCTCATAGGTTCATGTATGTCCTTTTTCATCTAAGTTAACTATGCTAATAACATATGTTCATTCTTGACACTTTTGAATCTATGATTAAATTTCTATCGCATAACAACCCACTTGTTGATAGACTCAATTGGTAAATGATAGAGCCAATCAATTATTATATCAGTTAAATATTCCATAAATAAATACATAGAAATATCCTCATGCATGACTTTGAGAACAACACATACAACAAAGAAAGCATTGATGTGTTCATATGTCATGACTTTTCCATCACCACTGAACTTGGGAAAAATATTTCTAGATCTTGGAGGTAAATCATGCAATTGGTTCCCTAAGCAAAGAGGACCAATTGTTTCTCCCCACGACACTAGCTAAAAATTAATCACTAAAGGAAATATTGTTCCATACAATACCAAAGCCTGAAAAGTTGGAGACTAGGGAATAGTCCTAGTAGGTGATGTGGGCCTACTAGTAAATTTAACCTTTCTTCTTGAAGAGGAAGTTTTTGTGGAGAAATTTATCTTTTGTAAGTCTTGAACTCTAGATCAAGAACACATTTGCTTCTTTCTCCTCTCACATATCTTTTACTAGCCAGTGTGTTTTACTGAGGCATATGACTCTGAGGGAGTCGTGCAACTTGGTTACCTTGCACTTGTTGGCCATGATTTTGTCTACATCACCTTGGTCGTACAACAATTCTTTCAACCAAAAACAACTTGTCTTTTGGATGAAGTCTTCTAATTTCCTCTCTTAACTCTTCTTCCCATTCCAAAACTTGATTAACTTGCAAAAATTGTTGTCCACTTCTTCTGAATCACCAAGCTAGAGTATTCAATTGAGAGATGATATCTTCTTGCTTTGTACACACCCAATCAAGATTTGATTGCACAACAAAATTATCATTATGATGTGGCAACGCCATACTTAGCCATGAAGAAAGAAACTAGATGCATAAAAATAGGGTGACCATCACAAATTCTTCTTTCTTGTTTGATTTCCCCAATAGAGTCACCAAAAATTTGTTGGTAAGTGGATTTGTCACTTGAACTTTTTATGAATTGTTTAATGGAAAGTGCAAAAATGTTCCAATAGTTGAAAATATTTCTTATGAAATCATAATCTTCCTCTGCGCTTGAGAGGGGTTGCTCCCTCATATGATCTTATTTTAGATTTTTTAATGTAATTTTAACTAAAATGAAAAGAAGCCCCAAATAAAAAATGTACAAGTCTTATTATGGGTTTTGTGGGCTTGCTTAAAATTTAACCAAATATATTATAAAGATCAAAGACCATACATATAAACTTCATAATGATTGTAGATTTCAAATGAAAACACATTCAAATCAAGACTACAATAAATGAATATGTTTTCAAAAATTAACTCAATAAAGATTGACTATTAATTTTCACAAACAAGATTTAGGATAACAAAGGTCATCATCAACGTAATGTATAAAAAAACTAATAATGACATATAGAAAAAACCATGAATGCACCTTCAAAAATGCTTTGCATTACTTTGTAGAATTATACAATTCTAAAAATCCCTTATGCAAATTTATGAGAATACCAAAAAGTCCCTTTACAATAGCATAAGCCTTATATATATAGGCTTTCCCTAGTAACTAATTCATAACTATCTTGTAACTACCTGAGTAACTACCTTAATAATTTTGAGAGAAATAAAATAGATTTAATTTAAGTCAAAAATATCTCAACTTTTATGCAAAGAAGGTCCATTTTCTAACCTTTTACAAATATGAGATAAAAATTCAAATTTTACAAAAGATATCATTGAAACATAATAAGTGGCATGTGACTTAGAAATGTAAGAACAATTTGTACAATCAAAGTCATTAAAAAACTCATTTTCTTCCATCTGTACTATCCCTGATGTTTTATGTGGAAGTCCTCTATATTGCAAGTTGCCTCTAATGGGAAGATTTTCTTATGAATATCTTGACAACTTGAGCCATAAGCTTATTTCTAGGAATTATCACATTGCTCATTCTCAATTTCCAAGTATCATGACTTCTTATAATATCTTCTAAACTTTGGCAATAATCAGGTGCACAATTATTACACATATCGAGAGTGATAGAAATGTTACTCAACCTCTTCATTACTTCCACATTGAAGACCTATTTATTGAAAAATGATGCATTGATCATATTTTCAAATTTTCTCTTGATAGTCTGAATATCCAAGTCCTAGGTTTCACATTTTTCCAATGTATCTATGTTGAGTGATAGGATATCATCTTGAACATTTGTTTTTATTTGTTCACAAGTTGCCAAAAGTTTATCTTGTTCTATAAAAATTTGGTTGATAGTTACAAGATTCCATTCCACATTCTAAAACTTACAAATTTATTCTCTTCAATACTTAAGAAAATATTCTCAATAACCAAGAGATTAACATATATCTAATCCATCTCCTGGAGGTCTTTCAAAATTCCTTGCCACATCGATTCTTCTTCTCTCATCCTTCTTACCTCCATTACAATTTCTTCCTTCTCAACATTTTCTTTTTTAAAATTTTTATTTAGTCTTCTCAATGAAATCTAAAGCATTTACTTTCATATGATCCATGAGCATTTCTCAATTACCATTCCATATGATTGGTATATACGTGCATACTCTCTATAACTCCCTTCTCAATGATTGCTTTGGAAATAGGAATTGCAAAGGTAGGGACCAAATCTATGGGTAAGGAAAATGTATCCATAATGGACCTAATATAAGAATTCAAAACTTGCACCTATTTTTTAAGTTGATCCTTTGTATGCTTCTCTTTCTTTGTCCTTTGAATTAACTTGGATATAGATACCTAAAAGTTGTGAATATCACCTTCATGTGTCAAAGGGTCAAGATCTACCTTGGTGATTTTAAAATACTTTCATCAACTTTGTCCATATTTTTCTTTGAAATTGGCTAAGCCACAATGATGTACATATTCCCAAATTAAGAAGAAAATTGTCAACCTTGATGTAAATTTCGTTTTCCTTGACTTGGAAGATCTCTAAACTAGGTTGGTAACTATATCAAATTTCAAGATAACTAGATAAGTAGTGCTTTTTTTTTATTAAGATATGTTGTAACCATGAATTAGAAAGAATATGTGAAGAGCTCAGTATGTTTATAGCCAATAGATCAAATGATGCAAGTTGATTAGAGACAACTAGGAAAGAAGTATCTTCTGGAATTATATTGGTAGTCAGCAAAGATGGAGGCTCTACTATGGGAGGAGAATGGGGTATTTCATGCTAAGGATATTTAAAATGAACAAAATAAGAAATAGTTGAGACTTTCTCCTCACCGATAGGATAACATTGAGGGTTTATAGACTCTCTTTCTTCAGTTTTTTCTTGTATGGGGTTCAATGTGTTGGCCCACAGTTGTCGTTGCACCAAAAAATTGACCTATTAATGCCCGATACAACTTCCATAGTTAACGGATTCATGGGAGGCAGTTAGTCCATGTCACAAATCACAAAGGGAGCGTTGACCATTTGCCAACAAACTCCCCCTCAGCATTACTCGATGGGATTTGAACCTGACACCTTTGGCTCTGATACCACTTGTTGGCCCACAATTGTTGTTACACCAAAAGATCGACCTATTAATGCCCGATACAACTGCCAGAGTTAACAGATCCATGGGAGGCAGTTAGTCCATGTCGCGAATCACGAAGGGAGCGTTGACCATCTGCCAACACAATGTCTTATCCTTTGGCTTTGATCTCTTCCTCCTAATATTTAGATCATTCCCACATATACTTCTAAAATCCTTCTTTTTAAAGGGATCTTCATCATAACCACCTCCTTGCATGCTTTTCTAAGAACTAGTGATCATAATAGAAGCTTGAGAAATAGAAGAGGAAGAGGAAGAAACTTCTTCTTTTCCATTTTTCCTCCTTGATGGATAATCCTTGCTTGAAGGTCTTGTTGTTGTGGATTTGATAAATTTCTTCCTAGCTCAATCTTCCAATCTCTTGAGAATATGAGTGATTCTCTCATCTATGTATTTGACTTCTTCATTCGCCCAAACAATAGTTGGGAATGGTTGTATTTGAATATTTTTAAAATATATAAGATTGATCAAATCTATTATATCATCTTTAGTTCCTTCTACATCCCAACCAAGCCTGAAATTTTTAATCTATTCCAAAGTGAATCTCACTCAATCTCTATTTCACACTTCATAATCATCTTCACAATCTTCCAAAAAGACTTCAATTTTAGGGAAGTGATAAAAACTTGGACCAAAATCCAAGTTATCTTTGACATAGTTCTTACTATCAAATAAAATCCTCATGGTGTGAAATTACATGTTTAAATTTTCCAATGATCACTCAATATTTTGAGCATCAGTAGAAAATTTACACCTATAATGACCAAGGCCAATAGGAAATAAGATTCTCTCTTTCCTCATTTCTTTGCATCTTTTATTTCCCACTCCAATTTTCCTACAAAGATCAATCAAAATGACCTTATCATCCACATATCTAGGCATCTTGTTTGTATATCCATCATACCCTCCTACTCGAATGTAAGTAAACTTTGAGAATTGGATGTAATAGCTATCATAATTCTTGATAAGAATAGTTGTTTTTGATGATATCTTTTAAATCCTATATTCCGTTGAAGTGTCCTTACTATCAACATATTGAATGAATCACTCACTCTCCTAAATTTTTTATAACTTTGATCCAACTAGAGTTGTGGGTAAAAATTATAAATTTGATTCATGTTATCAAATGTACCTTTGGTATCAAGACCTGGCCATGTCTTCATATTGGTGATTACTTAGAAGAGATAAGATATGTGGAAATAACAATTCTCTTCAAAACAAGGCAATTGATTATGCAAATTATCAATGATAATACCTCTCAAATTAATATATTAATTTTCTATGCATATGATAATTATGAACAGGAACATCCATTTTTTCAAAATCACTTGAACTTGCATTCCCCATCAACCTGTGAAGCAAGAAAATCATATTTGATACTTCTTCAATGAAGATTGACCTATGTATAACCATTTTCAACTGATATATTCCTCCTTTTGGTACATGTAACCAATTCATCGACATGGTGTTGAGACATTCATTCTTCTTCTTGGAAAAGTGTGTTTATGCAATTCCTTTGTCTATACTTATAAACTAGTCTCTTAGAGGCAATATGAGAATAATGCCAATTGAAACACCATCCAACTTAGCCACTAGCTTATCATCAATAATCTTGACCTCCCTAGTTTCTAGATTATAATCTTTCATACATTCTCAAACTAAGTACGGGCCCATAGAACTGATATAAAAAATCCAGTAGTGTGAGCCAATCCACTCTTGAATATCCTCTAAGATAGTGGTGATCTCTTCCCCTCTTACATAGTCTTCTAGAAATTATGTAAACTGATATGACCCAACTTTATATCTGTGATCTCAAGAAGTGTACTCTAGCACTAGCATGAACTCATACCCTTGATATTTGTACATCATAATTACGCACAAGAGTGATGATATCTGATAAATTTGTCTTTAAAACTTGGAAACACAACTAGAAAATAATCTATATATGTTGGCATAGAGGGAGAGAATATTGGTGTAGGATGTGGAGTATGTGCTACACTCATGCACTTTGCTTGAATTTTTTTATAGCTTGTCTAGAAAAACACTTGCAACTCCAACAATTGTCAAGAATCCACTTCACTATGCTTTAATGGATGAGATGATATTCACTTTGAGTCAGTCATCAAACAGTTCATAATTTTAACAAATGTGTATTTTGCATATCCTATAGTCACGATATGCCATAAGATCACCTTCATATATGCATGCATGTTTAGGAGGGCATTCACAACTACATTGATTAAACCCACTTAACGATTATCAGTAAAATTAACTTCAATTGATCTTCCATAAAAGTGACGGGCTTGATAGAGATTGAAGGAATATACTTCAAACCATGGCAGGAATTCCACTCGTTTGCTTTACAATCAAGGATCTTCAATAAAACTGGTATACCACTACTTGCAAACTTTCCAATTGCACTAACACTCATACAAATCTCTTAAACTTTCTAGAAGATCTAGAGCTTGAAAGAAACTTAAGCTCTTTGTTCTTGGCTTCCACCTGTGTTTTCAGATTTTGCATGCATGAATACCAACACACTTGCAACTAAAGCAACATCTAACAAGGTTTCCTCAATACTTGATTCTTTGATAGATGCTCAAACCTTCATTGTAAAGCTTCCATTTTGGCATAGGTTTAAGGTGCTAAGAATGATTTATATTTATTTGAAAATATCTAAATCCTTTTCAACAATTTATTTTGTGTATATCTACAATTATTGTGTTCCATGAGGTGACATTTCTTTGAGGTATTTTGTTTGTTAGATTATGACAACAATAAAATTAGAAAGAAAGCATATTTTATCTTTTGTAATGTCCCCTTCTCATCAGTGATCTGTTCTGACACTCATCAGCCTATTCCGGAAGCCTGTAGGCTCGTTTGAGGTAAAATTAGGGTTTCCTTGTTCAGAGGTTCTATGGCATTTCAGGGAGTTTACTATTTATAGTAAATTCTATTTTTGGCAGTATGCAGTTATCAGTCTTCAAGGTCTTCATTTTTAGTTGGAGCATTTAATGCAATTCAAGTCTGGCTTCTAATGGTTTAATTTTGGTGAATAAAGGCATTAATGTTATAATTTGCAGTTGACCCCTTGGCCTAGGAGAACAACTTTAAGTTGTGTTTAAAAGAGGGACTTGGAAGGGGGACGCCTTCATGAGGTGTTTTATATATTTTAATTATTGTCTAATGCCTTGGGAAAAGTGGACACCACTTTTAAGGAGATATTTTTAAATAAAGTGAAGTTCATATTATGCAAAAAGGGACGCCATCTTGAGAATTAATTGTTTATGGAAATTTGAAAAGACTCTTGTGTCTTTTGGTGTGCTTTCTCAGGAATTTGAAGAGTCTTGTGAGCTTCTATATAGTGAAAGTTTTTGCTCCAGCCTTGGTATCCATGAACTTATGCTAATGTTATGCTGTCGAAATGACAACTTGGTTTTTACTTCAAGGGATGCTTACCTCCTAGTTTCAATTCAATTTCGTGTTTGAAATACAACACCTAGTTGGTTTTTATTGTTGCTTTTCATCCAGACTAGCAGATTGAGCTCAACAGTTGAAATTTTTGATGATATTTCTAGTTTTGAAGTTGTTGATACAGTCACAGCTGAAAGTGGTTTTTGCATACAGCTTTTGGGGTGAATTTAATTTGCTTGTGGGTACTTTTCCAATCCATTCCTACACCCAAGGCGACCATCTTTGGATAGTTTCAAATTTTAATTTTGAGTTTTTGATTTTTACTTGTCAAAATCGCCCTTGCTCAAGGTCGTACCATTCTGGAACATTGGGAATTGTGCTAAGAAAATAATACTCATTCTTTGTTGTTGTTTCTTCATCTTGGAGTGGGCACCTATCTTCCAGGAGATCATTGCAACTGATTTCACGTCATTTGGAGGTAATTTGACCAAGTTATGAGTATTTCATGTTGTTCTATGTTAGCTGGTCAGAATTTCCATAACTCAAATTTTTACATTAGATTGTAGTAGTTTTTTGTTTTGGCCTATTACTTCAGTTTTGGAGTGTTAAATCATTGATATAAATCATTCTCCTCTACTTAGCTTCATTCTCTATCATTGTAATTATTAATCTGCAAAGTTATTGATTGTATGGTTGCGATTTAGTAGTACTAATCCAACCATTTTAGTTTCTGCAATTACTTGTTGAATTTCATATTAATTACCCCTAGATGGTTTACCGCTAGTGTGGAAAAATGAACATTTGATATCTCTTTGTACCCACTCTCAAGTGAATGCCCGCCGTAGCGGATGAATTAGATAGTTGTATCTACATGGCTGGTTATCCGCCTATTTATTTTAGTTTTCAATTAATAACTTTGTCATATGTTAGCACCTTGCCCTCAGTGGGATCTTGAGTGCACATTCTTGACGTTGAGTTTGTTTCATTTCAAGTACTATTCTTTAGTTTCTCCGCCATATGACAACACCTATCCTTCCTTGGGATTGAGTGCGCATTCTTGGCATTGAGTTCTTTCAAGCTTGGATTTCATTTTTTGATGCTAATGCTAATTCAATTGGCAAAGTGTTGATTGTGTGTGAAAATCTATCAAAAAAATTGGTTAGCATATTTCAGTGGTATCAGAGCAGAAGACCTTGCCATCATGTGGCATTTTGTAGTTGGTTGTCTGATGAGTGAAAGAGAAACTAGGCCATTCGCTAGAAGTCAGGCTAGAACCCAGCATCAGTTTCCACCTATTCCAAAGGCAGAGACTTTTTTAGAAGCCTTGAGGGATCTTGGAAAAATAGTGGAAGGTATAGAAAAGACAGTTGAAATAATGTCAGATAGTGTAAGGAAAGCTAATGACGAGAGGGACAGAGTTGAGAAGTTTGATGGGATGATAGACATGATGTCCCGATTATTGTCCAAGTTGGACCAGCAAGCAACATAGAATATTATTCAGCCCCAGAATAATTCAACTGGAGAAAGCAGTGGAGTTAATGGGAATAACAATAATGGCAGTCCTGAGGTGAATACAAGAAACATAATTGTGGGTCAGTATGCTGCAATTCCTAGTGGGTCATCCTCTAGACCTCTTTTCCTCGTCTTCACGACAATGGAAGAGCAACAACCGGTTGAAATTGCACCAACCTTTGTTCATGATGCACGCTAAGCTTACATGGAGTACGTTTCTTTACCTCTTGACTTGAGAGGTGCTTGGACCTTTGATCAATTCATGAATCAAAGGAGTCAGAGAAATGGAGGAAGGAATGAGCAATGTCCTTCTATGGTGCCTAGAAATGATTTCTACCAAGCTTTGGGAAAGATAACTATGGAGCATTTTGATGGTAGTAATAAGTGCACAGCCAGATCATGGGTGCAGAAGCTAGATAATTATCTCTCTCTCAGACCCATGCCGGAAGGAGATGCTATTAAATTTGCTACTTTGCATTTGGATGGGATAGCTCACGAATGGTGGACTCATGGTTTGGTCACTCTTGGCCATAACCTCATTCGTACCTATGATGAGTTTACCAACAAGTTGATCGAGAGATTTGATACCAAGGATCCAAAGTTGAGATGCAGAGAATTGGCACAATTGAAACAACAAGGATCTTTAGAAAATTATGTGGCTGATTTTCAAAGATTGTCAGTAATGGTGCCTAACATTACTGAGAGAAGGCTTGTGGTACTCTTTGCAGAAGGATTAATGGAGCCCTTGAAAGGATGGGTCAAAGCCTTTGATCCAACAACTTTAGATGAAGCCATTAAGAAAGCAAGGAGCGTGGAGTTGGAAGCCCCAAGGCCTAAATTTCATTTGAAACCTTTCAACCATAAGAAGGATAAAAAACATTCTTCAAATCTGCCAAAGAAGTTTCCACCAAAGTTGTCAGAAGAGCTCAAAGAACAGCTTAGAAAAGATGGAGTTTGCTACACGTGCCGTGAACCTTGGATTAAGGGTCACCGTTGCTATGGAAGAGGCAAAGAAAACCTAATGGAGGGCTATTCTGATTTTGGATCAGAATCTGATTCGTCTGATCAACAATACGAATTAGCAAGTAGTGAAGGTGAGGAAACTCCAGAAGAGAAGTCCGATGAGGTGAGAGATGGTAGTGCTTTTGCACAACTATCAAGCTTTCAGAAAAATGAGTCCTTTCAGGTTCGTGGAGTGATTGGATCTCAAAGAATAGTTGCTCTAATTGATACTGGAGCAACTCACAACTTCATTGATGAAGGATTGGTGACAAAGAGAGGTTTGAAAACTGAAGAGTTTGAAGGCTTCAAAGTAATGGTAGCTGATGGTTTCGTCATGTCATGCACTAAGAAAATTCCTAACCTTTCTATTTAGATAGGAAATTATGAAGTAAAAGATGACTTCTATGTTGTGGGTATTGGTGATACCGATGCCATGTTAGGAATACAATGGTTGCGATCTCTTGGAGAGATCACTTTGAATTTACAAACAATGGAACTGGAATTTCAAGTTGATGGAAAGAAGGTTGTTTTGAGAGGGATGTCAAATGGGGGCCCTCGAATTGTGTCCTTGAAAAGAATGGAAAGGCTGATCCGTCATGATCAAGTTGAGTGGGAAGCTGAGTGTATGGTCCTACCAGCTGATCTAGTGGAAGAGAAGAGGAAATATCATCCTGATATCCAAGCCTTACTTTCAAAGAAGAGCAAAGTCTTTGGAAGCCTACCTCCTAGAAGACCTCCTGAAAGAGGTTTTGAGCATGTAATTGAATTAGAAGAAGGAGCAAATCCCATCATGACTACACCATACCGTTATCCAAAGAAGCAAAAAGATGAGATCGAAAAAGCCATCAAGGAGCTATTGGAGACCAGTTTCATTAGACCAAGCAAGAGTCCTTTTGCTTTTGCAATAGTGCTGGTCAAAAAGAAAGATGGCACAATGTGTATGTGTGTTGACTACCATGCATTGAATCAAAAGACAATCAAGAATAGATATCCTATTCCTAAGATAGACGAGCTTATTGATGAGCTCCATGGAGCTATGTTTTTCTCGAAGATTGATCTTCGTTCGGGTTACCATCAAATCATAATGAGGGAGACAGACATAGAAAAAACAGCATTCAAATGCCAATTTGGGCATTTTGAATTCCTTGTCATGCCTTTTGGTTTGACAAACGCTCCAGCAACATTTCAATCTTGTATGAACAAGATTTTTAGACAGCAGTTGAGGAAGTTTGTGCTCATCTTCTTCGACGACATCCTCATTTTCAGTAAGTCATGGGAAGAGCACCTTAAGCATTTGGAAGAAGTGCTTAGTATTTTGGAAGTGGAATGTTTGTTCGCCAAAGAATCAAAGTATGAGTTCGCGATGACAAAACTATTATATCTTGGCCACATTATTAGTGCAAAGGGTGTGAAAGTTGATCCTGAAAAGATAAGAGCCATTCTTGATTGGCCAACTCCAAAGAATGTTTCTCATTTGAGAGGATTTTTGGGTTTATGTGGATTCTATAGAAGATTTGTGAAAGGATATTCTCATCAAGCAACCCTCTCACAGATCTTACAAAGAAATGAGCTTTTCTTTGGACCAAGATGGCACAAGAAGTTTTTGATAAGTTTAAGCAAATCATGAGTACATGTCCAGTGTTGGCTCTTCCGGATTTTACAAAA